>OZ022265.1:56274889-56362389 GCA_963978885.1 Nemotelus pantherinus
GGTCTGATAGAAGCGATTTTGAATTGTGGGCAACTCTGTGCCAGTGGTGCCATCTTGAAAAATTACAAAGAAAAAAAAACTACTTTTTGCCCTATGAAATGTGAATTAGTAACCAGATTTTCATGAAATTGACCCAGTAGCTGAACCTTACTCTAAGCTCTATTTGATAGAAATTTGGTTGAAAAATTCGATTGGTGCTGCCAGCTATGGTAATTTTTGTGTCTTTGGTTTTGAAAATTCTCTCAGGAAAATAAAACTTTTTGCCCTATAACTTCCAGTGCAGTCATGATATCAATACGAATTTCATACAACTAATGCAACCTATTATAAGCATTATTCAGGCCAAATTTGATTGAAAAACCTCGATAGGGTTGCCAGCTATTGTTGGTTTTGTGTTTGTTTGCAATATCTTTATTTAGCAGTTTTATCGTAGAATTTTCAAATGGTTATGATATTGTAGTGACAATAAACAGCAAATATTAAGCTTTCGATTATTTGAAAAAACTCGCTGCAGGTAACCCTAAATTTCTTTATACTGCTATAACTTTGAATGTAATTTAACAACGTGAAGCTGATGTGATATATTTTTGGCTTTGATACTGGCGAAAGGTTGCCAGCACGAGTCGGTTGTGCTACTTTTGTATCAATAAATGCTTACAGTTAGTATTCATACCGGAAACATTTACAATGAAAATATATAACCGATGTTTCAATTCCCTAAGTTCTGCAAATTTTTCGGATCGCTGCCCCAAACACCAACTTCAGTTACAGTGCTGCAGGCACTGAGCATTTTCTTCATTGATGTTATATGAGATGCTGCTTTCAAAGTTTGGTGAAAGAAGCAACTGATATCGAATATAATTAACAAGTGTTTTTCTTTCATAAACTTTGAAACCCATGCCAGTGGTAATATCTGAAACCTTCTACCATATGAGTTATAATGCATTCTTGAGACCTAAGTAAAACGTGGCATTTGAAACAGTTTGGCCGTAATAAGCAGCTCATGTGGTAGAATATGCACTCAAAACCTGCACGATTCTTCTACTGTTCTTCGAACATTAGTGTTTCTAGCGGTTCAGGTGTGCTAGAGTTTTTTTTTCTGTTTAATGCATTTTCTAAAAAAAGAAAACACAAAAAAAAAACATACTTTTCGATATATTTCAGTCCGAACAAAGTAGTATTCTGCATCATATTCATAAATAGGCAAAATTTGAAGATCAAATACAATCTATAAGAAATAGTTTCACGGGAACTGGGAACGAATTATGGTTGATTTGTGCAACACCACAACGTCGTAAAACAGCAAGGTGCATAATTGACAGTTATGACAAAGTTGTACCATTATTTTAAGGTGCTTATGTCGAAATAATTGGTAGCATAATCGCTAAAATAAACTCAAGATTTTCACCCATAAAAAATTTCAGATTTTTAAACATTTTCGATTCTTCGAAGTTTGGTCACTTTCAAACATATTATATTTCTAGTTCTGGGAATGTTATTATTTTACTGATAAATATTGATATGGTTTCTTATTGTGTGAAGGACTGTGAACTTTTATTTTCCTAAGAATACAGAATGTCTTCCCTCACGATTCCCTCCCCCGTTAGTAAATCATGGGTGCTTTGATAGAGGGGTTCTATTATACGTATCGAATTTGTGGAAAGCGTAATCAACCATTGACATCAACTACCTGCCTCCCTTCGGTAAATTGTCACGCCACGCCACTGATATATATATATATATATATATATATATATATATATATATATATATATATATATATATATATATATATATATGTATATATATATATATGTATACATATATATATATACATATATATAAATATATATATATATATCTATATATATATATATATATATATATATATAAATATATATATATATATATATATATATATATATATATATATATATATATATATATATATATATATATATATCTATATATATATATATATATATATATATATATGTATATATATATATATATATATACATATATATATACATATATATAAATATATATATATATATATATATATATATATATATATATATATATATATATATATATATATGTATACTTATGTATATATACACTTTCGTCGGGAATTTTTCATTCTGTTGGAAGCTTTCGTATGTCACACCCATATTCAAAAATGGTGATCGACGCTGTGAAACTTTCTCCGCTTGTTGATTCCCTTTTGAACGAGCAACAACATGGCTTTAGAAAAGGTCGCTCAACTACCACGAATTTGACAATTCTAATCTCTGACGTTCTATGCAAATTGGAAAAAGGATACCAAATTGACGCTGTCTACACTGACTTCAGTAAGGCGTTTGACAGAGTTGACCATTCTACCTTGATTCTAAAGCTTCAGAAATTTGGTATTGTCGGGTTTTCACTCAGCTGGCTGACCTCCTACCTTCGCGATCGAACACAAAGTGTAAAATTTCAAGGATTTTTATCGAAAAACGATAGTGCTACCTCTGGTGTACCCCAAGAAAGCTATCGTGGCCCACTTCTTTTTAATATAATTATTTCCGGCTTATCTGACGTCCTAGCAGGCATACCACATTTACTCTATGCAGACGATCTCAAACTTTATCAGACTATTGAATCAAAATCGGATGCCCCTTTTCTCCAATCCAGGCTTAATTCACTTGATCAGTGGTGCAATATAAACAAGCACTCTCTCAATATCAACAAATGCCAAGTTATTAATTTTTCCAGGAAATGCACGGTCACACACAATACGTACTTCCTCGGCAATAATATGCTAACCCGAGTTGATAACATTGCTGACCTCGGTGTTATCTTAGATGAAAAACTCCGCTTCACCTTACACTTTGATAAAATGCTTTCTCGTGCGAACAAACAGCTCGATTTCATCAAAAGACGTGCCAAAGAATTCCGTTGTCTGTGGGTCACAAGATCCTTATACACTTCACTTGTACGTCCTATTCTCGAATACGCTTGCATTAGCTGGAATCCCGCTTTTGAAACCCACAGTGACAGACTCAAGTCAATACAAAAATAATTTTTACTTTTCGCCTTGAGAGAACTGTACAACCCTTATGATTTTAATAGCCTACCCCCTTATGAGTTTCGACTGGGTCATTTAAATCTATCAACACTAGCCTCCAGAAGAATAATGTTATCGGCCTGCTTCACATTCGACGTCATTAGAGGCGCTATTAATGTTCAATTCCTGAATAGTAAAATTTCGATATATATCCCTGTGAGGAACACCAGGTCCAATCGTTTCCTAAAAGAATATTCACATTCGACGATAAATGCAGCAAATGAGCCAATAAATAGATGCTGCAGAATATTCAACAGCATAAGTTGTCTATATTCCCCTACGATTTCCAAATCATCCTTCAAATCCTCTCTTTTGCATGCCATCCATACCCCTAAACCTTAAGCCATAGCTTATATGTCAATGTTTTTATTTATTGATTGTTATTTATTAATCTATTTGTTACTTTTTTCATTTGTTTGTTACTTATTTAACTTGTTTGTTTTTACTTTTTACTTGACTTGACTTTTCCATTTTATTTTTAATTTGTTATTTTATTTCTGATTCTGTACCTTGTTTGGTGAATAAATAAAATAACATAAAATAAATAAATATACGTATATATATATATATATATATATATATATATATATATATATATATATATATATATATATATATATATATATATATATATATATATATATATATATATATATATATATATATATATATATATATATATATATATATATATATATATATATATATATTCATGCACATAGCCTATTCTCACGTTATTTCAATGTTTCATTTGTTCCGACCCGAAACATTACGAAACACATTATCCGAAACATCACTCATGTTAGCTCTCAAGAATTTTTGATGAATAACCTGACGGAGCTTCATTCTAGTCTTGAACGAACAGACATTCACCATTTTATCCTTAGCTTCACAGGACTAGCTTGTATCATCATCATAGCCGCATACTTAGTATGGAAACGCAAGCAAACCAACACCGATGCTTCGGCCCAGAAACCAACCAACGCAATCGTTTACTATTTCCGTTGATCCAGAGGAGTGATGGTTGACCAATTTGTTCAACGCGGGGGAGAATGTTTGATCATCGTTTTAGTAATTGACATAGAATATAGTAATGTAATTTAATAGTCATATAAGTTCAGTATGTCATTTTATTTAATATAAAATTCATGCCAATATCACGAAATCACAAAGTTATTTTTTTTTCTGTTCTAGTTTATAAACGGCGGATAAGCAACTGGCGTTTTGCCCGCAATGATGTTTGTTTACAAATATTAGTTCACAGTAACGGCCGTGCAGCATCAACATATTGCGTAGCTGTAATAAATAAGTAATTGAAGTTGAAGATGTTTGAATGCAATATGACCGGATTAATGCACAAGGCATGAAAATGTGTATCATAATATTATGTAATGTTTGTTTTGAATGTAGCATTAAATGGTCGGAAGCAAATAGCCATGTAAACAATTATTTGGTATTTAAGTGAGTGCAAGAAATAAAGTGATAGTACGTTAACTGCAACTTTGAGCGTACTGTCTTTTCTTTGCTAATAAGGTGCAACGGTATTGAACCGTAGCACAATTAAGGGTCAGGTAGATTTATTTTATTCAACTGAGAAGCGGCTAAGTAAAAGAACTTAATCGCTATACAATCACTTTGGCGGTAGGGAGTTACCAGTTGAATCCATCTTGGGGGTTGCTTTAATTGAATAGTCAGGCATCCTCCCTTATGTCTAGTGCTATACTTTTCGTGAAACGAATTCAACGGTCAAATCCCATACAAAAAGAGTTTTTCAATTCGTCAGTGAACAATTCGCTGGCGGACAAGTACTATACTCTAATGAACGGGATCGAAGGCGCAAACCGCAAATTGAAAATGCTAATAGGTGTCGGTAAGTAGTATTTCGCAGCTTTTCAATGGGTCGGATCCGATTTAATTCAGCGAAATAAGTAATGTTTGTTGGTTAAAGTGGTTGCCAGTTGAAAGTGAAAATGTGTAACGTTTTATCGTGTGTTCGCGTGTATTTGCTGCATTCTTTTTGTGATGGGAAAACATCATTACACTTAATATGCAAGGTGTATACGTATATATCTTGAAATATGTACGGCGATCATCAATTTTCTCCCTCAATGCTATAATGCAAATCGAATATTTGGCTGTCGATATTTACTGTTGTTACTTTTTATTCGTTTACGGATCATATGCAATTAGTGATGGCTATTTGAAGATATTTATTGCTGTTATTTTGAACTTTTATTATATGTCTTCTGTCTTGCGTGTATTTATTCCCCATTTAAATGCCGGTTGTAGATTTGCTACAAATGTATCCCTATTTAACACTACGTATAATAAGCTGAACTTACTAAAAATCACTGAAAACTATAAAAGTTTTCAAACGTAGATGATCGATCCGTCGACACAAAATGTGTGGGAGGTAAAGAAAGTGTACCTCTAATCTGTGCGACTGATAAAATTTTAAATATATACAATTGCATGCCGATGAAAATTTTCTTAATTGTTTTTGAGGGTGTTACATTTATTGTTGAGGACAAAAGGTTCATTTTGACATAGTATAAACATAGAAAACTAGGCCGGTTTCCTGGGAGACTTGAGCCGTTTATGTATACTGAGCTGATACGCTGGTTAAGTAGCACATTACGCTATGATGATTTATGAAGAGAAGAACCATGATATATAATTAATTTTGATTCATTTGAATGCTGAATTATTTGTAGATAATCTGAACACTTAATTAGATGACAAAATACGGAAACTATTCAAGTGTGGCTAAATGCGCGTTTTGGTGCCGACATAGATCTCTTGTTTCTGTTGTTTGGGACAATATGTATATGAAAATGCATCCGCTTCTCAAAGTGTACAATATTTAATCGTGTTCAGACATTTGTTGTAGTTAGGGGCTGAAAAATTCAACTCAAATCCCAACCTCCAGAACTCAGCTGTTGGGATGTGTTACAAGACTCTACGAAGCTACTTCAGATTCTACTAATCCACTTGAGACTCTCCAGTCCAAAGCATTTGTAAGGACATTTCAGATGACTTTCATAACACTCTCATTGTGAGACTGTAAAGCTTTTAGAGCTGCTATGTAATGACAAGGTAAATTTACATCCATATGAGAAGAATTGTAATCTTATATTAAATTTTTTATAAAAATTATAATCTTATATTAACCTTTTTTTTAAAATGAAGTATCTCGACTATGTGTTGTTATTTCTCTCTTTCTAGCGACTCTTGTACGGAGAGTGCAACTTTTATAGAAATACTTTTGATCTCACAATTACACCATCACAAAAGTACTTGTGTACACTAATAAGCATCGTAAAAGTTAAACAATAAGAGCTTTATTAGTGTCATTATGAAAATTGAAACATTTTTAGAAGGCTAAAATAGCTCTCATAAATTACCCATTTAATACTAATAGCACACTAATTACCTACAAGGCTGATATCACTAGAACTGTTCTCTAAGTTTTCCTCTTATAAAACTCTTGTAGTATCCTATAAGAGGAAAAATATCACTTGGTTTCTTATTCCCAAATATATTTATTACCAATATATTCCTCTTATTATACATAATCGCAATAACGATCAAGAGATTTTGATCAAACACTTTCAAATTGTTCCCTCACTCTTGAGCTTAGAAACCAACGCTTCAATTGTGATGCAAAAAACTGAGACTTTCGATGACATTCCAAATGCAATGCCGTTTCAAGTTAATCTGCCGTTCCAGTCACGCTAAAATCTACTTTGACTTTTCAGTAAATTTGTTTACTCATTTCATTAATGTTCCTTACTAAAAAGAGCTTTAAACTGATTCAGGCAAGTTCGCATAATATACGTTTGAACTACTTTTGAGCAGACATATTCGACAATCACCTACGTCCGGCTTCAAACTTGACTAGTGCTTGCATTTGACTCAAAAAATAATGCCATCTATTATCAATATCGGCATGCTATTTCGCTGCTGCTGAAAGGGTACTTTTCGCGACAATTCGTTTCGCTCGAGTATAGTACTAGGCTTTAGGCAGAACATTACTGATGAAGCTAATTCACACTCGTTTACGCCTGATCGTGTTTGGTAAAGAGGATGCAATTGTTTACATATGTAATTAAGGGTAGCCGTCCAGGAGTATGCTGCTAATTCTTGATTTGAGCGAGAATAATATTGCTCACGGTTCCAGGTCATTATCAAATAACTTGACGCCGTTTGGATGATTAGAACTGTATGATTCACTATTGTTAACACTGGTACTAGCTGAAGCAACTTGAATCTTTCATCCGAAAAGACTGGTAATTTGATTCGAAAAATATTTTTGCTGTTCATGATCCGTCCTTCAATCGTCAACAAACTGTAAAGATCCAGCATGTTCTCTGGCTTGACTGGTAAGTGTAAGTGTGGCAGCAAATTTTCCTTGATAGCCTTTAGCTCATGTTAGATTTGCTGATTCGATAGCAACTGAGGATTAACCTTGCCATGATGAGTGTCAATAAGAACATCTAGGAGAAAAGATTGACTCCTTTGGATATTGTGGGTCCTTAAGAACAATTGTACCGTGGCGGATGAAAACGCTTGTACTGCCTCATTGTCCCACAATTCTGTGGCGATTTGTTTTGTCCGAGTCACTGTCTTGTTTGGTGCGAGGTGAAATTCTTCTAAGGCGTGCATGGTGGATTTTTCCATTTGGATCATCATATTTGTTGTAGAATCTATGATCGAAGTTTGATTTTTTAATAGTTGGACAAGATGCTCATCATTATGCCTTAAATTATCAATGACGCCTTCCATCCTTGTTGCGTAGTAAGAATCTAAGACTCCAAACAGAGTGTTAGCGGTATTTCCGACTACGTTAAGAGAACCTCTTTGTTTTCAATGCGGGTAAGTTTTTGGAGTTGGCCGTAATAGCTCTTTATTGAAAAGAATCTGATGCATCAGATGGTCAAGTTGTATAGTATGCGGGCACAGAGCGAATTGTGTTGTATCTGTCTGCAAATATTGTGGAGCGTTGCCCATCCTCTCCGGATCGATTGCAACTCTTCGCAATAAGGCGTTAAGTTGTAATGAGCTACCAGGCTCCATTTCCTTAAAACCGAATCGACAGCTCCTAAGCTTTTGAAATAGACGCCTTGAGGAGACGCAAATGGTGTGATCTTTACTTGATTGCTCTGGACTGGAAGTACCAAACTTGTCCATAACAGTAAATTTATTGGCGATGTCGTTAGTCGTCTACACTTGGATTTCGGTTCACTTGTTTCCGCCAATGATGGTTTGCGGGTGCCTGGACCTGCAGACGGGCTATCAGTTGGCTTATCTTTACCCATATGCATTGCCGAGTTACTTTCCGGTAGTGTGTCGGTCTCTTCGACTTCTACAGGAAGAGGGACGAGTTTGTGAATTGGTCGTCGAAGTATTCCAGCAGCTGTTTTTACGTCAGCTACTCTTGTTAAACCGTCGGCTCCCTTTATTCCCTTGACAATTCGACCCATTTGCGATTTAAGAACTTGGAGGCTATCTTCCTTTATCACTACGTGAATCCCTGAGTCTATATTTTCACACCCCTGTTTCCACTGGTTTCGTAGCTGGAGTTCAGTTAAAAATTCAGTTGACCACCGTTGCCAAATTTTTTGTCTAATATCGTTGATCTGAATCCATCGACGGACTTGATCAATTTTCTTAAGCCTACACATCTACCGAGCTTGTCAGTGGTTCACCTATTAAGAAATGACCTGGTGTTAGGGCATTTAAGTAAAATGATTCGGCAGACAATGGCTCTGTCAAAATATATTGCAATTTAAAATTTTCAAAATTTCCCGTTCTCCTTTAAAGCACCTAGCGCACACATGGGGTTGAAAAATTCCAAAACATTATCTGATTTACATTTAAAACAAGCTCAGATTTTATTTCGCTACCTCAATTTTAGCGAAAACAATTCCTGGACGGATTAATAGGAATATTAAAAATATCACTTAAATAGCTGCCGGCGCCAACGGGTTAAAGATAATTGATATTAAGTGAAACCTGGATCTATTCAGCATATACACTTATATACTGAATCAGCTGGCGCGTTCCCGAGAAGTAGTCAATGAATTTTTTTGATGCTATATATATATACATATATAAGTATATACATATATATATATATATATATATATATATATATATATATATATAAATATATATATATATATATATATATATATATATATATATATATATATATATATATATATTTATATATACATATATATATATATATATATATATATATATATATATATATATATATATATATATATATATGTATATATATATATATATATATATATATATATATATATATATATATATATATATATATATATATATATATATATATATATATATATATATATTGTAACGTTGTAACAAGAACCCAAGGCCTAACCAACGACCAGTCGACAAACATAAACGGGCGTACACCTCGCAATGCCGAGCCGTTTACATTTAAAAAAAAAAAAAAACTACCCTTCCTGAGCCGCAGCCTGAAAGAGAAATGTTCCTCAGTCATCTACTCATACATACTTACCTGCAACCTCCCACGGAGCCGCAACTTCCGACGACTCGCCAACCGCCGATCAACGAGGCGCTCGCCAGTGACTCACGGTGGATCTCCCCACGTCGACCTGAAATACACCAGAAACACCACAAAGAACCGGTCCGGAAACACGAAACTGAAAGGAATACTTATCTGAAGGAATGCACCACCGACCGGCAGCCGCCAAGTCGTTTTCCTCTATCGCTGGTTCGCAAGCCAGCACCCAGCTGCAACCCGCCGCCACCGGATCCTAAGGCCGCAACGTGACGAACCACGGTATATTAACACCCGCGAAACGGACGCATATACGCGAAACACACCAATCCACTGTACGTTTCACTACAAACCACCGAATCAATTGGGGCATATTCAATTCAAAACATAAACATCCCGAGAACTGTCGCTGCGAACTAGATCACAATCACCTGCACAATCCCGAGACCAGCTGCGTTCAATGGAGTGAGACGAAGCAGCAGACATTCACGGTTGATTCGAATATATTGAATACGTCGAATAGGTCGAATATGTCGAATATGCGGCACGAGTGGCGAGAGCGTACACCCTATGTAGCGGTACGCGTCGGAGAACCGCTATTCGTGGGTGAAATGGAAAATGCAGCTCGGGATATTGGTTCTTTTTTTCACTTGCAGTTGAAGTAACCAGAGCATTCAATTTGATCAGATAATAACGAATGGATAAAGGCGTTTGCGAAAATTTGCTTGTTTTCAACGTGCAGTCGAAGTTACCAGAGCATTCAATTTGATCAGTCGAAGTAACCAGAGCATTCAATTTGATCAGGTGATAACGCATAGATAAAGGCGTTTGCGGAAATTTGCTTCTTTTTCAACGTGCAGTCGAAGTAACCAGAGCATTGAATTTGATTAGGTGCTAACGCATGGATAAAGGCGTTTGCGGAAATTTGCTTCTTTTTCAACGTGCAGTCGAAGTAACCAGAGCATTCAATTTGATCAGCCGAAGTATTAGCGGACGGATAAAGGTGCCTGCGAAAATCATCTCTGTTTAAACGGGCAGTCAAAGTCAGGAGTGCATTCAATTTGATCAGACGAAGTTACGACGGACGGCAAAAGGCGCGTGCGAAGATCATCATTTTCAAAGGGGAGTCGAATTAACGAATGCAAGCAAATTGATCAGAGTACCGACGTGAGGCAAAACATCACCAGCCGAGTCTCGGGTCAAAGAACGCGGAATCGCAGAACTTTTTGGCTAAGGTTAGTCTAAGTTAAGAATTTTACTCTTATGTTATCAATTTACGATACGGAAATTTTTCTATAAGACATGGGTCGTATAACCGAATAGTTATTTAAACCATCAATGTTCGGGTGGTCTAGAATCTCTAGTGTTGTCTGTGAATAATAAGAAAACAAAACAATGCAAGTGTAGCAAGTGGTGTATTTCTTAGGAAGAACAGAAAAATTAGAGTGGTGGTCGACGAGATAGCGGTTAAGACGGTTAATTTAAAGAGTGGTTAATTTAAAGAAGTTTTTACGCACAAACCAAGTTACGACACGTTGGTAAGGCAGTGGTTAAGACGGTTAATTTAAAGAGCGGTTAATTTAAAGAAGTTTTTACGCGAAAACCAAGTACGACACGTTGGTTAGGCAGACGATCGGTAGGTAGGATCGGTAGGTAGGCGGCTTTTGATAGGTTATAGCTGGTTCGGTTTGGATATATATATGTATATATATATACATATATATATATATATATATATATATATATATATATATATATATATATATATATATATATATATATATATATATATATATATATATATATATATATATATATATATATATATGTGTATCGGCCCATAGCGCAGGGTTGGATGATCGCGTCAGAGTATCCGGTGAGCCGAAACTCACTCAGCGGCTCTCGGCTCAATATTGGGTGAGTGAGTGGCGCCCACGACTCGCCTCCGACGAGTTACACCCAGGACCCAAACGAGCCGAGCTAGAACTCGCCCCCCCCCCCCTAGACCGGGAGAGTAACAATATGTATAGAGAGATAGATAGATATATATATATATATATATATATATATATATATATATATATATGTATTAGTTTTATATATATATATATATATATATATATATATATATATATATATATATATATATATATATATATATTATTAGTAAAAAGTGTTTTTCTTTTTACAGTTAGGACATTTTTGAATGAAGGGCTTTTTTGTTTCGAATTCATTTGAAAAATGTGAAAAATAAGAGACTTTCGAATAGTGGTAGCAAAATACGTTTTTGAATAAATATGAATAACAGGTTTTCCTGGGCGAAAGAAATTGCCAAAGAGCAAGAAGGAAAAGTCAGCTTTGGAAGTTGCTTTCATTAGAAAAATAAAGTGTTTGCAAGTGAGAAATATAATATGTACGAATAATATCAATAGTTTCAGGTGATTGAATAAATTGGATTTCAAAAGTTATTGTCCTAAACTTGCTAATAATAGAATAAGAGCATCCACAAGGCACTGGGTATTCATCGATTTGAAACTTGAAAATAGTTGTGGCATCTAAAGATCAAATCGACAATTAACATTAATCAAAAAGCTCTCTTGTTTTAAGTTCGGATATTAATTTCAAAACCACTGCAAGTAACAAAACTCTAGCGCACCTGAACCACTAGAAACACTAATGTTCGAAGAACAGTAGAAGAATCGTGCAGGTTTTGAGTGCATATTCCACCACATGAGCTGCTTATTACGGCCAAACTGTTTCAAATGCCACGTTTTACTTTGGTCTCAAGAATGCATTACAACTCATATGGTGGAAGGTTTCAGATATTACCACTGGCATGAATTTCAACGTTTATGAAATTATAATATATATAATATATAATAATTAATTAATTATATTCGTTATCAGTTGGTTATTTCATCAAATTTTGAGAGCAGCATCTCATATAACATCAATGAAGAAAATGCTCAGTGCCTGCAGCACTGTAACTGAAGTTGGTGTTTGGGGCTGCGATTCGAAAAATTTGCAGAACTTTGGGAATCGAAACATTGGTTATTTATTTTTTATTGTAAAGGTTTCCAGTATGAATACTAACTGTAAACATTTATTGATACATAAGTAGCACAACCTACACTTCCTGGCAACCTTCTGCTAGTATACATCACATCTGCTTCACGTTGTTAAATTACATTCGAAGTTATAGGAGTATAAAAAAAATAGGGTTACCTGCAGCGAGTTTTTTCAAATAATCGAAAGCTTAATATTTGCTATTTATTGTCACTGCAATATCATTACCATTTGAAAATTCTACGATAAAACCGCTTTATAAAGATATTGCAATTGAACACAAAACCAACAATAGCTGGCAACCCTATCGTGGCTTTTCAATTAAATTTGGCCTGAATAATGTTCATAATAGGTTTCATTAATTGTATGAAATTCGTATTGATTTCATGACTGCACTGGGAGTTATAGGGCAAAAAGTTTAATTTTCTTGAGCGAAATTTTCCACCAAATTTCTATCAAACAGAGATTAGAGTAAGGGCCAGCTACTGTGTCAATTTCATGAAAATCTGGTAACTTATTCACATTTCATAGGGCAAAAAGCTTTTTTTTTGTTATTTTTCAAGATGGCACCACTGGAACAGAGTTAACCACATTTCAAAATCGCTTCTACCAAATCTGGTCCTACTTAAGTCCAATGCATTCTGTAAATTTCAGTTGTATCTGATTATTGGTTCCTGAACTCCCGTGAACAGAAGTTTTTGATGCTAAAAATATACGTTAACTGGGAAAAAGCGACATGAAATTTTCAAAGTTTTACTTTGATCGTGTAGATAAAGCATAAGATTTGTACACAGATTGGTTGTATTGTAAGAACCGTACATTTTTTAGGATATTCGATAGTTTGAATGTTTGCTCTTCCAAAATTTTTATTTTTTCAAATTTAAGACACCAAAATTATCATAGCTGTACGCTACAACCGAATTTTTCAACCAAATTTCTACAAATTTCTACAAAAACCAAATTTCTTCAGCCAAACGCGGTTTACAGTAAGGTTGAGCTACTGTGTGAATTTCGTCAAAATCGAACGATTGAATCAGAATTTAAAGGGCTTAAAGCAGTTATCTGTTCTGTTTTAGTGATTTTTTAAGATGGCACCACTTGCACAGAATTACCCGCATTTCAAAATCACTTCTATTAGACCTGGACCTATTTAAGACCAATACATTCTGCAAATTTCAATTTATTCTGCTTATCGGATCGTGAGTTTCCGTGAACAGAAATTTTTGATGCTAAAAATATAGGTAAATTGGGCAAAGGTTACCAAGGGTGCCCGTTTCACCATATAACATTTTTTTCTTGTCTATGTAAGCACAAGATTTACATATGAGTGGTTTTTTTTGAAGAAGCGGCATTTTTTCAAGAGAGACGATGATTTGGAGATTTTCACTTTTAGTGCCTGCCCTAGCTACAGGGTGACCAGCACGCTCATTAAAAGGTACACAAAGCTTCAAATAAATAATACCAACATGTTCTGAAAATTTCGTAATGATTGAATTGCTTTGTCAAAAGTTATCGCAATTTAAAAATTTTCAAATTTTCCGTTTCTCTTTTTAGGCACCCAGCGCACACATGGGGATAAAAAATTCTAAAACATTATCTGATTCACATGTAAAACACGTTCGAAATTTATATCGTCAACTTTATTTTTGCGAAAATCATTTGTGTACGAAATAATAGGTACATTAAAATTATCACTTAAATGGCCGCCGGCGCCAAAAGGTTAACAATAACTGACATTTAGTGAAAATTGGACCTATTCTGCACATACACCAATGTATCCTGAAAGTTTCACCTCAATCGGATGGCACGTTCCCGAGATTATCTCACTGACATTTTTTGATTATATATATATATATATATATATATATATATATATATATATATATATATATATATATATATATATATATATATGTATATATATATATATATATATATATATATATATATATATATATATATATATATATATATATATATATATATATATGTATATATATATGGAAATATGAATTTTTGGCCGAATCGATTTTCATACTAATATTCTTCGAACATCAGTAAAAATGCTATCGTCTGTGTGCCAGAGAAGTATACTACATAATACAGTACCAGGCCAAGAATTTGAAAAATCAGTTTTAGCTGATTATAATCATTTATAATTCCCAATTACGAAGCATTTTTCATGACAACAAAAATATGGGTCCGGGAGTACATTCAAAAAGAGTTGGATACATGAATTATGCAGATGCTGTGGCTGCAATTTATAAAATAATAAGAAAGTAAATTAAAAAGATTAGGACTTTAAGAAATCATTTATTTTGGATTGCCTGTTGTCGGTTTTTGCATACAAGCTAACGGCTTTGTCCCGAGCATTTTGTATGTTAACAATTTCTGATGCTGATAAGAAGTTCGGCTTACTCCAGCTCAGCAAAATTAATTGCCTCCGCGTGGGAGACGCTTGAGCTTAAAACCTTGTCCTTGGAATCGCAGCTTATCGATGGTTTCAGTCTTTGGTCGATGATATCGTCATTCCATTCTCCGACCTGAGTTTCTGTTATTTCCTACAAGAATTCCGTACATTGTGTATTTTACCATTTGAAAGACTCTTGATGTACCTGACCCAGGAGTTGAAACAGTTCTATTGTTTCCTGTCAAAGCCGTAGATTAGCAAGCGAAATATTATCTTCTTCTTCAAAGTCACTTTCCCCAGTAATATTCCTGACATTGCTATCAAGGCAGTGTTCCAAAAGCTTTTTCCAACTCGATTGCAGTACAGTCGGACAACTTGAAAACAAAATAGCTTTAAAAATAGACTTTAAAACAAAATAGTTTTGCGGATTGCAAGTATCTTCAATGCATTGGCCACCTACAATTTTTGTAAGAATTTTTATGTTTTCTCTTTGTCGTATTGGATGTACATAAAAGAAAAAAAAAACTAGTGCATCAGAACCGCTAGAAGCACTTTTGTTCAAAGAACAGTAGAAGATTTGTGGAGACTTTGAGTGTGTATTCTACCACTACTTACTTTTCCTACTTAAAATTAATACACCCTAAGTAATAAAAGAATCAAAGCTCATTTTAATTTCAGTTTCAGTGATAGAAAGGTGGTTAGGGTTGTCATCCGAAAAATGTGCAGATCTTGGAAAATTTAAACATTGTTTACTTATTTTCATTGCAAATTTTTGCGATGAAAATAATTAATCCAAGCATTTATTGATACGAAAATAACAAAAACACCTAATGCTGGCAGCCCTTTGCTGGCACCGAAGCAAAAAATGCGTTGCATCTGCCTTACGTTGAATTCAAACTTCTCTGCAAATTTCGTATTGATCCGTTGACTGCATTGGAAGTTATAGGGATGCAAAAAAATTAAGGGTTACCATTCGCAAAAGTTTTCAAATTTTCTAGATTTTAAAATTTGGTGTTTATTTTCACTGTAATATCATCATGATTTGAAAATTCTATGCTAAAATCGCTCACTAAAGGAATGCCAAAAAACACAAAAAAAAACATAGCTGGCAACCCTTTCATTTGTCTTGAAATTAGATTTTTAGTGAATATTGCCTATAAAAAGTTTCATTTGTAATTTGAATTTCGTAATGATTCAATGACTTTACTGGAAGCTATAGGGCAAAGAAATTTATTTTTTTAAGGAATTTTCAAAATTTAAGACACCAAAATTATCATTACCAACTCCAACTGAATTTTTCGGCGGAATTTCTACCAAACGTGGCTTTAAGTAAGATTCAGCTGCTGTGTGAATTTTATCAAAATCCAGTGACTCAATCAGAAATTTTAGGGCCAAAAGCAGTTATTTTTCTTAGTGATTTTTCAAAATGTCTCCACTGGCACAATATTGCCTGCATTTCAAAATTACTTCTATCAGACTTGGTCCTATTTAAGACCAATACATTCTGTATTTTTCAACTAATTTCGATTATCAGATCGTGAGTTTCCGTGAACAGAAGTTTTTGATGCTAAAAATATTGGCAAATTGAGAAAGGGATACCAAGCGCCCGTTGCAAAATTTCAAATGTTTTACTTTTGCTATGTAGACAAGGCATCAAACTTATATATGAGTGGTTCTTTTTTCTAGAAGCGACATTTTTTCAAACGATTCCATGATTTGAATGTTGTCACTTTCAGCGCCTGCTCTTGCTACAATGTTGCCAACATGTTCAATAAAAGCTACACGAAGTTACAATTAAATAATACCAATATGTTCTAAAAGTTTCATAATGATTAAATAGCTCTGTCAAAAGCTTTCGCAATTTAAAAATTTTCAAATTTTCCCGTTCTCTTTTTATACACCTAGCGCACACATGGGGTTAAAAAATTCCAAAACATTGTCCGATTCACATTTAAAATACGTTCAAAAATTTATTTTGCTACCTTAATTTTTGCAAAAATTATTTGTGGACGGAATAATTAGTATATTATATATATAACTAAAATGGCCGCTGGCCACAAAAAGTTAAAGATTTTTACATTGGACCTTTTCTGCATATACATCAATGTATCCTGAAAATTTCAGCTTGATCAAAGGGCGCGTTCCGAGAAACAGTAACTGAATTTTTTTGATAATATATACATATGAATTTTTGGCCGAATCGATTTAAATACTAATGTTCTTCGAACATAAATAAAAATGGAAAAACTAACAATTAAATCCAAGTGGAAATATTTTGACGGAAATCTGTTTATTGTGAGATGACAAACATAATGCAGAAAGTAATGTAATATTATAAAAATATATGTATGTCACTTCCCTAACTGGTCACATGTGATACTTGCATGGCGAATTTAACCGCCTCTTTGGCAAGATCACGCTACTTAAGCGACCTTTCAAAATAAAACTAATTTGTTTAATTTTGAATTAGTCTGATTGGTTGCCGAGCGATTTGGCATCCCAAAACAGACTGACTTTATTGTGTCAAATTCCGGTCTTAAATAGTAACATTTCTCGTTAAATTAGTAAATGAAAATTATGTGTACTAAAATGTATGGACTTGGTTTTCGGTGTAATTTTAAGCTTTAAGTGTACTTGTTCGAGTCTCCGCTAAGTCAAGTTTAACTTCAGTGCTCGCCACTTTTGTGGAATGTCGCTGAAATTGCAAAGTGAATATTGTTAATATGTTTTAACATTTTTGTGTTTTTACATTTTAGTATTCACAACAGTCCATTACAAAGTTGTTTGCGCAACAAAAGTCGCTCAAGGTCAAATGCTATTATTGGCTAATGCTATTATTAGCAAGTTTAGGACAATTTTTTTTGAAATCCTATTTATTCAATAACCTGAAACTATTGATATTATTCTTTCGTATTATTTTTCTTGCTTGCAAATAATGGATGCTTCTAATGAAAGCAACTTCCATAGCTGACTATTTCTTCTTGCTCTTTGGGCAATTTTTTTCCCCCAGGAAAACCAGTTGTTCATATTCATTCAAAAACATCTTTTGCTACAACTATTCGAAGGTCTCTTACAAATGAATTCGAAACAAAAAAGCCCTTCATTCAAAAATGTCCCGACTACAAAATGGAAAACACTTTTTACTAATGTTCGAATACATATATATATAAATATATATATAAAGCATAAAAGCATATTTAAAGCATATTTATTACGGTTTAGTGTTTTCCCTTAGTGTTTCCCTGCTCATTTTCTGGAATCTGAAAATTACTTCAGCAGTGACTAGTGTTAAAAGGCAACGGGAGAATACCTCTCCCGACATTCTACTGCGGGATCGTTTAAAACTCCCTAGAACACACGAGAACTCCTTGATGGCAAATTATAGTAACCGGTTTCAGCCTCTGGCTGGTCTAAAAACCTGTACTGACAACAGCATTGACTCCGAAACCGGGCCTGCTCCCAAAAAAGCTAAAATACCACCACTTGTCATCATGAACATTGACAGGGAGTCTATTATTGCAATGATGAAAGAGCTAAGCATCCTCGACTATGAAATACAGCACATTAGTATCGGCAAAAAGCTATTTTCGAAATCAATCGAGACATTTGAGACAGTTCGATCCCATTTGATCGCTAAGAAAGTGTCATTCTTTACGTATGCACGTTCTGACCAACGTATGGCAAAATTTATTTTAAGTGGTTTGCACAATATGGAATGCGCTACTTTGAAAAGCCACCTAGAAGAAGTGCATAATCTTCAGTGTATTGACTTAAAGAAAATAGTGTTTCCGAATGAAACTCGTCGCTACCGAGAGCACGCTACGTACATACTTTACTTCTTACGCGGCACGACAAAGCTTTCCGATCTTCTTAAAATCAACACAGTCATGAGCACTCGTGTCCACTGGAGCCACCAGCGGAAGACACCGCAAGCTCGTGTAACACAATGCCGAAACTGTCAAGCATACGGCCACGGCTCTTCACATTGTTTTCTTCCTGAGAAGTGCTTAATTTGTGGCGATCAGCACAACAAAGATAAATGCCCCTCAAAGCTTTCATCACAAATTAAGTGTTCGAATTGCCTCGGTAATCACCTTGCCAATGACAAGCTTTGCCCTAAGCGAACGGAATACATGAAAAATCGCAAACGGTCCTCACAAAGGCATCCACACAAGGTATCGTATGCAGACGCGACCCACATCGCTCCATCGCCAACGCTGGTCAACTATCCATTACTGCCTAAACAGGCAGTCGAACACAACCATGTTAGTGCAACCGCATCATCATCCAAGCCAACGTACAGTGCGGCTTTACGAGGTGTATTAGATAAGCGTAACATTAATTCTCCTCATCGTTTGTCTTCCCCTCTAAGCTCATCGCAGTCATCATTATTTTCAGCAGATGAAATGCTCTCACTAGCCAAAGAGCTTATCACGAAGCTTACTCTCTGTAAGACGCGCGAAGATCAATTCGTTGCACTTACTGAATTAGCAATCAGGTTTATCCATGATTGATAAAATCAAATGTCTACTTTGGAATGCCCAAAGCTTTCGAAACAAATCACAAGAGACTTTTAATTACCTAATAGATAATGAAATTGATTTATTTTTATTGTGTGAATCGTGGCTCAGAGAGGGAGACAAACTTTCGAACCAATCTTATAATATTGTAAGAGCTGATAGGCCGGACTCAATTGGAGGAGGTGTAGCTGTTTTTATTAAAAAAGGTATTTCATATGCAGCCATAAAACCATTTCCTACTAAAATTATTGAATCCGTCGCAATTAAAATTATTCAACCCAATATTGATGTAATAGTAGTTTATTTTAGTGGCACCAATCTAAACAACGAAAAATTAAAATTATTCCAAGAGGATATCAGGCTGCTTACGAGGCACAAAAATAAATTTATATTATGTGGTGACCTGAATTCCCGCCATCGTCACTGGAACTGCTTCAGAGCCAACAAAGCTGGTAACATTTTATACGACGCTACCATCCATAACAACTTGTTTATTCATGCCCCCGACGGACCAACATGTTATCCTCCTCGAGGCTCTCCATCCACTCTTGATCTCGTCATCAGTAACGGGTTAGTACCTTTATCACAACCGGTAGTCACAAACGAACTATCTTCCATCCATCTTCCTGTGAGGTTTGATATTGAGACTGGCATCACAATAGCTCAGAAATCATTTTTCGCTTACTCGGCTACATCATGGTCAAAATTCCGAGAGTTTTTAAACTCTAACATAAATCTATCTGAGCTAGATTATGCAACAGTAAACACCCACGAACAAATCGATTCCCTCTTATCTAACTTGGTTGAGACAATTAGAATCGCCCGCGATATATCTTCTCCCAATATAGTAGCTAAGCCAGAGCACCTAAAAGTGGATGCATCAACAGCAGCCTTAATAAATCATCGAAATAAAATTCGACGACAGTGGCAACGTACTCGCCTCCCCTTTCTGAAAAACCACTTGAATGATTTAAATAACCAAATTCGCACTGCTTTTTTGTATCTGCGTAATGATAGATGGAATAAACTGCTCTCATCACAAAGTAAAGGCTCCCTAAAGCTATGGAAGCTTCACAAAGCTTTGAAAAATAAGTCGCACTTCATACCTCCGCTTCAATCACCAGACGGTAATATTGCGTACAATAACCGTGACAAAGTTGAGTTACTAGCTACAAATTTTCAAAAATCTCACTCTTCAACTCAGAATCTAGGCGACTTAGTAACAATTAATACTGTTGATCGAAAAATTAAAGAGCTTGCTGAGCTACCCAATGATTTTGGTCCAAATGCTTTCTGCAGCCCTGGTGAAATTGGGAAAATCTTAAAGAAAATAAAACTAAAATCAGCTGCTGGTGACGATCAAATACCCAACATCCTGCTGAAAAATCTTCCTAGTAAAGCTAAAGTACTATTAACTCACATATTTAACTATTGCCTTAAACTAACTAACTATTTAACCTTAACTAACTATTTCCCTGATTGCTGGAAAAACGCCATCATCATACCTATAGCCAAACCTGGTAAAAATCCCAAGCTACCGCAAAACTACCGCCCTATCAGCCTTTTACCTTCATTAAGCAAAATCTTTGAAAAAGTTATTTTAACCCGTATCCAGCTCAAACTTGACAGTGACGGAATAATACCCGATTGGCAATTCGGATTCAGACCAGGGTTTTGTACCAGCCACCAGTTGTTTAGAGTATCGAACCATGTCAACAAAAGCTTCCATGAAAAACAATCTACTGGGTTAATTGCTCTTGACATTCAAAAAGCTTTTGATACTGTCTGGCACGATGGTCTCATTTACAAACTCATCAATCTATCTTTTCCAAGTTATTTAACAAAGATAATTCAGTCATACCTATCGTCCAGGTCATTTACAGTGAAGTTCCAAAGCAAATCTAACAGGTACGATATTCCGGCAGGAGTCCCTCAAGGTTCGGTACTGAGCCCGACTTTATACAACATCTACACCTCAGACATAACTCAGTCTTTAAATTGTAACTTAGCAATGTTTGCAGATGACACGGCTATATACTCCACTCACTCTGACCCGAACATTATTGTAAACAATCTTCAAGGACAACTTGAATTAATTAACTCGTACTGCCAAAAGTGGAAGATAAAAGTAAATGCCGAGAAATCGCAAGCTGTGTTCTTCTCGAGAAAGCGCGCCAGGCGAAATCACCCTTCCGCACAAATAAACGTCCTTGGCACTAATGTTCCTTGGAACAAAGACCTAAAATATTTAGGTATGCACTTGGACTCCAAATTGACCTTTAAGGCCCACATTGATTTTATCGGTTCCAAAATCATCAACAGCATTCGCTCGACTTACCCGTTTATTAATCGAAAGTCTAAATTATCCTTAGCTAATAAAATTTTGATATTCAAAGCCATTATCCTGCCTAAGATACTATATGCTTCGCCCATATGGAGCCGCTGTGCAGCATGCCACCTAAATAAACTTCAAATTCTTCAAAATAAATGCTTAAAGATTATTTTAAACAAACCATACTATTTTTCTACTCATCTCCTTCACAAATTAGCAGATATAAATTACATTTCCTTAAATACTCGCAGAATACGAAACAAATTTGTCAGAAAATGTGAAAATGCCACCAATCCTCTAATTGCAGCTTTAGCCATTCAAAATTAGATCCTTTACAGTTGTAAGATCGATTCTACATAGTCCTAAGTTACTTTAAGGTAGCCATAAGTTAGTTTAAGTCTCAAGAGGTTTTATAACTTGTTTTTCCTCTACAAATTTACCACTCATTGTAACAAATTACAAACTAGGGTTTCTTACTCAAATATTTTATAGTTGTTAAGACCTTGTCTGATCTCTAAATATCATACGGTATAATTAATTATGGAATTATGCTTAATTTACTGGATTTTGAATAAAGTTATTTTTATGTTTATGTTTATATATATATATATATATATATACATATATATATATATGTATATATATATATATATAAATATATATATATATATATATATATATATATATATATATATATATATATATATATATATAATTATATATATATATATATATATATATATATATATATATATATATATATATATATATATATATATATATATACATATATATCATCATGTTAAGTAATTGGCATAGAATATAGTAATGTAATTTAATAATCATATAAGTTCAGTATGTCAGTTTCTTTAATATAAAATTCATACCAATATCACGAAATTGCAAAGTAATTGTATTTTCTGTTCTAGTTTATAAGCGGCGGATACGCAACTGGTCTTCTGCCCGCAATAATGTTTGTTTACAAATATCATTTTGCAATAACGGCCTTGCAGCATAAACATATTGCGTAGCTGTAATTGTGCTTCGTGCATGTACCTAATAAGTAATTGAAGTTCAAGTTGGTTGAATGTAATATGACCTGTTTAATGCACGAGGCATGAAAATGTGTGTCATAATGTTATGTAATGTTTTGGTTTGAATTTGGCATGAAATGGTTGGAAGCAAATAGCCATGTAAACAATTATTTGGTATTTAAGTAAGTGCAAGAAATCAGAAGGTGCAACGGTATTGAATCGTAGCACAATATAGCGTCAGGTGGATTTATTGCATTCAACTGACAAGCGGCTAAGTAAAAGAACTCAGTCGCTATACAAACATTTTGGCGACCGTGACAGGACTTCAGGCCGATCAGAATTTTAAGAGAAATAGTTCGGTATTTGCTCCTTTTGATCTTGTTGGGATTGACTAAATGATTATCTCAATCTTTTGCAGTATTGCACTGCCTCTTAACCTAGAAAAGACGGTGTTAGGCAGATTAGGGGCGTAGTCTGGGCCACAACACAGACTGGCAGATTGTTTAATCTTTGGAAGTAATTCATTATTCATCTTTGAAAAGTTAAAGGCGTAATCTGAGCCGCAACACAGATTAGTCGATTTTTATCAACGTATTCCTGCCAACTCTGAGTTCTAATTAGTAGGTAAATCATGACAACAAGGGAGGATCTGTTCTTGGAATTAACGTCCAAACAAAATGAAACGGGCCAGGAGCTTGAGAGAATCATTTCAAATTATAAGAAAGATTCATTGAGTAGAAAAACTATCGAATACCTCACTAATCGGTTGGGTCGACTATTAGAAATCTGGAAGATATTCGACAAAACAAATGAGCAACTAAGGGAATTTCCGTGTGAATTACCTGATCACCCTTACTTCAGGAAACAATACTTTCAAGCGGTAGAAATTGAATATCCAATGGCAAGAGATTTGATAGTCAACCTCATGCAAAGTCTACCAAGCGCATCAAGCAGCAAAAGTGACGAAGAAGCAAGGAAGCGCGAGTCTGTAAACTTTAATGAGCCTTCATTACGTGATAGTAGCATCGAGGTAGCAGGCCTCATCAGGCAGCAGCGCTCAATGATACGCGCTCTCGAATATATTATAAACGGAATTAATTCCGTAGAGCAACCTCAACTGAGACAGCGCTATGAAATGAAGATAGCAACAACATTGTCACAACAGTCATCAAAACATTGAACAATATGTATCGAATTCCGCATCGGTCGACTACACTGATAAGGAGTATTTTACAACCGAAGAACGTATTCAAAACATTCTAGTCTTTCTGGAGACAAGCTTAGAAAAATGCAACTCCCGTACGTTGCAAACTGCATCAGTTCAACCTCATCTTAAATTACCACAAGAGACTATTTCTAAATTTGATGGGGATTATGCAAAGTGAAAATCATTCCATGATTTGTTCACGCAGATGATTCATGAACAATCATTAGGTAATGCACAAAAGATGTGGTACCTTAGAGTAAACCTTACTGGTGAAGCTGAGCGCTTAATCCGTCATCTACCAATCTCTGATGAGAACTATACAGTAGCATTGTCTATCTTGAATAACCGCTATGATAACAAGCGACTCATGGTTTCCACCTTTTTAGACAAACTGATGTGCCAGCTCGCAATATCCGTCGAATCATCAGCGGCATTGAAAGGAATGCATGACATTACAGCGGAATGTCTCCTTGGGTTCAAAAGTTTACAAGTTGACATATCAACCTGGGACCCAATAATGCTGCATGTCCTGACAAAGAAGTTGGACAAGGCAACGCATAACTTGTACGAGCAATCACTAAATTCACCGCGAGATTTGCAAACTATTGACTATTTTTTAAGCTTCATTCAACGACGTTTCCAGGCTTTAGAAGCATTGGGCACCGATAAGCGAACGTTAAATAAGCCCTCAACGACCCGAACTGCAGCATTAATGTCAGTTAGGGATACGCTTCCAGCTATTAAATGCAAAAACTGTGGATGAAATCATAGGATAAATGCTTGCGTATCATTCAAGCAGTTACAAATTCCTGAGCGCATCAACAAGGCCAGGCAATTGAAATTGTGCTTGAATTGTTTAGGTGAAGGATACCTCACTTCTCACTGTACTTCAAGAGCATGTTTAAAATGCCAAAAAAGGCATAATACACTTCTACACTTGGAAAAACAAGAGAAGTACAGCCCCGAATCTACCACAAAGAGCACTTGAGAAGCCCAGCCAACTAGATCTAATCAGCTTGGAAGTGCATCAGTGACTAAACCTGATGTGAGAGTAAATGAGTCGGTGTCTCTTTCAACAGAAAACTATTCATTCGAAGGATATGCTGTGGTTCTAAGCACAGCCATTGTGCGGGTCATAAATAAAAATGGAGAACCGCAAGAACTACGAGCGTTGCTAGATAGCGGGTCTCAAATCAACGCAAACAAGATTATCAATTCGAGGATTACGCGGTGCTTGCCAACATGCTCGTTGCCAGAGGAAAGATTCCCCAAGGTGCTCAGCTCCATATTTTTGTAGACGCATCAAAAAGGCAAATGGGGCGGTAGCGTATTTTCGTGCTTTTCATGCTGATGTCATTCGCACAGTGAATGCTCTTTTTAGCAAGTCGGGACTAGCACCCCTTAAAAGGATTACATTGCCAAGGCTAGAGCTTTGCGTTGCGAAGTTAGCTAGTGAGCTTGGCCACAGACTCAAGCGTAAATTAAGAATTGCTGATGACGCGTGCTACTTTTGGAGGGATTCGGAAATTGTACTGCATTGGATACATGCTGACGCCTCATTGTTTCACACATTCGTGGTAAACAGAGTATCCGCTATTAAGCAGTTGTCGGTACCTTTTCAGTGGAGACACGTTAGATCAGAACATAACCCAGTGGATTTGGTGTCACGCGGTGTTATGCCTGAGAAGTTACAAAACTGCAATCTGTGGTTTTTTGGACCCATGTTTTTGCACGGTTTGCAAGAGAATTGGCCAGCATTTTGGGCAGATGCTACCATTGAACACGAGAAAAAGCAAAGCAAGATGGTATTATCAATATCAAAGATCACTACACGCTTCATAGACCAAATCGATCATTGAAAGTCTATAAAGAATCTGCAACAAATTGTAGCATACATACTCCGATTTATAACCAACGTACGGTCACCCTCCGAACGTCACTTACTACCACAGTTGTCAGCAAAGAAATTGGAAAGATCCCTGCAGGTCATCATTAAGAAAGCCCAGGGGGATGCTTCTTCACAATCTGTAAGGTTGCTGCAAGCTAATAAACAATTGGATAAAAATGATCCACTAAGCTGCTTAAATCCATTTTTGGATGAGGCTGGCCTATTAAGAGTAAAAGGGAGACTAGAAGAGTCGAATCTTCCCTACGATGCCAAGCATCCAATTATACTGCCCTATGCACATAACCCCACAAAATTAATTCTGCAAGATGTTCACATCCAGCACCTCTACGCAGGACCAATTGGCAATGGCGAGACAAAGATATTGGCCTGTGAAGGGAGAGGGAAAAAACATTGGCTAGATCAGTTGTGCACAACTGCGTGCGGTGCTCCAAGGTGATGCCTAAGGTAATGTCACAACTAATGGGTAATCTTCCTGCTGCGCGAATTCAGCCAGCACGGCCATTCATTAGCACCGGTGTGGACTTCGCGGGACCTTTCTGGACGCATTTTAAGGTGAGAGGAAAACGCCCGCAAAAAACGTACCTGGCCGTTTTTGTGTGTTTTACAACAAAAGTGGTCCACCTGGAGCTAGTAACCGATCTAACAACTGAAGCCTTTATAGCGGCACTTAAGCGTTTCATCGGAAGAAGAGGATACTGCCGCAATTTATATTGCGATAATGCTACTAATTTTGTGGGAGCAAAAAACCAGTTGGTGGAATTAAAGGATGTAATTTATGGAAAAAAAGCGCAACGAAAAATTACTAATCTCTGCAGTCCAAAGGGGATAGACTTTCATTTCATTCCCCCAAGATCTACTCACTTTGGCAGATTATGGGAAGCCGCTGTGAAATCAGCCAAGCATCTGCTGATTAAAAATATAACGCCTTTAACTCTTACATATGAAGAATTGGAGACTGTCATCATTCAAATCGAGGCGATACTCAACTCGAGACCTCTTACGCCATTATCTGCCAACTCAACTGATTTAAATGCCCTTACGCCAGGCCATTTCTTAATCGGCGAACCACTGACAAGTTCGGTAGATGTGCAAGCTCAAGAAAATCGTTCAAGTCTAGCTTGTCGATGGAGGCAGATCAACGATATCAGACAAAAATTTTGGCAACGGTGGTCAACTGAGTATTTAGCTAAACTCCAGCAACGAAGCAAGTGAAAACAGAGGTGTGAAAATATAAAGCCAAGGATGCTGGTCTTGATTAAAAAAGATAACCTTCCAGTACTAAAATGGCAAATGGGTCGAATTGTAAAGGGAATACAGGGAGCCGACGGTTTAATAAGAGTAGCCGACGTACGAACAGCTGCTGGAATACTTCGACGACCAATCCACAAACTTGCCCCTCTTCCCGTAGAAGTCGAAGAGGCCGACACGCTACCGGAAAGTAACTCGACCATGCATATGGATAAAGATAAGCCAACTGATAACCTGTCTGCAGGCCCAAGCATCCGAAAGTCATCATTCGCGCAAACAGGTGAACTGAAATCCAAGTGCAGACAACTAACGGCATCGCCAATAAATTTACTGGTATGGACAAGTTTGGCACTTCCAGTCCTGAGAAGTCCAGTGAAAATCACACCATTTGAGTCACCTCAAGGCGTCTATTTCGAAAGCTTAGGAGCTGTCAATTTGGTTTTAAGCGAATGAAACCTGGTATTTCACTACAACTTAACGCCTTATTGGGAAGAGTTGCAATCGATCCGGAGAGGATGGGCAACGCTCCACAATATTTGCAGGCAGATACAGCACAATTGGCCCTGTACTCGCACAACTATGCAACTTGACCATCTGATGCATCAGATTGATGTCAATAGCAAACTATTACGGCCACCACCAAAAACCAACCCGCATCGAAAACAAAAAGGTACTTTTAACGTAGTGGGAAATATCGCTTACACTCTGTTTGGAGTCTTAGATTCTGACTACGCAACAAGGATGGAAGGCGTCATTGATAATTTAAAGCAAAAATGATGAGCATCTTGTGCAACTATTAAAAAACCAAACTTCGATCATAGATTCTACAACAAATATAATGACGCACATGGAAAAATCCACCGGCCACGCCTAAGAAGAACAAACCAAATTGCCAGAGAATTGTGGGACAATGAGGCAGTACAAGCCTTTTCATCCGCCACGGTACAATTATTCTTAGGGACCCACAATATTTATTTATTTATTTATTCGTTTACGGACATTGTCCTTTTACAATCCATGAAATTATAATAAACTTAAATTATAATAATGAATGTAGCTAGCATTGCAAATTAAATCCTATAGCGATTTCTAACTAAAAAAGAAACAATAAGAATAAAGTTAAGACTATACCTAAAAACTATCCAAAGGATTCAATCTTTTCTCCTAGATGTTCTTATTGACACTCATCATGACAAGGTTAATCCTCAGTTGCTATCGAATCAACAAATCTAACAAGAGCTAAGGGTTATCAAGGAAAATTTGCCGCCACACTTACACTTACCAGTCAAGGCGGAGAACATGCTGGATCTTTACAGTTTGGTGACGATTAAAGGACGGATCATGAACAGCAAAATTATTTTTCTAATCAAATTACCAGTCTTTTCGGATGAAAGATTCGAGTTGCTTCACCTAGTACCAGTGCCAACAATAGTGAATCATACAGTTCTAATGATCCAAACGGCGTCAAATTATCTGATAACGACCTGGAACCGTGAGTAGTATTATTTTCTTTCAAATCAAGAACTAGCAGCATGCTCCCGGACGGCTACTCTAAATTACATATGTAAACAACTGCATCCTCTTTACCAAACACGGGTAGGTTCTGCCCAAACGAAGATGCCGGACTATTCAATTAAAGCAATCCCCAAGATAAATTCAACTGCTAACTCCCAACCACTGGATTTACTTTATGGAAACCAAGACAGACTTAAGTATTGCTTGTGGCGATTTCGTAACTCAAGAAACCATTGAAGGTTCGGGAATTATTCAATTGCGCGATGACTGTATTTTGAAGCAGGACCGTGTAACTATTCATGCACATAAGCTATTCTCAAGTCAGTTCAATGCTTGATTTGTGCCGACCCGAAACATTACGGAAGACATTGATGAAGAATCTGACGGAGCTAAAGGCCAATATACACAATCTATTGCTACAGGAAGATCTTTATACTAGCTTGTATCATCATCAGGACTAGCTTGTATCATCATCATTGCCACATAATTAATATGGAAACGCAAGCAAGGAGCTTTCGACGCCACCGTAAGCAAACCAGCACCGGTGCCTCGGCCCAGAAACCAACCAACGCAATCGTTTACTATTTCCGTTGACCCAGAGGAGTGATGGTTGACCAATTAGTTCAACGCGGGGAAGAATGTTCGATCATCGGTTTAGTAATTGGCATAGAATATAGTAATGTAATTTAATAATCATATAAGTTCAGTATGTCAGTTTATTTAATATAAAATTCATGCCAATATGACGAAATTACAAAGTAATTGTATTTTCGGTTCTAGTTTATAAGCGGCAGATACGCAACTGGTCTTCTGCCCGCAATAATGTTTGTTTACAAATATCATTTTGCAGTAACGGCCTTGCAGCATAAACATATTGCGTAGCTGTAATTGTGCTTCGTGCATGTACCTAATAAGTAATTGAAGTTCAAGTTGGTTGAATGTAATATGACCTGTTTAATGCACGAGGCATGAAAATGTGTGTCATAATGTTATGTAATGTTTTGTTTTGAATTTGGCATGAAATGGTCGGAAGCAAATAGCCATATAAACAATTATTTGGTATTTAAGCAAGTGCAAGAAATAAAGTGATGGGACATTAACAGCAACTTTGTGGGTACCGTCTTTTCTTGATCAGAAGGTGCAACGGTATTGAACCGTAGCACAATATAGCGTCAGGTGGATTTATTGCATTCAACTGACAAGTGGCTAAGTAAAAAACTCTAGCGCACCTGAACCGCTAGAAACACTAATGTTCGAAGAACAGTAGAAGAATCGTGCAGGTTTTGAGTGCATATTCCACCACATGAGCTGCTTATTACGGCCAAACTGTTTCAAATGCCACGTTTTACTTTGGTCTCAAGAATGCATTATAACTCATATGGTGGAAGGTTTCAGATATTACCACTGGCATGAATTTCAACGTTTATGAGAGCAAAACACGGGTTAATTATATTCGTTATCAGTTGCTTGTTTCACAAAATTTTGACAGCAGCATCTCATATAACATCAATGAAGAAAATGCTCAGTGCCTGCAGCACTGTAACTGAAGTTGGTGTTTGGGGTTGCGATCCGAAAAATTTGCAGAACTTTGGGAATTGAAACATTGGTTATTTATTTTCATTGTATGTTTCCGGTATGAATACTAACTGTAAGCATTTATTGATACACAAGTAGCACAACCGACTCGTGCTGGCAACCTTTCGCCAGTATCAAAGCCAATAATATATTACATCTGCTTCACGTTGTTATATTACATTCGAAGTTTTAGGAGTATAAAGAAATTTAGGGTTACCTGCAGCGAGTTTTTTCAAATGATCGAAAGCTTAATATTTGCTGTGAAAATTCTACGATAAAACCGCTTAATAAAGATATTGCAATTAAACACAAAATCAACAATAGCTGGCAACCCTATCTTGGCTTTTCAACCAAATTTGGCCTGAATAATGTTGACAGGTTTCATTAATTGTATGAAATTCGTATTGATTTCATGACTGCACTGGAAGTTATAGTGCAAAAAGTTTTATTTTCCTGAGCGAATTTTCAAAACCAAAGACACAAAAATTACCAAAGCTGGCAGCACCAATCAAATTTTTCAACCAAATTTCCACCAAACAGAGATTAGAGTTAGGTTTAGCTACTGTGTCAATTTCATGAAAATCTGGTAACTTATTCACATTTCATAGGGCAAAAAGCAGTTTTTTTTCTTTGTAATTTTTCAAGATGGCACCACTGGCACAGACTTGCCCACAATTCAAAATCGCTTCTATCAAATCTGGTCTTACTTAAGTCCAATGCATTCTGTAAATTTTAGCTGTATCTGATTATTGGTTCGTGAGTTTCCGTGAACAGAAGTTTTTGATGCTAAAAATATAGGTTAACTGGGAGAGGGTTACCGTTCTTGTCCGACATGAAATTTCCAAAGTTTTATTTTGAACGTGTAGATTAAACATAATATTTATATACAGATTGGTTTTATTGTAAGAAACGGACATTTTTTTGAGTATTCGATGGTTTGAATGTTTTCACTTCCAAATTTTTTTTTTCAAAATGAAGACACCAAAATTATCATAGCTGGCAACTCCAACCGAATTTTTCAACCAAATTTCTACCAAACGTGGCTTAAAGTAAGGCCCAGCAATTGTGTGAGTTTCGTTAAAATCGAACGATTCAATCAGAATTTATAGGGCTAAAAACATTTATCTTTTTTAGTGGTTTTTCAAGATGGCACCACTGGCACAGAATCGCCCGCATTTCAAAATCACTTCTATCAGACCTGGTCCTATTTAAAGCCAATACATTCTGTGAATTTCAAATAATTCTGCTCATCGGATCGTGAGTTTCCGTGAACAGAAGTTTTTGATGCTAAAAATATAGGTAAATTGGGCTAGGGTTACCAGGCGTGCCCGTTATACCATATCTTTTTTTTTTTTGGTTATGTAAACAAAGCACAAAATTTACATAGGAATGGCTTTTTTTTGAAGAAACGGCATTTTTTCAAGAGAGACGATGATTTGGAGGTTTTCACTTTCAGTGCCTGCCCTAGCTACAGGGTTGCCAGCACGCTCATTAAAAGCTACACAGATCTACAGCTAAATAATATCAATATGTCCTGAAAATTTCGTAATGATCGAATAGCTCTGTCAAAAGTTATCGAAATTTAAAAATTTTCAAATTTTCCCGTCCTCTTTTTAGGCACCCAGCGCACACATAGGGTTAAAAAATTCCAAAGCATTATCCGATTCATATGTAAAACACGTTAGAAATTTATTTCGTCAACTTTATTTTTGCGAAAATCATTTGTGCACGAAATAATAGGTATATTAAAAAAATCACTTAAATGACCGCCGGCGCCAAAAGGTTAACAATAACTGACATTTAAAGAGACTTGGACCTATTCTGCATATACACCAATGTATCCTGAAAGTTTCAGCTCAATCGGATGGCGCGTTCCCGAGATTATCTCACTGAAATTTTTTGATGATATATATATATATATATATAGAAATATGAATTTTTGGCCGAATCGATTTTAATACTAATGTTCTTCGAACATTAGTAAAAACTCAGTCACTATACAAACATCATCAAAAAAAATCAGTGACTATTTATCAGGAACGCGCGCCACCTGATTCAAGTTTTGAAAAATTACTAAAAAAAATAACTGCTCTTAGCCCTAAAAATTCTGATTCAATCATTCGATTTTGACGAAATTCAGACTGTTACTAGGTTGGAAATTCAGTTGGAGCTGCTAGCTATGGTTATTAAGGTGTCTTAAATTTTGAAAATTCCTGAGGAAAATAAAGCTCTTTGCGCTATATCATCCAGTACAGTCATTAAATCATAACGAAATTCAAATGGCAAATAAAACTTATTGTAGGCAATATTCAGTAGAAATTTAGTTTCAAAACAATAAAAGGTTGTTTTTATATTTTTTGGCAACGCTTTAAGCATAGAAATTTCAAATCGTAGTGATCTTTTAGTGAAAATAAACACCAAATATTAAGATCTAGAAAATGTGAAAACTTTTGCGAATGGTAGTCGTAAATTTTTTGCATCCCTATAACTTCCAATGCAGTGATTGGATCAAAACAAATTTCGCAGATCAGATTGACTTTAACGTGAGGCAGATGCGATATATTTTTTGTTTCAGTGCTACCAAAGGCTGCCAGCACTAGGCGTTTTTGTTATTTTCGTGCGAAGATTTGCAATAAAAATAAGTAAACAATGTTTACATTTTCTAAGATTTGCACATTTTTCGGATGGCAACCCTAACCACTTTTCTATTGCTTTACCTTTCGCTGAAGTCACCGAAATTAAAATCAGCTTAGATTCTATTATTTCTTAGGGTGTATTAGTTTTAAGAAGGAAAAGTAGTTAGTGTATACACACTCAAAATCTGCACAAATCCTCTACTGTTCTTCGAACATTAGTCTTTCTAGCGGTTCTGATGTGCCAGCGTTTTTTCGTTTTGTTTTCCTGGCCTGTTTCCCAGCTGTGATTGAGTTTTAGTTGCAATGCTAGTGATGTGTTGCAAGCATTGAGTATTTTATTCATTTGTATTACAAAAGATACCGTTTTCAATGTCTTGTAAGATAAGCAACCGTTAATAAATAAAAGTAATCTGTTTGACTTTCTTAGACTTTGAATTTCATTTAAGTTACAGCTTTGGGCACTTTTTCACTCAATTAGTTTAAATGGATTGGTGAGATCAAAGCGAAACATTGCCCTCAAAACAGGTTGGAGCACGTGCGATAAAACTTGCACTCAAAATCTGCAAAATTCATTGAACATAAGCGTCTCTAACGATTCTGCTGTACAAGAAATTTTTAAATTTCATCAACGGTAAGATAATGTTATAGGATAATTTTATGTAATAAGGTAAGGCTTCTTCCGACATAAAACGTTTTAATTATATATCTCTACTTGATAGCCTAAGGTCTTATTTTCATCGAAATTCTCCTTTAATGAAACCTTAGCGTACAGTACAATATTTAAACTGACCGTCACGATGCTGTGATAACAATTCAACATGAATTGTGTATATTTATTGGTAGGTCAACGGTTTACAAGTTTCAATAAAGTTAAGTTTTTGTTTCTTCTTATTATATGTTTCTTATTAATAACCTATAGAGATATCAATGTTATTTATTTTGGAATTTCCTTTAAGACGCGTACCAATTAATTTTGTTAAAGTTAGTTTAAGCTACATAAATAAGGTATTTGTTTACTCACGGAAAAAGTGAGAGCAAATACAAATATAAATTGTTCATACTTTTAATTTTACTTTAAGTTAGCCATACTTTTACATTTCCTAGTAAATCCTTACCTACTCAGCTCTGCTGACAAAAAATTACTAAGCGGGGTGAATTTCCATGGCGTCTTGTACATCTTGCAAATTAAAAGTTCTTTGCAGTGATTGTTGATGGGCCCAAAATATGATAAAATTTCATCAATATTTTGAGTTATTGGACCATAAAATTCATCGGATGTTGTTATGTTTTGAAACTGAAAATGAAAAAAAATAAATACATTGTTTTGCTTGTCAGTTTTAAAAAAATGCGGTATGATTTGTTTATAATAGCATCTGAAATTTTAATTTACAAATGCATGACGTTATTTTGACAAATTAAGATTCATATTAATTTAGAATAAAATATTCATAAAAGATAGTGTTGCGCTAAGAATTTCATTTGTAATACGATTCGTGCATTTGCCTTTCTGTGGGCATTGCAAATTCAATAGTTTGTGTATCGCTACTAAGCACACTTTTATTCCAAAAATCTTCTTCATTAATAAATCACTTCATTTTACAAAGAACAATTCTTTTTGAAATCATTATACAATGATCAATCGAAATATTTATGGATACAAAGCTTTAGCGTTTCAGAAATGCTAGAAAACTGATTATCGAAGAAATTGTTTTTGAGGACATGTTTGAGGGCATAAGTGATCCGATCAAAGTTCATCAGATTTGATCATGTATGACTTTGATCCCATGACTGCATCAAAACTCAAACGGTAAAAATGTTTGCATTCATTTGAATTCTTTTGCATTCGTATGAATTACTAAATTTAGGCCCGTAAAACTCTCGGTATTTATTTTCATTATAGAATGCTGGTAATAAAACACATTTATCACACCGTCTGTAGCGAAAATATGCTTGGGAATGGGCCTTAGCACAACTTAGAACCAGACCGAAGTCCAGAACCAAGAGTGCTAAGGTCAAAAGTGGAATGGCTAGTGCCATTCAAGAGGCAAAACAAAAAAAAGAATTGCCCCGAGAGCAGGGTGCCCTAGAAATGGCTGTGAAGCCCCCTCGTCCGCATTAGCGGAGCACCCTTTAACCAACCCCGACGGATGCTGGGCTGCCGCTTCGCTAGCTCGCTGCGGCTGGGGTGGGTTCATGAAAAATGGGGTTGATTAGCTCTCAGAAGACACGGGATGCTACTTAATATTCATCCGTCATGAATTCGTAGCCGCAAACTGGTATATAAAATACCCAGGGACAAAAGGGGGCATAGTTCCGTAAAGGTAACCACCCGGGCTCTGCAACATGGGCTGACTACGCTGACCCAGTGCTCGTGACAACGCACGGAGCCAGAAAATTGAAAAATCTAAACGGGAAAAGGAAAACGCGCTACCTCTCTTTTCAGAGGAACCCAGGTGAGGCAGACAGCCCTGGGCCCCCAATGGTAGTGGAGCCCTGACCCCGATGGTCTGGGGTCCTCCACCCTCTGATACTGGCCACAAAAATTCCAAAAATTCAGAAATCTAATCAAAAACTAAAAATTTACATCAAAGCGGAAACTACCTATATGTGGCCAGTATCCCTCCCTTTAAAGGAAAGCTGAAAAATTCACAACACTATTTAAGTAATCATTGGCCAGCCAGGCCTTGCGCGGACCCTGAAAAAGAAAAAGAACTTCTTGGGCTGTCGCCCAATAAGAAGGCCAAATATATTAAATTTACCAAAACATTATTTATTCTATCCCAATTGTTTGAATAAAGAAAAACAAATATTTTCAACAAAAATCATTTCACCAAGCGGAAACGAAAAAAAGGAATACAAGCTTATAAGAGCTTATTCTATATACATTAATAGGGATTTTCAACTAACCTTTCGAATACAAACAAATTCTATACCGTTTTGTTTGGCATAATCTTGCACATATTAAGCATTACTTCTACCGAAATTCAATTCAATTAGTCTCGAAGACAAATGCGAAGGAGTCGTACTATTTGAAGTTAGTATAGTAGTTAAGATGTATATTAGCTTTTAGTACTGCATGCTTCGTGCACTCAATTCATTAGTATTTTTTTTTTTTTATATATTATTTTTTTGTTATAATTATCGTTAATCAAAATATGCTTCGTTTAGTACGAGACATATACATCTTCCTTCAAATTTAGTTCACGTAGCTTTCTTCCATCTTTTCATAAATTGAATATTAACGTAAGTTTGAAGAGACTTCGAAAGGTGCATAGATCCGCACACTACTGAAAATCCCGATATAATGTATTCTACTGCACTATTTCATGGTATACAAGGATCACAGTAATATAGTAATAAGTTACAAAACTAGATAATAATATTGAATTAAAATTATTTACATTCTGTCGCGTGTGATGTAATCATACTAAGCATAAATAGACAGTCAAACAGCCAGAGAATTTATCATTTCAATATTGCTCTGATTCAGGCTTTCAAAATTTCGAATTAACCTCAGTCCAACAATTGGTTTCTTCACATCTTCATCCATTCATTCGCTTCGAGTTTGTATTCGCAACAAAGCTCAAAACTCAGTATTTGTAATATAATGCTTCAGAGTCGTTAATATTTATGGATTTCTTGTATAATATAAATCCCGCTCTATACAAAATCATAAATGGACTTAGTAAATTTAATATGAGACATTTTTTTTTTCTCTTTAGAAAACTCGAATTACAGAAATATAGTATTATGTTTTTGAGATCGACTCGTCTCTCGCGATAGATATACAAATGACATCCAACCGAATATTTAGATTGTAGAAGCGTTTAAATGTTTTACTACTTCGAGGTTCAGATTGCAACAGCCGCTCTGCACTAAGATTTTCATTGTCTGCGTCTTGTCGGGTTTGCTGGATCTTTCTTAGTTAGACTAGTGTGCAACGGTTTTTTTTTTCTGTAGTTAACAAGGAGTGTATTTTTGCACATTAAAGGTATGGTAGCACCGCCGAACATCAACTAATGAACACGCCAATAACGGAATTTAAGTTGATCATATCTGGGCCTCGGAAATGGTGTCATCATAAAATTATAGAAAAAAAGTAATATCTCCACGAGCAGTCACTGCATGCTCGTTCCCTGCTTGGTTTTTGGTTTATTATTGCGAGACGCTCTGTTTTATACTAAGAATCTTGACAGGAATGCAATCTAATTTGGCCTCCCGAATACTACTCATGAGCTATTCTAGAGCTTTAATTAAAATTGCAAACAGAAGTCTCATAAATTCAACTGGTTTTCTATCTGTATCGACACAACTTTAGGCTGTCACTGCATGCTCGTTCCCTGCCTGATTTTTGGTTTATTATTGCAAGACGCTACGTTTTATACTAAGAATCTTGACAGGAATGCAATCTAATTCGGCCTCCCGAATACTACTCATGAGCTATTCTAGAGCTTTAATTAAAATTGCAAACAGAAGTCTCATAAATTCAACTGGTTTTCTATCTGTATCGACACAACTTTAGGCTTTGCTCTAGCTGCTCGTGTAGGTACGTGACTGCTCGATGTTAATTAAGTTTTTTAAAAGTATTGAAGGTTAAATTGATTGAACCCGATAATTTTTCAATAAGAATAAGATTACCATTCGACTGATGACAAATTTTCCACTCTGTATTTCCCTCTTACTGCATTGAATTAGGTCGTTGCAAAATCTCCTGCTTCATTGAAACTTCCCACTACTCGTGATCGTCCAGCCGATCAACATCTCAGATTGACATCGGCCCGCTTCAGGATAGTACCGCACGATCCTAGGACTGTTAATTTCTGACGCAGCGTCCCGGGCCAACATGTCTTGTCACAAATCGAACGATAGCAAATAGGAACGCGATAATTTGAATATTCTGCACTTACCATCAACTTGGGCGAATCACGATCGTTCAACACAATGTTACTTTTACACGAAATACACATCGCATACTTCCTTAGTTTTCCTTTTCAAATTGAATTATTTATGCTTCTAATTGAAGAAACAGGCAATCCCACTTAGCTAAAGCACTCTGGTTATCATCACCATCACATTTTGCTCAGTGTTTTTGCCCCGGGGATTGGCACTGACTCAGGCACCATTTATTTCACCATCGCGCGAACTACACCGCAAATCCAACATTTCCACACCTGTTGCGTAAAAACACGTGTCAATTAGTTTGCGATAAAGCTATGCATTCCATTTAAATTCAACAAGTTGCACATATTCTGCGAGTTTTACGCGTACAGTGCAAAACACACCACAACAAGCCCGACGACAAAAACAACCCCCTCGTCAAAAGTTTGGGTTTTCTCCTTCGACGACCCAATCAGGCTCTCCCATCCGACCGTTTGGCCTCCGCCACCATTTCCCAGCGACTGTCCCGAATTGCCATTTCAATTTCAAGACGAGCGCCGAAAATCCCGTTAGATTTTTGCTCGCCTTGAGATTGAAACAACAAAGTCACTGGGGACTTGCGGGATTTTATTTTTCCAAATCGAGCGATGTTTAAACCCGTTCCGATTTGAGAATAATTGTAGCGATTTCGAGCACGGGACAGTGTGCGTCGAAATAAAGGGTCCAGTAATTTCGCTTGAAATTACTGGATTCTACACGTCTCCTATAGCATATATAATAAAAATGCTCGGTGCTGGCAGCACTTGTTGAATGCAGCAGCCATAAATTGATCATAACGGCCTCATGCTTAAATTAAACTGTTCTTTGAACTTCGTTTAACTCAAAGTTTCAGCGATAAAACGATGTTTGCGGTTTGTGTCCGAAAAATTTCCAAAGTTTCCGTCCAAAAAATTAAAACATTGATTTCTTATTTTTGTTTTAAATGTTTTGCATGTGAATATATAATAGAAACTTCTGTTGGTGCAATATTTACGAATATGTGTGGTGATCACAGCCCTGTGGTAGCACCACAGTCAAAAAATTCCAAATCTGCTACACTTTATGTTAAACATATGCTCTGAATTCCATTTCGCTTCGATGACTGCGCTGGAACTTATAAGGTGAAAAGGATTTAAGAGTTACTACCCGAAAACCTATCTAAAAATACTCAAAACCTGAATATTCGCTGTTAATTACCACTGCAGGGTCACTATCACTTGAAAGTTTCACAAAAAAAATCACAAAATTTACCATAGCTTGCTTTCATGATTTTTCAGCCGAATCTGGCTTACAGTAAAGTTCATTTACAGCTTAAATTTTGCTTTGATTTCTATGCTGCATCGGGTATTTTACTAAGCTGCTATAATTTAGAGGGTTAAGAGATAAAAATTACCATAGCTGACAGCTGCATCTCAATTTTTCAACCCAATCTCTACCAAATTTCGATTCGAGAAAAGTCCAGCTACTATGTAAATGTCGTTAAATTCTATTAGGTGAGTCAAAAGTTATGTGTAAATAGCAAAAACAAAAAATTTCAGGAGGGTCGATGGTTTGCAGGACTTTTTTTCATGCAAATGCCGTAGCAACAGAGTTGCTTTCATAGTCTTTAAGGTCCCTGTTTGTGCAGTTTAAGCCCAAAATCAATACTTTCCGCGAAATTCACGATGGCCCAATATTATTGTCAGAAGTTATGATAAATCGAAATTTGAAAGAAAATCCTTGCCTGCTTTTAGGCACTCAGTGTTCATATACGATTCTCAGATTCTAGTTTTTTATCATTGACAAGCAACAAACATAATTAGTTTTCATTGTGAATGCTGACTTTTAACAAAATGATCTCTGCATAAAAATATAGAAAAACCTGCATAAATCTGCATGAAAAATCTGCATAAAAATATAGAAAAAGCTAAAATGCCCGCCGCCGTTAGGTTCAAGGGTTAAATATATCTTAGTTTTAATGAGTCCCTGCATTAGTTCTTGTAAACAACTATGCATTCTAAAAAATCAACCTCAATCAAACCACGCACTCCAGAGATCATCTTTCTTAATCTTCTATCTAGAATATTTACTGCCATACTTTGCATAAACGTTCTATCTACATTTTAGTAACTTCGGAGAGATTCAATGATTTGTGTTGGAACATGCATATATATAAAAAGGGCATCTTTCACTATTGATTTCAACTTACTTCAACAACAGATAGGTATTTCATATTAAGTAGAATGATGTAATTGATTATATTGTTTACAATCCGAGGCTAACGCAAAAACTAAAAAAAAAACCTTGACCATCAGAACCGCTAGAACACAGATTTTTGAAGAAAATATCGTGAATATGAGAGAAAAATTCAAACAAAACTTCTGTCGAAATATGTTTAAAAGTGTGTGGCATTCCGCATGAGAACTGTTAACGTGGAGAAACGTTAACACTGCATAAGTAAAAGGCTGTTGGTTTGAAAGAATCATCTGATATTTCGCATCAAATTGTAAGTCCCATTTCGTAATTCGTCCACTGACTCGGATAATTTCGTTTAGTTTTTGCACCTCCTAGTCTTACACTTCATAGTTTTTGTAAGCAAATTGTAACTGTTAAGTTCTTTTTGCTTAATACAGGTGCAATCTTATCTCAATATTAGCATCATGAGCAACTATATACGCAGCAATAAAAAATTAAGGGGACGTAGCACCTTCAAATTGAAAAAAAAATGTTTTTTTCAAAAGCTTGTTTTTAATTGAATAAAAATACATATCTAAGTGAAACTTTTAACACATACTTTAATTTTTTTGTACTACATTAAAAAAATTGTTAAAAATGTTTTGTGGCCTCCTGTCGTCTGCTACAATTTTTTGGAAAATACACCAAAAAAACCTGGCGTGCATGATAACTGTCGTCTGAAAAGTCTGAAAAAAAACAAACAAAAACGTGGTTTTGAATAACATCAAAGCGGCCTTGGAATGAACTAAAAAAAAAAAATTGGTTGAAAAATAACAAAATAGCGGCGTTTTTTCGCAAATCGAGGTTTGTTTTCTCCAGAAATCGGTTATAACTAAAAAAATTTAGTGCCGATTTTTTCATCCGTAGTTCATTCTGAGCATCATGTGCAGATTAACGTGTTAAAATTTCAGAACGATTGGATAATATTGTTTTTCTTAATCATGCACGCCAACTTGCAAAACGTTGTTTTGAGAAAATCGTGCTTAAAGTTAAAATTTAATATTTTTTGCAATAAATCTTACCGAAAATTAATCTGCGATGCCTGGACCGTACAATTTACCTTCTTCTTGCTCGTACTTCTCCTTTTCCAAAGATTTTTGCTCCTTTCGAGCAGTTCTGGCCTCTTAAGATGCCTCAGTCGATTGTTTTTCCGCCTGGTTGATTCTTGCAGCATCTCTATGTTCTGCATGTTCCAGCGCATGTTCACTAATTGTAACTCCCATTGCTTGCATTATTTTAGAGATAGCCATAAATCCTTCATTTAATGTACATGCAGAAATATTTGCAGCCATATTTAGCACGTTTTCCCACAAAAAGTATGTTTGGAGGCCAAATTCCAAACACAAGAATTATAGCTTTCGTTATTATTCTGCGTAACATTGCCCAAGCAGCGCTTTAATAAATCTTTTGATGATAAGTCATCATAAATAGGCTTTAAAATTTCTTGTACCTCATCATCTAAAGGTGGAAGATGCTTGAAATTTTTTAATGCATTATCACCAGCTGCCTCCGCCTTGCGCCAGTTACACCAAGCCGTTTCTCCAACAGGACAATAAAAGTGTTGAGGGTTCTCATCAGTTGAAATTTTGTGGTAATATGCTGCTCAAATTTACTTGCGCATATTTTCAACTGAATCAGGATTTCGTCGTATAGCTAGGCCATAATATGTGGCAAAATTTTTCATTAATTTTATTGTCAGTTGAACTTTTTTCGGACCTTTTTTTGGAGATTCTACACTTTTTTTACAGCAATTGTTTTTTGTTTTTGTTTTGCCAAGGCTAACTGTTTTTTTGCTTCTTTTAAAGGAGATGACTCACTTATCTCTGTCTGCACTTTGGGTTAAGTCGATGTAGCGATGTAGCGAAGTCAACGAAAATCATAGAAAAAATGACCTTGGGGCGCTTCGCTATATATACTCACAAAATGATTTTTTTTAGAATTTCAATTTTATATTATTAAAATCATGTTTTTAAAGCTCCATTCTAACATATTCAATCAAAAAACATAAATCGATTTTTCAAAAATTTGGAGATGCTATGTTGCCTTAATGAATAAATTGTGTAGAGACAATTTCTCACTGATACTGTTATTGAGACTTGTTTGTACAGTAAGTCTTAATCATACTCCCTATCAGACAGGTTCTCTGCGTGACAACGGTAAATTCATTTAATAGTGTAAATTGAACTTCTTGTATTTTCCGGCTGTTTGTTGCGATAAACACTTGTAAACACTTTAAACACTTGTAAACACATAAACACTTTATCGATTCTGAAAAACGCTTGGGAATTTTCCTTGGTCTTTTGAATCGGATTTCAGTATTCGTTTTCGAAATAATTAAATTTATCAGTGAACATCCGTCATCATCATTTCGGTGCAATTTGTCATATCACCAATTTCGTTCGTGTCATGTGCCAAATAGATATTGGCCGAGCCCAGGCGAGCCGAGTGTGTGGACGGTCCAGACAAGCGACTTTGACAGGTGTCAGAGGCGCTCGTCCGCTTTCCGATCGGAATGGGTTTTGGGCACGAGCCAAGGCGATTCGTGGCGAGCTATCAAATGCCGTCCACATGTTGGCGGCCTCGTCTGACTTCGGCTCGCCTGGCCTCGGCCAATATCTATTTGCTACATAAGAACTACGTTCAAAACTCCTCTGTGAAAATTCCCACGAGTTCAGTTTAAAATCGATACCAAGAGAAACTAGACTCGAAGGTAACTTCAATGCAAAGGCGATATTGGAGCTACGAATTCAGCGTAGTATGATCTTAGGTCAGCAAACCTGGATGAAAGCGTGAATCGACGGCATGGTGGATCTCACCGTATTTGAGACCAAAAGTAAGTTAGGACTTTAAGAATCACAATTCAAAAATTTTCAAACGGCTTAGCGGCATTTAAAGGTATTAGATGCATATGAACCATAATTGGTCATCATCAAAAAACTTCGTCGCAGAAAATCACTTGATGGATCCGCCATTTTAAGCTCCACTTTCATTTCCGAAACTACTTCGTTAAAGCTTTATTTGCAGAAACTAAATCTGACGACCTTTCCAGTGAGTGGATGGGGGTTTTTGGGATGTTTGAAAAATTAATAAATTCAAACTGCCACCTTTTGTCGCTGGAAAAGTTTCAATATCTTCATTCTTCACTGACCGAAGAAAATTATTCAAAGGAAAAGGAGCTTTTGGAAAAACGCTTTGATAATAAGCCATGTATTTTTGCTTTACACATCATCGAGCTTCTCGAAGTGCATCCTTGTGATGAAAGAAAATATTGCCGGTAGTTTCTGCTACACATTTCAGTGTCCAAGCTTGACACTGAGTCTCGCCTCAATAGGCAGGAATCTTACAGTAATTTTTCTCAAGTAGTGGCAAAAAACGAGAGCATTTATCCAACATGCGAACATTTCATGGGGTTTTTGGACCAACGATGTTCTGCGTTAGCATTTGTTAGCGAAACTAAATGCAGCAACAAATCACTTTTAACAGTGATCACTAATTTTAAGCGGTCAAGTTTTTTTGCTGGCAACTTTGATGCTAGAACTAAATGCTGTTTCGATGACCCACGCAATGAAGACACAGTGCTCATACTTTTCTGCATGGAAATGTTGAACCAAGCTCTTCCTAAAAATTCTCACGATCTGATGGAAATCGAAAGAGCGCCAGCAACTCAATTATTATTGATTGGCCTGGCATCTAATAGAACTCAATTAACTACTTTTACAGAATAATCTCAAGCTGGTTGTACTATTGTGATTACAGTAAAATTGCCTGATGAAATTTCATTCAACTACAGAGCTACAACTGGATAGCGATTAGAGTTTTATTCGCTGAAACTTCCGATGATATCCTTGGATGAAAACGAAATTCAAAGGATAGGTTGATTAAGCACGAGTAGGTTAGGTTAGGTTGAAATGGCTGCCGATCCCCAGAGACCTGACAACCGGCACACATTGGCACAAGAAAAGCCCGTTGTGATACCATACTAAATTATTGACCCTCTCCTACTCACTAACATTAGGAAACCATCTGCTTCTCTTGATAAAACGGACTATGGCCTTTAAATTGACTGAGGACAGTTCCGTCAAGTTTGAGAGAAAGGGTGCACAAAGTGCCGCCAACCTTCTCTTTGCCAAAGCTGGGACTGGCACATGAGATGGAGGACGGATTCCACCTCATCCTCAGAGCCACAACTCCGACCAAAATCGTTAAACTCTACGTCCAGTCGTTGCACGTGCCGCCCTATGAGGCAATGGCCGGTTAGCACACTGACAGTGCAACGCGCAGAGTGCTGTTGCGAAACGGCTTCGCCACAGCTATCACCCACGCACACACCCACAAACTTTGCGAATGCAGTTCTGCAGGCGGCAGTCGAATGTATAGCATTGGCATTCGAAAACAGGCTTTGCCAATGCATCTGATTGTTGCGTGAATCACTGCATTGCATCGGGGTTGCTGACCTAAGTGCAGCTGATTTGTAACAACACTTGCATCTGCTGCGTTATCGGCCCAGCGAAAACGGGAGATGTTTGGTGCTGGTTGTGCATAGACTTGTCGCCCAACTGAGCAACGAGAAAGAAAAAAACTCTAGCGCATCAGAGCCGCTAGAAAACTAATTTTCGAAGATATTGTCTCTGAGTGACCAAAAAATTTGGAACGACGTAATACACTTTTTTGTAGAATCATATCAACCATTCCTTATCTCAAGCAACAAAACTCAACTATAAAACATATGATGAAAATGTTCAGTGCTGGCAACACTTTACCAACGAAGCAGCAATAAATCTACCATAAAATGATCGTGCTTAATCAACCTATCCTTTGAATTTCGTTCTCATCGGAGGATTTCATCGAAAGTTTCAGCGGTAAAACGTTGTTTGAAAATTTAAAAATTGGTTTCTTATTTTTATCGCAAATGCTTTGCATATGAGTATGTAATTTCAAGCATCTGTTGGTGCAATATTTACGAAAATGGCTACTGCTGGTTACCCTGTGTCAGCAGCAGAGCAAAATATATACCAAATCTGCTTCACGTTAAGTTAAACCCAACCAGTAAATTTCGTTTCGATTGAATAACTGCGCTGGAAGCTTTACGGGTGAAAAGAATTTTAGGGTTGCCACCCTCAAAACTTTTGAAATTTTTAAAGCGTTAATATTTATTGTTAATTTTCATTGCAGGATTATTCCCATTTGCAAACCTAATGACATAATCTCTCAGTAAAGAAATAAAAAAAAATTACAAAAATGGTCATAGCTGGCAGCTCTTTCATGATTTTTGTACGATTTTTCTACCACATATGGTTCATATTACGGTCCATTTATTGCGTGAATTTCGTTCTGATTTCTACACTAAACCGGAAGTTTTAGGGAAAAAAGCTTTCTTTTGTTGAGCAATTTTGCAAGTTTAGGAAACGAAAATCACCATAGCTGGCAACTCTATTCAAATTTTGCAGCCAAATTTTTATCAGATGTTACTTAAAGTAAGATCCAAGCACTGTATAAATCTTATCAAAATCTGATGGCTGAATTGGAAGTTATAAGCCAAAAAATCTCAATGATTTTTCAAGATTGTACCACTGCCACAGGGTTGCCTGCCTTTCCAAATCACTTCTATCAGACCTGGTCCTTGCTAATACCAACACGTCCAGTAAATTTCACTATGATCGGATAATGCGCATAATTCCACAATAATTACAAAAACAGTCATAGCTGGCAGCCCTTTCATGATTTTTGTACGAAATCATACGACATTTACTTCACATTAAGGTCCATTTACTGCATGAACTTCGTTTTGATTTCTGCACTGGACCGGAAGCTATAGGAAAAAAAGGTTTATTTTGCTGACCAAATTTGTAAGATTTATGAGACAAAAACCACCATAGCTGGCAGCTCTATACTAATTTTTCAGACAAATTTTTATCAAATGTTACATAGAGTAACATCCAAGTACTGTGTAAATTTTGTTAAAATCTGATGGCTGAATCGGAAGTTATAGGCCAAAAAGCTGTTTTTTTTCTCAGTGATTTTTCAAGATGGTACCACTGCCACAGGGTTGCCTGCATTTCAAAATCACTTCTATCAGACCTGGTCCTAGCTTATACCAACATGTCCTGTAAATTTCATTATGATTGGACAATCCGGTCTTCAGTTCTCGTGAACAGAACTTTCGAGTGCTGACAGTAGAGGTAATTTGGTGATGGGTTGCCGTTCTTGTGCAAATCGGAATTTTCAAAATTTCAATTTGACATGATGGACAAAGGTCAAAATTTATCAATGATTTGAAACTTTTGCCAAAAATCAAAAATTTTTGAGGAAGGTCAATGATTTGAAGGATTTTTTTCAGGAGCCTGCCGTAGCTACAGGGTTACTCGTACAACCTTGAAAACCCATATATGCTAAGTCCTAGTCAACATCTATACGCTCTGCAATTTTTACGATGATCCGATGTTTTGATCACAAGTAATGACAAATCAAAATTTGAAAAAAAAATCCTTGCCTAGTTTTAGGCACTTAGCACCCACACACGGCTCAAAAATTTCAATTCTTTATCATTGACAAGCTGAAAACATAATTAATTTTCATTCCCAATACTTGTTTTCAACGAAAATTTACACTGTTTGGAAATATAGGAGTACCTCAATTCACTAAAACGCTCGCCGCCCCCAAAAGGTTTAGGATATCTGAATTTGAGAAAGTTGTCAACCCACCTACTATATACATTTACGTTCTCCGAAAGTTTCAGTTCAATCGAATCGACCACTCCAGAGATTATCTCGGAAAATCATTTTACTGATGTATATATATATATATATATATATATATATATATATATATATATATATATATATATATATATATATATATATATATATATATATATATATATATATATATATATATATATATATATATATATATATATATATAAAGAAATATGAATTTTTGGCGAAACGAGTTTAATACTAATGTTCTTCGAACATTAGTAAAAACGGTACGTGGCGGTAGTGGCAGACTGATTGCTCGAGAGTTGGCGTGGGAGGGATTCGGTTGTGAGCACTGGTAGAGAACGGTTTGGGATAGAAAGTTGGGTTTTGGAAACACGATCACTGGTCTGCGAAAAAAGAGAGATTTGATTGATTCAAGTGCACAATCGGAAAATTCGTTAAATAATTGTGCGTGAAAGTGATTATTTTAATGAATCAGTGTATTGCAAATACACGATTTTGTTGTGAAATTGGTTAAAGGATTAAAAGGCACTGACCGGTAAAAGTGGCGGAACAGTGAAAATTGTTGTGTGAAGAAGGCAAAATTGATTTTTAAATTTAGAAAAAAGTCGGTCTTGAATCTTGTGACAGAATGCTGGTGGCCGAGCTGATTACGGACTGATTTGAATTGAATAAGATAAAACAAGAGGACCGTCAATAAGAGAAGTGTTGTGCATCTTAAACTTTATAGTACATATTCATGCGTTCGATATTGGACAATATGAAGGAGTTGCTTTGGTTTTCAGCATATGCATTAGGATCAGTGCATACATCGTGGAATTACTAATTCGAGATTACCGTTTGTTTTGGTGGGAAGAATTATTAATAAGAGTAGTCAAAGCGGTGATGTGACTGATCAATTGTTCCAGTCAATTAGTTTATCGAAGGGAGAAGCGATTTTCTAATACGAAGGTGATGTAAGCTTTGTCGGAGAAAATTTGAATTTTCGGCAGCAGATGAGTACAGAAAACGGCAGCAGATGAGTTTACTCATCCATTTCATTTATTTAAATAATAGATTAAGTTCTTTGGCATAGATTTAATTTCATTCAATATCCATTTTCACGTTCGTGTAATAAGAAACTACACATTTTTGTATGATTGGTGTAAATCAATTCCGGCCGGGGTTGAGTCACATATTTCTGTTGTTATTATTTCTTTTGTATCGTCTGCGTGCCGTAGCACGAAGGTCAGGTTCGTCCCAAAAACCCACGCCGGACTGAGCTAGCTGGCAGGTTTGGCACGCGAGACAGATCCCAATCTGAACTAAATGAAATGTTGCACTGACGGCAGCTCGGCTGTCATAGTTTCGCAACAGCACTTCGAGTTAAGCCTAAAAGCTGCCTGGTGCAATACGCATCCATGGATAACCAGAACTGTCTTGCTATCGCACAGGATGATTCCTCTGCCCAGGACTTCCTAGCATCCTCAAGATATTTTTGCCTGATGGCCAATTTCACCGATGCCATCGGTATTCCTATTGTGGAGCAAGAGACCTCCGGTAACAAGGTTCTAAGCCTTGCTAGCTCATCGGCCTCACAGTTGCCCTGAAAACCCCTATGTCCAGGTAACCAAATCAATTGAACAACCGAATGTCTCGATATCTCCCTAAGAGATGCACGGCATTCAGCAACAATGATGGACACTGTACAAGGACCAGCAAGGGACCTAAAAGCCGCTTGGCTATCTGTGAAAATACCAATATTGACCCCGAATATTCGATTACACAGGAGGCAGTCGATAGCCTGAAAAATAGCCGCAACCTCTGCCTGAAAGACACTACAGTGGTCTGGCAGACAGAGGGACAGCTTAAGATTTAGCTGGGTGACGCCATCACGCCATTCATCCCTACCAGGAATGCGAGTTATGAACTCCAGATCTAGTAGGCATTGCGGTGCGATGTAGTCAACACCCGCTGGAGCGGGAACTCCCTCGGCCAAAATTCTCGCATAGCCGACTTCTGTTCTATTCCATGCAGAGATGCAATAAAGTCTCACAGCAGCAAGATTGGCTTGTTGTAGCAAGCGTATATTCCTTTTAAGCAAGAAATTTCTCAACTTGCTCAATGAGGACGTGAAGAGCAGTCTCAACTGATTTGCCTCTGGTATAGGCTTGCTGTGAATGCGAGATCAACACAGGATCTTTTGATTTTTTTATATGGTAATCAATAATCCTATCCAGAATTTTTAGCAATACAGAGATAAGACTTATTGGACGATAGTCCTTCGGCTTAACATGCAAAACTTTTCCTGCTTTAGGGATAAACACAACTCTAGTTTCCCGCCAGCTGGAGGGAGCATACGAGAAGCGTAGGCAAGCTTTGTAGATCTCTCTGAGCCATGGTAGCGATACTTCCATGGACTGCTGAATATCATCCGGAAGGACGCCATCAGGCCCTGAAGATTTAAATGGCTCAAAGGAGTTTATAGCCAACCTAAGTTGAGAATTTGATTTTCTGAACGGCGTTGTTGAGTTGTGAGCCTGCTCCGTTTGATGCACCGCTTCTAGAGGGCAATAATTGCCCGGAAAATGCGCGTCCATAAAAACGTTTAGTGAATCGGCGCCCGAACTAGTCCAAATGCCCTCAGGGTTCATGATGTACCCCATTGCCTTCGTTGTCGTGCTTAAGACCTTGCGAAGGCGATTAGCCTCGCTGAGACTCTCTACGTTTCCACAGAAAGATCTCCATGAGGACCTCTTTTCCTTGCGTACGGCATACTTAAAAGCCTTGAGCTTCGTTTTGTACATCGGCCAGTCATTAGACCTTTTCGAGCTGTTGAACTCCCTCCTACACTCTCTGCGCAGGGTGCGGATCTCCATATTGCACCAGGGGAGGCTAGGGATTCCCCCTGACTATAGGTAGTTTACACGCTGCCCTAGACATGGAATTGAAAGAACTAGTGAGGGTGTCAACTGCCTGATCTAATTCGTGGTAGCAGTCAATGCTCTTGGAAGCATTTACCAGTGAGGATCGGACCAGAACTTTAAATGAGTTCCAGTCCGTCTTTTTTCTGTTAATAAAGGCTACCCGCACATCAGAGCTGTTGCCAGCCACGTTAAAGAAAATGCATTTATGGTCGGAGTAAGAGCACTCTTGTAGAACCCTCCAGTCACGGAGCAAATGTGAGTGCCGCCCACTGACCAAGGTAACGTCAAGAACCTCCCTACGATTTGAGGTAGTGAAGGTTGGTTCACTGCAAGTGTTAGCGATGAAAAGGTCGTGGGCAAGGATGAAGTCAATAAGTTCCTCACCACGGCCATTTGTGTTGGAGCTACCCCATACTTCATGATACGTATTAGAATCAGTCCCTAGAAAAAGAGGCACCCCGATTTTCATGGCTTCAGCCACAACACCCTTGACAATGTCGCAAGGAGGGCTATTTCCAAAGTCGTGTGCCATGTAGGAAGAAACAAACCAGTATGATCTCTGATCGATTCCCACTGCGACAGCCATGTTATCCTTGTCACAGAAATTGTGCAGTACAAGGACGTTAATGGTTTTCATGGCAAGAATACACCCACGTGGCTTATGCGAGCCGTCAGGTGCAATCAGTCTGTATCAATTGGTACGTAACCCGCAAACCCGGTTTTTGGCAACCCATGGTTCTTGGATTAGGATTAGCTCCTCCTCTGTCTTAGACAAGCGGAGCAGCAGGGCAGCTGATGCTGCTATGGAATTGTGTAGGTTCACCTACAGTACCTTCACCATCATGCTTTAGTTGATGATGGTTAGGTCAAGGTCCTCCTCGGACATAAAAGCCTCCTCAACCCCTTGCTATGCATTCAGAGTCATGAGGTCCAAGCAGCCACCCAACTCGGAGGTAGTAACGATGCTAACCCCATCAACAGAGAGGGATTCAACATCTGATTCCACGTCTGATGTCGTCCTCGGACGGGCAACAGACTCTTCTTCAAGCGGCTCTCCGGCTGTTTGAGCCACCCGCTTTGGGTCAGGCTTTAAAGTTTTCGGATCTCCCGAAACAGACCTCTTTGGCCTGTCTCTTCGGTAGATGCACAGGGTCAATGTTTCGGCACCGTACCTAATAACACCCTTGCGGGTATTCAATACTGGCAGTACCACTTCATTAATGATGAAAAGAGCCTCCCGCCGATTGTCTTCTTGCGCGCCAATCTTGGCCACCCTCCAATCCCCCGTAGGAAGATCCGGGTTAAAGAGCCGCACTATATCCAGGTCTTCCACTGGATCCAAATGGAAGCAAGGAATCCATGTCCTGCATCTTGGCCGACTGGGGATTTCCTCCTTAAGCACCGCCTTGATTTTGGCGCCTGGCGAGAGTTCCCCCAGCTCGGATATTGCCTGTTTGTAGAAATCGGCCGATCGTTGGCCTCCGCACGCAACCAGCCTGATTCCCTTATACCAGCCCGCGTCGTCCACCGTAATTTGGAGGACAGGAGCTGGCTTTCTGCAGCTTGCAGCAGACTCCGAATAAAGCCTGCCTTAACTTGAGCCAATTTTCTGGAGAGATGATACCATCTCCCTTGCTGGCATCAATAACAGCCGAGACAAGGCACTCCTTGGCCATTTCATTAAATAGCCAAGCTTTCCCTGAAGGGGAAGGCTTTTGCTTTTTGCAATCTTGCCTGCCCTGATTTTTCTGCTCAGCCGAAGTCTGTCGTTTCTGAGCTAAATCTGCAGGGTTTAGAGGGAGCGGGTGCTCCCCAGTTTGTTTTCTTGCCCATTGAAGGGACTTTTTGTCCTTGTCGGATATTGTGTCAGGGGGGCATTTACGAACTTCCTTAGAACCTTGAAGGCTGCCCTTCTAGTTCCGTAAGCCTGAGATTCGGGGGAGGAGCGTTGCTTCCCTGAAAAGGAGGCGGTACCGGAGGTAGCACTTGTCGATGGCCGGGTTGGCTCATTTGTCATTTCCTTTTCATCGCATTGGCCACAAACGGGCTTATGGGCTTTCTCGGGGCCAGGCTTGGTAACCAAAGCTCCGGAAATACCCTAAACAGGGGTTGAGGAAGAATTGAAAGCCCGTGGAGCTGGCCCATTCGTCATATCTCCACAGCTTTCAGTATGTTTGTCCACTATGCCGGTAGGCAGTGGAGCTGAGTCAGTTGCCATGTTACAACGAACACCAGCAGCCTTATCCTCAGTCCGCGAAGCTGGCTCATTCGGCATGTCTCCACCGCCCAGGGTTCTAGCTGCAACCGATGGCACAGCAATCTTCCTTGTCCCCTGCAATAACAATTGACAGCAAATATTTACGTTTCAAAAATTTAAAAAGTTTGGAAGGTGGTAGTCCGAAAATTATATTCACTCCTATAACTTACAGCGCAGCCATTCAATCGAAACGAAATTCATAGGGTGAGTTTAATACAACGTAAAGCAGCTATGATGCTAACACATGATTGCAAGCATTAGACAATTTCGTAAATATTGCACCAAGAGATGTGTCCATTTTCTATTCATAAGCAAAGCATTAACAATAAAATAAGTAACCGATATTTAAATTTTCCGAGCTTTGGAAATTTTTCGGATGGAAGCCCTAGACAAATTTTAACCGCTGAAACTTTCGATGACAACCTTGGATGAAAACGAAATTCAAATGATAGGTTGATTAAACATGAGCATGTTATGGTAGATTTATTGCTGCTGTGTTGGACAAATGTTGCCAGCACTGAACAATTTCATCATTTGTGTTATAGGAAATGCTGTCAGAAAATGATATTTGTGCCTTTGCGTAAGAAATGGTTGATATGATACTACAAAGAAGTGTACAATGTCTTCACACATTTTTAAATCCCTTAGAGATAACTTCTTCGAAAGTGAGTTTTCTAGCGGCTCTGATGCGCTAGACTTTTTACTTATTTTCGAAGAAAATTAGCAGTATACTCATTACACAGAAAATAATTGTATATAAATAATTTATATATATATATATATATATATATATATATATATATATATATATATATATATATATATATATATATATATATATATATATATATATATATATATATATATATATATATATATATATATATATATATATATATATATATCAGCAAAATTATAAGGAGAGATAATCTCTGGAGTGGCCGATCCGATTGAGCTGAAATTTTTGGAGTTCGTAGATGTATATAAAAAGTTGGCCTATGATTTGATAAAATTCAGATACCCTAATATTTTTGGAGGCGGCGATTGTTTAAGTGAATTTTGAGGTACTCCTTTATATCCAAGCAGTTTGAATTTTTGTTGAAATAAATGTTTGGGAATGGAAACTTCTTATGTTTTAAGCTTGCCTATGTTAAAAAGTTGGAAATTTTAAGCCGCGTTTGGGTGCCGCGTGCCTAAAAGTAGGCAAGGATTTTTCTCCAAATTTTGGTTTGTCATTTCTTCTGATAAAATATTGGATCATCGTGAAATCTGCAGAGCATATTGATGTTGAGTAAGATTTAACACATATGGAATTTTAAGATAGTGCGGGTAACGCTGTAGCTACAGCAGAATCCTGAAGAAAAATCATTCAGATCATTGACCATACTCAAAATATTTTGATTTTTGATAAAAATTTCAAATCATTGATAAATCTTTACCTTTGTCCATCATGTCAAATTAAAATTTCTAAAATTCCGATTTACCTAAGAACGGCAACCCATCACCAAATTACCTCTATTTTCAGCACTCGAAAATTCTGTTCACGAGAACTGACGACCGGATTATTCGATCATAATGAAATTTTCAGGACATGTTGGTATTAACTAGGACCAGGTCTGATAGAAGTGATTTTGAAAGGCGGGCAACCTTGAGGCAGTGGTAACATCTTGAAAAATAACTGAGCAAGAAAACCGGCTTTTGGCCTAAAGCTTCCGATTCAGCAATCAGATTTTAACAAAATTCTCAAAGTACTTGGACCTTACTTTTGGTAATATTTGGTGAAAATTTGGGTGAAAAATTAGAAGAGAATTGTCAGCTATGGTGATTTTCGTCTCCTGAATATTGCGAATTTGCTCAGCAAAATAAAGCTTTCGGTTCAGTGTTGAAATCAAAACGAAGTTTACGCAGTCAGAAGATCATTTTGTGAGCCAAACGTCGAAGGAAGTTTGTAGAAATGTCATGAAAGGGCTTCCAGCTATGACCATATTTGTAATTTTGTGGAATTTCTTCACTGACCAATTATGCTATTAGATTTGCAAATGGGAATGATCCTGCAATTAAAATTAACAGCAAATATTTACGCTTTTAAAATTTGAAAAGTTTTGAGGGTGGTTACCCTAAAATTTTTAACACCCGTTTAAGTTCCAGCGCTGTGATTCAATCGAAACGAAATTTACTGGTTGGGTTTAACTTAACGTGAAGCAGATTTGGTTTAGAATTTGGGTAGCTAGCATTAACTTTTTTCGTAGATATTGCACCAACAGATGCTTCAAATTACGTTCTCATATGCAAAGCATTTGCAATAAAAATAAGAAACCAATTTCTAAATTTTCCGAGTTTTGAACATTTTTCAGATGGCAGCCTCAAACAACGTTTAACCGCTGAAGCTTTCGATGAAATCCTCCGATGAAAATAAAATTCCCCTGAACAACAAACCTTCAAATCATTGAACTTCCTGAAATTTTTTTTGATTTTTGATAAAATATTCAAATCATTGATAAATTTTAACCTTTGTACATCATGTCATATTGAAATTTTCAAAATTCCGATTCGCACGAGAACGGCAACCCATCTCCAAATTACATCTATTTTCAGCTCTCGAAAGCTCTGTTCACGAGAACTGATGACCGCATTATCCAATCATAGTGAAATTTACTGGACGTGTTGGTATTAGCGAGGACCAGGTCTGATCGAAGTGATTTGGAAAGGCAGGCAACCCTGTGGCAGTGGTACAATCTTGAAAAATCATTGAGATTTTTTGGCTTATAACTTCCGATTCAGCCATCAGATTTTGATAAGATTTATACAGTGCTTGGATCTTACTTTAAGTAACATCTGATAAAAATTTGGCTGCAAAATTTGGATAGAGTTGCCAGCTATGGTGATTTTCGTTTCCTAAATCTTGCAAAATTGCTCAACAAAAGAAAGCTTTTTTCCCTATAACTTCCGGTTTAGTGTAGAAATCAGAACGAAATTCACGCAATAAATGGACCGTAATATGAACCATATGTGGTAGCAAAATCGTACAAAAATCATGAAAGAACTGCCAGCTATGACCATTTTTGTAATTTTATTTTATTTCTCTACTGAGCGATTATATCATTAGATTTGCAAATGGAAATGATTCTGCAATGAAAATTAACAACAAATATTAACGCTTTAAAAATTTGAAAAGTTTAGAAGGTGGTAGCCGTTAAATTTTTTTCACCCGTATAACTTCCAGCGCAGTGATTCAATCGAAACGAAATTTACTGGTTGGGCTTAACTTAACGTGGAGCAGATTTGGTATGTAATTTGCTTTGCTGCTGACACAAGGTAACAAGCATTAGCCATTTCCGTCAATATTGCACCAACATATGCTTCAAATTACGTTCTCATATGCATAGCATTTGCAATAAAAATAAGGAATCAATTTTGAAATTTTCTTTCGAGTTTTGAACATTTTTCGGATGGCAGCCTGAAACAACATTTAACCGCTGAAACTTTCGATGAAATCTTGCGATGAGAACGAAATTCAAAGGATAAGTTGATTTAAGTATGAGCTTCTAATGGTAAACTTATTGCTGCTTCGTTGGTAAAGTGTTGCCAGCACTGAACATTTTTATCATTTGTGTTATAGTTGAGTTTGTTGCTTTGGATAAGGAATGGTTGATATGATTTTACAAAACAGTGTATTACGTCTTTCCACATTTTTTTGTCACTCAAAGATAATTTCTTCGAAAATTAGTTTTCAAGCGGTTCTGATGCACTAGACTTTTTACTAATGTTCGAAGAACATTAGGATTAAAATCGATTCGGCCAAAAATTCATATTTCCAAATAAATATATATATATATATATATATATATATATATATATATATATATATATATAAGAACTGTCCCGGAAAAAAAAGTCCTTTTGCTTTTCGTTCATAAAAAAAAAACTACTGGTCCAAATTCAATTTTTTTTTGCCCATAAATAGTTTAAATACTCCAGATCATGGGAAAAATAATCAGTTTCTAGTTAACTAAGTTGTTGATAAGATGTCATCCTCTCAAGAGCAGAAGCGACAGGCAATTATTTGCAAATATCTGGAAAATCCCAACAGTCCATACAAAAACATTGCTTGGGCAGTTGGCGTGTGTGAAAAAACTGTTGCAAGAGCAATAAAACGATACAAGGAGGTCACTACATTGTCACGAGCACCAGGATCAGGTAGAAAAAAGGGTTCATTTAGTCCAACAGTAGCTTGTCAAGTAAGACGGTTGCTTACACGAAATCCAGGTCTGTCGGTGCGTGATACAGCGGAAAAAGCGGGAACATCAAAATCATCTGTTCAACGTATTAAGAAATTTTACAACCTAAGGAGCTATAAAGTTCAGAAAGTACCAGACCGCTCCGAAGAAAAAGATGCAGAAGCTAAGAGAAGGGCTAAAAAATTATACCGCCTCTACCTGACCAAATTTGATTGCGTGGTCATGGACGATGAAACATACTGCAAAGCAGATTTCAAGCAGTTACCTGGACAGGAGTTTTACACTGCACTTAAAAAGGGTGGTGCATCCCCTAAATTTACGACTCGGAAGCACACCAAATTTCCAAAAAAATATATGGTTTGGCAGGCCATTTGCAAATGTGGTCTCCGGAGTGAAGAATTTGTAACAGATCGCACAATAAACACCGAAATTTACATCAGCGAGTGTTTAGAGCGCCGTTTGCTGCCTTTTATACGTAAACACAAAGGTTCAGTATTATTTTGGCCAGATTTAGCAACTTCTCACTATGCTCGGAAAACGATGGATTGGTACCAAGCTAATAACATCACCGTAGTACCAAAAGATGCCAACCCGCCCAACTGCCCCGAACTTCGCCCAATCGAACGATATTGGGCTTTGATGAAAAGGAATCTTAAGAAGACTGAGGAAACTGCAAAAAACATAAGAATTTTTCGGAATAAATGGCGCCGAGGGTACACTGAAGTCAACGAAGCGATATTAAAAAACCTAATGATGCATATTAATAAAAAAGTAATAAATTTTTTTTAGGTGTATTTTTTAAGTGCAACAAAAATATACATAGATTATAGACAGTTCATATCATAATATAATAAAAGAATTTTGAAAAAAAAATTATTTGTTTTTGAGTTATAGCAAAAAAACAAAAGGACTTTTTTTTCCGGGACAGTCTTTATATATCATCAAAAAATGTCAGTGAGATCATCTCGGGAACGTGCCATCCGATTGAAGTGAAACTTTCAGGATACATTGGTGTATGTGCAGAATAGGTCCAATTTTCACTAAATGTCAGTTATTGTTAACGTTTTGGCGCCGGCGGCCATTTAAGAGATATTTTTAATATACCTATTATTTCGTACACAAATAATTTTCGCAAAAATAAAGTTGACGAAATAAATTTCGAATGTGTTTTACATGTGAATCGGATAATGTTTTGGAATTTGTTAACCCCATGTGTGGCAGTCTAAAATGAGAACGGAAAAATTTGAAAATTTTTAAATTGCGATAACTTTTGACAGAGCAATTCAATCATTACAAAATTTTCAGAACATATTTGTATTATTTAGTTGTAGATTTATGTAGCTTTAACTGAGCGTGCTGGCAACCCTGCAGCAAGGGCAGACACTGAAATTGATAACCTCCAAATCATCGTCTCTCTTGAAAAAATGCCGCTTCTTAAAAAAAGCCACTCATATGTAAATCTTGTGCTTTGTTTACATGAACAATAAAAAAAATTTGATATGGTATAACAGGCACGCCTGGTAACCCTTGCCCAATTTACCTATATTTTTAGCATCAAAAATTTATGTTCATGGAAACTCACGATCCAATGAACAGAATTAATTGAAATTTGCAGAATGTATTGGTCTTTCATAGGACCAGGTCTGATAGAAGTGATTTTGAAATGCGGGCGATTCTGTACCAGTGGTGCCGTCTTGAAAAATCATTAAAAAAGATAATTGCTTTTAGCCCTACATATTCTGATTGAATCGTTCGATTTTGACCAAATTCACACAGTAGCTGGACCTTACTTTAAGCCACGTTCGGTAGAAATTCAGTTGGAACTGCCAGCTATGATAATTTTGGTGTCATAAATTTGAAAAAAAAAATTTGGAAGTGAAAAAATTCAAACCATCGAATATTCAAAAAAATGTCCGTTTCTTATAATTAAACCAATTTGTATACAAATCTTAAGTTTTATATACACGTTCAAAGTAAAAGATTGAAAATTTAATGTCGGACGAGAACGGTAACCCTCTCCCAGTTAACCTATATTTTTAGCATCAAAAATTTCTGTTCACGGGAACTCACGAACCAATAATCAGATACAGCTGAAATTTACGGAGTGCATTGGAATTAAATAGGACCAGATTTGAAAGAAGCGATTTTAAATTGTGGGCAAGTCTGTGCCAGTGGTATCATCTTGAAAAATTACAAATAAAAAAAACTGCTTTTTGCCCTATGAAATGTGAATAAGCTTCCAGATTTTCATGGAATTGACACAGTAGCTGAACCTTATTTTAGTCTCTGTTTGGTGAAAATTTGGTTGAAAAATTCGATTGGTGCTGCCAGCTATGGTAATTTTTGTGTCTTTCGTTTTGAAAATTTGCTCAAGAAAATAAAACTTTTTGCTCCATAGCTTCCAGTGCAGTCAAGAAATCAATACGAATTTCATACGATTATTGAAACTTAATATGGTCATTATTTAGGCCAAATTTGATTGAAAAGCCACGATAGGGTTCCCAGCTATTGTTGGTTTTGTGTTCAATTGCAATATCTTTATAAAGCGGTTTTATCGTATTATTTTCAAATAGTAATGATATTGTAGTGACAATAAACAGCAAATATTAAGTTTTCGATTATTTGAAAAAACTCGCTGCAGGTAACCCTAATTTTTTTATACTCCTATAACTTCGAATGCTCTATAAGAACGTGAAGCAGATGTGATATATTCTTGGCTTTGATACTGGCAGAAGGTTGCCAGCACGAGTCGGTTGTGCTACTTTTGTATCAATAAATGATTACAGTTAGTATTCATACCGGAAACAATGAAAATAAATAACCAATGTTTCAATTCCCAAAGTTCTGCAAATTTTTCGGATCGCAGCCCCAAACACCAACTTCAGTTACAGTGCTGCAGGCACTGAGCATTTTCTTCATTGATGTTATATGAGATGCTGCTTTCAAAATTTTGTGAAACAAGCAACTGATAACGAATATAATTAACCCGTGTTTTGCTCTCATAAACTTTGAAATTCATGCCAGTGGTAATATCTGAAACCTTCCACCATATGAGTTATAATGCATTCTTGAGACCAAAGTAAAACGTGGTGTTTGCAGCAGTTTGGCTGTAATAAGCAGCTAGTGTGGTGGAATATGCACTCAAAATCTGCACGATTCTTCTAGTGTTTTTCGAACATTAGTGTTTCTAGCGCTTCAGGTGCGCTAGAGTTTTTTAAATTTATATATTTTTCCCCAGGAAATTTTCCTTAATCCTTAAAACATCTATATTCTCTCTGAGAAATATTTGATTTTCATTTTCGGTTTCCAACATTCCTACTCTTCTGAACATTCCCATCCTAACACACGTTTCTAAGCCTAGAGTTGGCGTTGATGCTACATCAGCGACAATGAATCTTTCCGAGAACACTTTATTAGATATATATATATATATATATATATATATATATATATATATATATATATATATATATATATATATATATATATATATATATATATATATATATATAAATATACATATATATATATATATATATATATATATATATATATATATATATATATATATATATAAATATATATATATATATATATATATATATATATATATATATATATATATATAACATATATATATATATATATATATATATATATCAGCAAAATGATTAAGGGAGATAATCTCAGGAGTGGCCGATTCGATTTAGCTGATATTTTCGGAGATCGTAGATGTACAGTGGCTCACAGCTTATTTGATACAGTGACTTTTTAAAAATACAAATCACTGTAACTTTGAAATAAAGAACCCTATTCAAAAAATTTAAACGTATTTGACTAGATGCTTGTTCAACGAATACAATGCAAACCAAAAATTTTCCAGCAATATTCCTCGGTGTTCGGTAAAAGAGAAATACCACTGGCGCAGAAAATTTGCAGCTCACAGCTTATTTGATACAGACACTTCAGTGCGAATAAACTTCTATTTCTTGTGGAGTTAATCTGTGCGTAAATAACAATTAATGATTTCTAACTGCAAGTGGTCACACCAGTCAAGTATGCACTGTGTGCTGGTGTCTGATGAGAATCAGTGCATGCTTTCGAAACCACTTTGCCAAATAAAAATTTTCAAGATAAATAAAAAATTTTTTCAATTTTAATCATCCCGCAAAAACAATTCCAACTGTGTTGTTTTTGTTTCTTGAATTTTTGATTGTGTTTAGACATTGGCTTAAGTAATTTTAAGCAAGATCTTGTAAGCTGAAGTGCCAAAATTAGTCAAAATTGTAAAATGGGTCATCGCATCACAATTGAACAGCGAGAATTGGTATTAAATCACTTTAAAAAAGGACAAAGTGTTGGAAAAATAGCTAGAAGTGTAAATTTGAGTGTCTCTACAGTGCAGCACATAATTGAACGCTTCGTACACGAAAATTGGGTAAAAAATAAGAGGAGAAATGCGCCATACAATATTTTCACCGTATCCGACGAACGATACATTGTAAGGAAAGTGAAAGCAAACACAAAGATTTCCGCTCCAAAATTGGTTACTGAGGTTCATCGTGAATTAAAGAAGTCATGTAGTGTTGAATCCGTCCAACGAGTGCTTCGCGACCATGATTTCAGGGTCCGAGTAGCTCGTAGGAAGCTTTTCGTTTCCAAAAAAAATACAATAAGCCGATTTGCCTTCGCCAAAGAGCATATGGGAAAGCCATCCGCGTTCTGGAATACGGTTATTTTTGCGGACGAGTCCAAGTTTAACATTTTTCGCTCCGAAGGAATGTCATATGTCTGGCGCAAGGCAACCACTGAGCTAAACAAGGAGAACCTCAAAGCTACTGTGAAGCATGGTGGTGGTAATGTGATATTTTGGGCCTGCATGTCCACAGCCGGAATCAGACATTTAAAGTTTATTGAGGAAACAATGGACTAAACAAAGTACCTTGATGTACTCAAAAACAATTTGCTGCAAAGCACTGAAAAACTGGCTGTTAGCAACCAATTTCGGTTGCACCAAGACAATGATCCAAGGCACAAGTCGGGAATTGTGCAATCCTGGCCAATTTGGGATTGCCTTCATTTGATGTCTCCACCGGCACAGTCACCAGATATGAACGTCATTGAGAATCTGTGGACTTTGTTGGATAACAACATTAGAAAACACAAGATTTCTAATAAACAAGACCTGAAGAAAGCACTGCTAGAGGTATGGCAAAAAATTACTCCTGACATCACAAAAAAACTCGTCGACTCAATACCGAATAGGCTCCAGGCTCTACTTAAGGATAAGGGCTATCATACGAAGTATTGAAATCAACTGGAAACCCCATAATTCACAACAATTTTAATGTTTAATCAAACTGTATCAAATAAGCTGTGACATGAAATTTGTTATTACTTTTAGTTTTTTGTTTTTTAAGATGTAAAGCATCAACTTTGTAACAAATATAAACTTGTTTAATAAACAACTAACATTTTTCTTCAAAATGGTGTTAAAATTTTTTTGATATTGTTGTTATGTTTTGAGTTATTGCAACTTAATTTTTTAAAGAAGCACTGTATCTAATAAGCTGTGAGCCACTGTATACAGTAGATAGGTCCATGTTTTCTCAAATTCAGATATCCTAAACTTTTTGGTGGTGGCGAGCAATTTAGTGAATTTTGAGGTACTCCTATATTTCCAAGCAGTGTAAATTTTTGTTCAAAAAAAGTATTGGGAATGAAATGTTATTATGTCTGTGATAAAGAATTGGAAATTTTGAGCCGTGTGTGGGTGCTAAGTGCCTAAAAGTGGACAAAATTTTTATTTCAAATTTTGATTTGTCATTTCTTCTGACAAAAACATTGGATCATCGTGAAATTCGCAGAGCGTATTGATGTTGGCTAATATTAGCATTTACCACACACTAAACACACATGGATTTTCATGATAATGCAGGTTACCCTGTAGCTACGGCAGGCTCCAGAAAAAAAATCTTTCAAATCGTTGACCCTCCTCAAAAATTTTTGATTTTTGACACAAAAATTCAAATAATTGATACATCTTAACCTTTGTCCATCATGTCAAATTGAAATTTTTAAAATTCCGATTTGCACAAGAACGGCAACCCATCATCAAATTACCTCAATTTTCAGCACTCGAAAGTTCTGTTCACGAGAACTGACGACCGGATGATCCGATCATAACAAAATTTACAGAACATGTTGGTATTAGCTAGGACCAGGTTTGTTAGAAGTGATTTTGAAATGCGGGAAACCCTGTGGCAGTGGTACCATCTTGAAAAATCACTGAGAAAAAAACAGCTTTTTGGCCTCTAGCTTCCGATTCAGTCATCAGATTTGAACAAAATTCACACTGCACTTGGATCTATTTAAATGTAATATTTAGTGAAAATTTGGTTGAAAAACTAGAAAAGAGCTGCCAGCTATGGTGATTTTTGTTTCATAAAACTTTCAAATTTGATCAGCAAAATAAAGCTTTTTTCCCTATAACTTCCGGTCCAGTGTCGAAATCAAAACGAAGTTCATCCATTAAATGGACCTTAATGGGAAATAATTTTCGTAGGGGTTTCGTACAAAAATCAAGAAAGGGCTGCCAGCTATGACCATTTTCGTAATTTGGTGGAATTTCTTTACTGAACGATTATGTCATTAGATTTGCAAATCGGAATGATCCTGCAATCAAAATTAAGAACAAATATTATTGTTTTAAAAATTTGAAAAGTTTTGAGGGTGGGTACTTTAAAACTCTGTTCACCCGTTTAACTTCCAGCGCAGTGATTCAATCGAAACGAAATTTACTGGTTGGGTTTAACTTAACGTGAAGCAGATTTGGTATTTTTTTTGCTCTGCTGCAACCAGCATCAGCTATTTTCGTAAATATTGCACTAACAGATGCTTCAAGTTACGTACTCATATGCAAAGCATTTGCGATAAAAATAAGAAACCAATTTTTGGATCTTCCAAGTTTTGAACATTTTTCGGATGGCAGCCTCAAACGACGTTTAACCGCTGAAACTTTCGATGAAATCCTCCGATGAGAACGAAATTCAAAGGATCAGTTGGTTTAAGTATGAGCTTCCTATGGTAAACTTATTGTTGCTTCGTGGGGAAAGTGCTGCCAGCAACGAACATTCTCATCATTTGCGTTATAGTTGAGTTTTGTTGCTTGGGATAAGGAATGGTGTATATGATTCTACAAAATAGTGTATTACGTCTTTCCACATTTTTTTGTCACTCAAAGAGAATTTCTTCGAAAATTAGTTTATTAGCGGTTCTGATGCGCTAGACTTTTTTTAAAATTTACGTTCAATTGAACTGTACCGAATGACCTTATTTTGAACCCACCAAATGCCTGTAACGTAACTTGCTCTTTTTCTATTGGAGTGTCATGTTTAATGTTATTCATTAGGGTCAAAGGTACTATATTCACCTCAGACCCGCTATTGATTGGTTTAGTGTCAATTAAAATTGTTTCATGCAAATGCGATTTCTGTTTCACTTTACTAATTTTATGTACTGAAATTGTATCAATGTATTGATCGTCACTGTTTATTTCACTTGAGGTACCCCTTAGGTAGGACCTTGTCGACGTGGAAGGCCTCAGAGTAGACCCCGAGAAGATGCTAGTTGTGAACGTATTCCCTCATCCCACTTCCGTAAAACAGGTTCAGCAACTCCTTGGAATGGTATCCTGGTACCGACACTTCATTTCTGGTCACGCGACGATGGTGGCTCCATTAAGCGACTTGTTAAAGGAGGGTCGCAAGTTCGTGTGGTCCAAGGATTGCGAGGAGGCGTCGAAATATGCAAGTGCAAGCTTACGACGGTGCCAGTTTTGGCGTGCCCGGATTTTGATCTGCCATTCAAAGTGCAAACGGATGCTTCAGCCGTAGGCATCGGAGCAGTGCTGAACCAAGCACATGCGCTGGGTGAAAAGGTCATATGTTATCTGAGCAGGGCACTGTCGAATCAGGAAAGAAAATATTCCGTGACGGAACGAGAATGCTTGGCAGTACTGTGGGCTGTCGAGAAATTTCAGCCGTACATAGAGGGGACACACTTCTATGACCACCATTCCCTGGTCTGGCTGAATAGTCCCAAGGACCCTACGGGCAGATTAGCAAGATGGGCAGTGAGGTTACAACAGTTTGACTTCGAGGTGATCCATTGGAAAGGAAAAGAGCATTTGGTGCCGGACGCACTTTCACGAGCCGTAGTCAATGTTGATAGCGTAGATACCCCCCAAGTTTTGGAGCGTTGGTATTCGGGTATGATAGGGAAGGTGAGAGAGGATCCCGAAAGGTACGAGGGCTGAAAGGTCGTGTGGGACACGCTGTGGAAATGACTGCCTGATCGCAAGCAAAATGGGGAAAAATGCGAACGGTTGGAAGTGGGTGGTGCCAAAATAGGAGCGGGGAGATATCCTCAAACGGTGCCATGATGATCCGAAAGCGGGACACATGGGGTTTGCTCGAACGGTGGGTCGAGTCACGCAGAGCTTTTATTGGCCACAAATGCGGGCGGATATCCGCAAGAATGTGAGGTGCTGCAGGGTGTGTCAGTCGTGCAGGGTGGAGCGGAAAGCACTGAGGGGTTTGCTGTCCAGAAGAGGGGTTTGCTGTCCAAGGAACCCATGGGAGATGATTTGCGTATATCTGGTGGAGCCGTTAGAATATGGAGCGCGGGTGAGCTATACTGCTCTCTATCACCCTCAGGCTAATCCGGCAAAGCGACGTTACCAGGACATAAAATATATGTTACGGTGCTACGTTGCCGACAATCACCGCTCATGGGACCTTTACTTGACAAAAATTGCGTGCGCCCTGCGCACTTATCGACATGAAGTAACGAGTTACTCCCCTTACTTTCTGAATTTCTGGAGGGAGATGGTAACCTTCAGAGAAGAGGTGGAGCCCCCAGGGGGTGGGCAGACGGATTTCTCTCCGACGAAAAACGCGAATACCTTGGAGGCGATCCGCAAGGAAGTTTTGCTAAGAATGGAAAATGCAGCAAATTCTAGCAAAGGGCGTTACAACTTGCGTGGAAGAAGGGAAGCTTTTAAAGTCGGTGATACCGTGTGGAGGAAGAATCACGTTCTGTCGACTAAAAATTGCGACTAAAAATTTTGCAACAAAATTGGCTCCCGCATTTATCGGTCCTTTCAAGATTAACAAGAAAACGTCAGCGTGGACTTTCGAATTGTTAGATATAAAGGGGAAGCCTGCGGGGATATGGCACGCAAACGACCTCAAGCCGTACATCAGGAGCGAGTGCGAGGCCGGGGGTATCTAGCGGAGATAGAAGTGAGCTTGGTGTCATTCAACACACACTCGTGATGTAAGAAATAATAGATAAGGAAAATATATATATATATATATATATATATATATATATATATATATATATATATATATATATATATATATATATATATATACCTATATATATATAATCATTTGTATGAATAGAGAAGGGTTAGCGTATAGGGTGGTACAGGTTTATATGGTATAAGAAAATAAAAGGTGAAGTAGATAGAGGTAGAAAGTAGCTATTGAGGATGTACATATAGGTAAGTATAGGTAAAATTACAAAACGAAAAACAGGCGTAAGATTAGGAGGTTAACCGAGTGGCCGCAGTGGTTTACGACTTCCGTTTTGTGTTTGTTTGGTTTTTACTAATTTTCGAAGAAAAGTAGTATTAAACTCGTTTCGCCGAAAATTCATATTTCTCTCTCTCTCTATGTATATATATATATATATATACATATATATATATATATATATATATATATATATATATATATATATATATATATATATATATATATATATATATATATATATATATATATATATATATATATATATATATATATATATATATATCATCAAAATGATTAAGGGAGATAATCCCTGGAGTGGCCGATCCAATTAAGCTGAAACTTTCGGAGAACGTAGATGTATTTAGTAGGTATGTCCACGACTTGATAAAATTCAGATATCCTAAACCTTTTGGCGGCGGCGAACGTTTTAGTGAATTTTGAGGTACTCCTATATTTCCAAGCAGCGTGAATTTTTGTTCAAAAAAAGTATTGGAATGAAAACTTATGATGTTCTAAGCTTGTTTCTGGTAAAGGAAATTTTGAGCCGTGTGTGGGTGCAGCGTGCTTAAAAGTAGGCAAGGATTTTTTTTCAAATTTTGATTTGTCATTACTTCTGACAAAAACATTGGATCATCGTGAAATTTGCAGAGATTTATGTTGAGTAAAGTTTATTACACATGGATTTCCAAGGTAGTGCGGGTAACCCTGTAGCTGCGGCAGGCTCTTGAAAAACAATCTTCAAATCATTGAACCTCCAGAAAAATTTTTGATTTTTGACAAAAAATTCAAATCATTAGTAAATTTTAACGTTTTTACATCATGTCAATTTGAAATTTTTAAAATTTCGATTTGCACAAGAACGGCAACCCATCACTAAATTACCTCTATTTTCAGCACTCGAAAGTTCTGTTCACGAGAACTGATGACCGGATTATCCGATCATAATGAAATTCATAGAACATGTTGGTATTCACTTGGTCTGATAGAAGTGATTTTGAAATACGGGTAACCCTGTGGCAGTGGTGCCATCTTGAAAAATCACTGAGAAAAAAACAGCTTTTTGGCCTATAACTTCCGATTCAGCTATCAGATTTAAACAAGATTCACACAATACTTGGATCTTACTTAAGGTAACATTTGATGAAAATTTGGCAGAAAAGTTAGAATAGGGTTGCCAGCTATGATGATTTTTGTCTTCTAAGTCTTGCAAATTTTCTCAGCAAAATAAAGCTTTTTTCCCTTTAACTTTCGGTGCAGTCATGATATCAAAATGAAGTTCATGCAGTAAATAAATTTTGATGTGAGCCAAATGTCATAGGAATTTCGTACAAAAATCATGGAAGGGCTGCCAACTATGACAATTTTTGTAATTTTTTGGAATTTCTTTACTGCGCGATTATGCCATTAGATTTGCGAATGGGAACGATCCTGTTATGAAAATTAACAACAACTATTAACGTTTTAAAAATTTGAAAAGTTTTAAGGGTGGTAGCCCTAAAATTTTTTCACCCGTATAACTTCTAGCGCAGTGATTCAATCGAAACGAAATTTATTGGTTGGGTTTAGTTTAACGTGAAGCAGATTTGGTATATGTTTTGCTTTGCTGCTGACACAGGGTAACGAGCTTTAGCCATTTTCGTAACTATTGCATATACAGATGCTTCCAATTACATACACATATGCAATGCATTGTCAATAAAACAAAGAAACCAATTTTTAAATTTTACGAGTTTTTGAACATTTTTTTGGATGGCAGCTTCAAACAACGTTAACCGCTAAAGCTTTCGACGAAATCCTCCGATGAGAACGAAATTCAAAGGATAAGTTGATAAGTATGAGCTTGTGAATGCTAACTTATTGCTGCTTCGTTGGGAAAATGTTGCCAGCACTGAAAATTTCCATCATTTGTGTTATAGTTGAGTTCTGTTGCTTTGAACAAGGAATGGTTGATATGATTCTACAAAAAAGTGTATTACGTCTTTCACATTGTTTTTGTCAGTCAAAGACAATTTCTTCGAAAATTAGTTTTCTAGCGGTTCAGGTGCGCTAGAGTTTTTAAATTCATCGAGGTGTTTTTTTTTAGTCTTTAGATGCAGATCTTTTGGTGGCGGTTTGTGATGTCTGTGGTGGTTTGTAGGTAAGCTAAAATAATGGATAGGATAAGCAATGATAAAATAAGAGAAGATTGGGGAAAACATATGGTGAAGGGTTAATTAGAAGTAAGGGAAATCATATGGTGGAGGGTTATTAAGAAGTAAGTCAAGTAACGGGATATAGTAAGGTTCCGAGGGGTTAGTCCTACGTGTTGTTATAGTGATAAGAAACTAAAAAGAGAGAATAAAATACCTTAAGGCGGACGTGAATTCTATGCGGAAGATATTGTACGGAAGATATATAGAAAGTACATTTTCAATATTGGTTTTAGCACACTTCCACAATAAAAGAGTTTTTTTTTCAATTTTGTAGTTGTTTTTTTTCTCCTTTAGCGTCCGTTTTAAACCTGTTTTGTCTGCATGATGAGTAGGACAGATTGCTAAAATCGAGATCGTTTCGCATTAGGTTTTTGCATCGCAATTGTACGAATACTAACACCAGACAAGACTAACACAGACAACATGTAATCATGCAGGGAAGGTTATGGTAGGAAGAAAGGTGCGCTGTGCGAAAAGAGTTTGTTTGAATGTCGACGCGAGAATGAGTATGGTGTGATTCTGTGACCATAAAATCAAAATTCAAGTACCCGAGAGATACTTACGTTTTAATGAACGGACGTGACCGAGCTAGACGAGCAGTCGTGTGAATCGATTTTTGGGTATCGGGTTCCAAGTAAGAGTTTGTAAACATGGTTGCATCGGGAAAGAAAATGGTCGAGAATTTCGATGAAATTCTCTGAAGCGAGGGGGGTGTTACGATTCACAGATTTTTCATTAAAGTTTGATAAAAAAAAAATTCTCCACCGTGCTCCAAATGACAGCCCACACAGTGAAGAAACTGCGTTTTTTTAAAAAGAAATATTTTCGGTAGTTGCATGGTTTCTGGTGAAAATTTCTTTCTAGGTTCTATTTTATTTGGGAAACTTTATTGAGTGTATCTATTGAGTTTTATTAGGACTTGTCCGAAATAGGTCATGTGGTTATTCGGTTACCTGAATAGTGATATTTTCTTATACCTTTTATCATCTAAACCATCTTTTTTGCAAGAGTCACGCTATAGTCTGGTGAGCGTATATCTTTGGTACGGGAGTGTTGTTCAGCTTTAGTGGAAATGAAGATTTTGGTAGCCCGTTTGAATAAGGACGAGCTCACTTATGAGCTTGCCATCGGTGTTTTTCCGTTGGACACGGTGGAAAATATGCGGAAAATGCTGAGGGCGACCCTAAAAGCGGAGACCGCGTTAGATACCTCGTACATGTAAGCGGAGTATCCTTTTAGTTACGAGACCGATTTTACGGAATTGGAGGCCACGGCATAGAAGGTCAAGGATTTGGTCACGAGAGTGTCGGGAGAGGGCGCCGCTGCAGATTCCCTGAAGACGAAGGTGAAGATTGAGTTTGCGTTCCATCGCCTGGGAAATATGCAGGCAGTCGCCACCGAATAGAAAGAAGGTGCGAGGGAACTCCGGAACCATTTCATCTTGGCAATGGGGACCTTTGTGTCCAAAACCGAAGAGGCGAGCGAGGACGAAGAGGAACTGGTTGAGGGTGGTCATGTACCGGTGATTCCGGTGGAGGTGAGAGCTCCGAGTCTGGCAGAAGTGGCGAAATGGGGGCTTAAGCTTAGTGGAGAATCTTTCGGTTCTGTAAATGCGTTCTCGAGCGTGTCGAAGAGCTACGGCAAGCGAAAGGACTCACTTAACCACTGGTGTTTAGAGCGGCTGTTGATTTGTTCGACTCGCGGGCCCTAATATGATTTCGTGCCAATCGGAACTTGGTGTCGTCCTGGGATGAGCTGGTGGCAGAGCTCAAGGTGGAATTTTTACCTTCGGATTATGAGGACTGTCTTTGGGTGGAAATCTGAAGGCGCACACAAGGAGAAAACGAGTCTGTTGGGGTCTATGTAGCAGTATGAAGCGCTTGTTCAGCCAACTGAGGGTGAGTTGTTCAGAGGAGGAAAAACTGCGCATGTTACGAAGAAATATAGCCCCTTTCTACCAGCAGCAACTGTCTCTTACACAGGTTATATCCATTGCGGATTTGATCAGGATTGGTGGCACTCTAGATGCTACCAGAGCGTTGGTAGCAGCATTTGTACCGCCCACCACGCGGGCTAGGCGCTATCTGGAGCCGGATTTGGCGTACGTGGAAGCAGGAAACGTTGAGCGAGTCGCCTCTATGTCAAGTGGAGCGCGAATCCAATGCTGGAACTGCAAGCGAGACGGACACATTTCAAGGGAATGCCCGGAGCCGCAACAATGTTTTGGATGCGGTCCCCGGAGGTAATGCGGTCAGCGTGCCTGAACTGCCAGACAAGAGCTCTTGGTCGGAAAAATCGGTCGCGGCCGAATCCTTCAGTTTCGAGAAACGGTCGTCGTGTTCGCTAAGGGGTTGAGCGAGCACCATAAGGAGGCCGCGCCAACAAAAACAACAACCGAAGGTGGATTATGCTCTCGACAGTACCAGTTAAGACAGCCGTCCACACCTGCAGTTGGAGATTGAAGAATGCGTTATGGAGAGACTGTCGGATTCGGGAGCGAGTAGGACTTTTATTGGGAGAGGGGATGTTCTCGTTTGAAAGTGAAAGGTGTAAAATTGAACGAAAATGGAATTGGTGAAGTTCAGCTGGTGAATGGCATGACGTGCTCGGTATTGATGGCTGTACACGTGAAATTTTCGTTGAACGGTCGAAAGCATAATCTAGAATCCCTGGTGGTACCGTCGATTCCCGAAGAATTAGTATAAAGGGTAGACTTCTGGAAGTGTTTTGGGGTCGTGCTCGATATAAAAGATAGACAATGGACGTCCAATGCGTCTGTGGAGTTGTTTACTGAAGGAGCACTGCGGGGTTGAGATCTTTTATCTGCTGAGGAGGCCGTGACCTTGTTGAAATTGTTGGTGAAGCAATTCGGTTTGATGGAAGAAGGGCTGGGAAAAGCTAAATCTGTTGAGCATGTTATCAAAACGACGGCGGCCCCAATCAAACAACGATATTACCCGGTCTCACCTGCCGTACAGCGGCAGATTAATAAGGAGCTGGATGACATGTTACAGATGGGGGTTTTTGAGCCCTCGTCTTGTCCATGGTCATCTCCTAGGGACGGCTCGTATAGATTTGAATAGATTTTAGAAAGTTCAACGCGGTATCGGAATAGGATGCGTATCCTCTTCCATATATTTCGAATACATTGTACAAATTGAGAAATGCCAAGTACTTATCAACTCTAGATGTCAAGTCGGCATATTGGCAAGTCCCGATGGCAGAGGGTTCACGGTAATTAACGGCGTTCACAGTGCCCGGAAGAGGGCTTTTTCATTTTCTTCGAATGCCCTTTGGGCTGCACAACTCTGGAGCAACATGGCAGCGTCTCATTGATACTGTTCTCGATCCCACATTAGAACCTTTCGTGTTCACCTACCTCGACGACATAATCGTTGTGACGGAGACTTTTGAAAGATATATAGAGATACTCCATGAGGTTTTCTCGCGACTGAGCGAAGAGGGTTTACGACTCTTTAAAGAAAAGTGCCAGTTCTGTAGGGCACAGCTTAAGTATTTGGGTTACCTTGTCGACGTGGAAGGCCTCAGGGTAGACCCCGAGAAAGTGCTAGCTGTGAACGAATTGCCTCATCGCTAAAAAAACAGGTTCACCAACTCCTTGGAATGGTATCCTGGTACCGACGCTTCATCCCTGGTCCCACGATGATGGTGGCTCCATTAAGCGACTTGTTAAAAGAGGGTCGCAAGTTTGTGTGGTCCAATAATTGCAAGGAGGCGTCGAAATTTGCAAGCGCAAGCTTACGACAGTGCCAGTTTTGGCGTGCCCGGATTTTGATCTGCCGTTCAAAGTGCTAACGGATGCTTCAGACGTAGGCATCGGAGCAGTGCTGAACCAAGCACACGCGGTGGGTGAAAAGGTCATATGTTATCTGAGCAGGGCACTGTCGAATCAGGAAAGAAAATATTCCGTGACGGAACGAGAATGCTTGGCAGTACTGTGGGCTGTCGAGAAATTTCGGCCCTACATAGAGGGGACACACTTCTATGACCACCATTCCCTGGTCTGGTTGAATAGTCCCAAGAACCCTACGGGCAGATTAGCAAGATGGGCAGTGAGGTTACAACAGTTTGACTTCGAGGTGATCCATTGGAAAGGAAAAGACCATTTGGTGCCGGACGCACTTTCACGAGCCGTAGTCAATGTTGATAGCGTAGATACCCCTCAAGTTTTGGAGCGTTGGTATTCGGGTATGATAGGGAAGGTGAGAGAGTATCCCGAAAGGTACGAGGTCTGAAAGGTCGTGTGGGACACGCTGTGGAAACGACTGCCTGATCGCAAGCAAAATGGGGAAAATGCGAACGGTTGGAAGAGGGTGCTGCCAAAATAGGAGCGGGATGATATCCGCAAATGGTGTCATGATGATCCGAAAGCGGGACACATGGGGTTTGCTCGAACGGTGGGTTGAGTCACGCAGAGCTTTTATTGGCCACAAATGCGGGTGGATATCCGCAAGTATGTGAGGTCCTGCAGGGTGTGTCAGTCGTGCAGGGTGGAGCAGAGAGCACTGAGGGGTTTGCTGTCCAGTAGAGGGGTTTGCTGTCCAAGAAACCCATGGGAGATGATTTGCGTAGATCTGGTGGAGCCGTTACCCAGATTAACATGAGGATACTCATATATCCTGACGATTCTCGAATACGTTACTAAGTATTCGGTCACACTCCCGGTACGAACAGCTACCGCGTCGGCTGTCTTCCGATTATTGGAGGAGAACGTTTTTCTGATCTACGGAGTACCAAAGGTTATAGTATGCGATAATGGAGTACAATTCGTTGGCATATAATTTCGGAAAGTGGTAGGAAAATATGGAGCGCGGGTGAGCTATACCGCTCTCTATCACCCTCAGGCTAATCCGGCAAAGCGACGTTACCAGGACAAAAATATATGTTATGGTGCTACGTTGCCGACAATCACCGCTCATGGGACCTTTACTTGACAAAAATTGCGTGCGCCCTGCGCACTTATCGGCATGAAGTAACGAGTTACTCCCCTTACTTTCTGAATTTCTGGAGGGAGATGGTAACCTTCAGAGAAGAGGTGGAGCCCCCAGGGGGTGAGCAGACGGATTTCTCTCCGACGAAAAACGCGAATACCTTGGAGGCGATCCGCAAGGAAGTTTTGGTAAGAATGGAAAATGCAGCAAAGTCTAGCAAAGGGCGTTACAACTTGCGTGGAAGAAGGGAAGCTTTTAAAGTCGGTGATACCGTGTGGAGGAAGAATTACGTTCTGTCGACTAACAATTGCGACTAAAAATTTTGCAGCAAAATTGGCTCCCGCATTTATCGGTCCTTTCAAGATTAACAAGAAAACGTCAGCGTGGACTTTCGAATTGTTAGATATAAAGGGGAAGCCTGCGGGGATATGGCACGCGAAGGACCTCAAGCCGTACATCAAGAGCGAGTGCGAGGCCGGGGGTATCTAGCGGAGATAGAAGTGAGCTTGGTGTCATTCAACACACACTCGTGATGTAAGAAATAATAGATAAGGAAAATATATATATAATCATTTGTATAAATAGAGAAGGGTTAGCGTATAGGGTGGTATAGGTTTATATGGTATAAGAAAATAAAAGGTGAAGTAAATAGAGGTAGAAAGTAGCTATTGAGGATGTACATATAGGTAAGTCAAGGTAAAATTACAAAACGAAAAACAGGCGTAAGATTAGGAGGTTTACCGAGTGGACGCAGTAGTTTACGACTTCCGTTTTGTGTTTGTTTGGTTTGTTTTACTTCATCGAGGTGTTTTTTTTTAGTCTTAAGATGCAGTTCTTTTGGTGGCAGTTTGTGATGTCAGTGGTGGTTTGTAGGTAAGCTTAAATAATAATGGATAGGATAAGCAATGATAAAATAAGAGAAGATTGGGGAAAACATATGGTGAAGGGTTAATTAGAAGTAAGGGAAATCATATGGTGGAGGGTTATTAAGAAGTAAGTCAAGTAACGGGATATAGTAAGGTTCCGAGGGGTTAGTCCTACGTGTTGTTATAGTGATAAGAAACTAAAAAGAGAGAATAAAATATTTTAAGGCGGACGTGAATTCTACGCGGTGTCTTCCAGTTATCTGCAGTTTGATTTGTACGGAAGATATATAGAGAGTACATTTTCAATATTGGTTTTAGCACACTTCCACAATAAAAGAGTTTTTTTTTTAAATTTTGGAGTTAAGTTTTTGTTCTCTTTTTGTTCTGTTTTGTCTGCATGATGAGTAGGACAGATTTCTTAAATCGAGATCGTTTCACATTAGGTTTTTGCATCGCAATTGTACGAATATTAACACCAGACAAAACTAACACAGACAACATGATTTTTGGGTATCGGGTTCCAAGTAAGAGTTTGTAAACATGGTTGCATCGGGAAAGAAAATGGTCGAGAATTTCGATGAAATTCTCTGAAGCGAGGGGGGTGTTACGATTCACAGATTTTTCATTAAAGTTTGATAAAAAAAAAATTCTCCACCGTGCTCCAAATGACAGCCCGATGGAGATGGTCCACAAATCACAGCTTGCAAAGTTAACATGAAGCTAAATAAGCCAAAACAATGAAATCTAAGGAAAACGAGTGTTGATTTACTTAAGCTTTAATTTTAATTTGTCATGAGTAGCATAGTGATAGGGTAACTAAGCTTTAAGGTGGAGCGCTACGGAATTGCGATGGAAATACAGGCGTCAGCCACGACGAAAAACCACAACAATCACCCACAGTGGAAAACCACAACCTATTTGAACGCGATAGCCACCAAAGACCCGAAACCATACTCATTCGGCAGATTTTCGAGATGGATGCGCCAGATGCAGGCAAAGACAAGGGCCTTCATTGCAGACGAACGCACGGTAGAGCGACGCGCATTTCTGGCATCGGGGGTCAACATCCTTGACCTATGCCAACATCAGACCCACTTTCAATTGGTTGGCCACAGTCGCGACAGGTATGGCTGGGTCCACGACGTACGTATAGTCTGGACGGCGATAAAACGTGAAAATACACTTGCGGCGAAATTCTCGGGGCTCTCCGAATGCGCTCCAGAATTACTGGAGTAGGTGACCGACAAAACAATAGGTTAATCGATATAAACATACCCAACACAGGCCACCATTATCACTGACACTACGCCGCGCCTTTTCGTATTATGTGACCGGTTCACTTACCGTTGTTGTTGGGGGATGTGAACCCGAATTTCACCATCCATTACGCCGCGTCCTACTCACGGCACCAAGTTTCACACTTAATACGATTAAAAATGTGCATTATTAGCATCGAACGAATAAAACTCACGTCGAGACCTCCTAATTGAAGTTTGACGTGGAGAAACGTCAACGAATTGTCATCGGCCAGATGAGACAGTGGTGAGTTTAACTGTCCCAAATGTGGGCCGTATGTTGAAAAGCCAACTCAGTATTCAGGCAAGTGTAACTGCCCGGGGTGAATACGCCCAACAGGATTTAAAAATCCCGCTGCCGCCAAAAACTTTTGCTGCGGGCTGTATGAAGGAAAAAGGGTCTCTTTTGGCGACAGACGGGTGAGTGAACAGAAGTATGAGAAGTAAACGTCGAGATTCTGAGAAACTATTTCTTTGTTTTCACATGTGAATTGGAGGTGAAAAAGAATCGAAAGTTGAAATCGGAAGGAGATACGAAGGTGTGAAATCGAGCGATTGTACATACGTAGGTAGTCGATGCAAACAAGTAGTTTTGGTCCGATCATCAAAGAGTTTTGAAAAACATATCATTTGCGATATTATCCAGGCGATTTGGAAGCAGTTAACTTGTGCGATTAGTTTGTGTGATCATCGAGGAGAATCAAAGGCGGTTGATTTGCGATATCGTCGAGGAGACTTGACGAAAAGTGTTAAGGTTGTTTTCACAGTTACTTTATGTAGAATTTTAAGGCATGTAGAAGTTTATATGAAACCATGGCTAGAACGTAGAAATAGATTACTGAAAATTGCAGTCAGAATTGTTTAAAAGTGAACTTTGAGAGTTTAAGTGTAAATTCCGGAAACAGTTTAATATTCTAGAGTCCAAAGAGTTAAAAGTATTTTAGAGTCGATTGTGTGAAAAGGGGAAGATTTCCAAAATTACCAGCCGCGGAGGAAAAGGGAACGACGTCGCCGACTTCTCGCTTCAGAGCGACGTAGATGCGGTGATTTCGGAGTTCGAAGCAAGTGGCGTCCGGACGACCCCATCTCCAGTGAGTGAGCCCCTCCGAAATTATCCCCCTTGGATGCAAGCGGGAACCCTGGGGTCTTTGCAAGACTTTTTGATGGATTACGGTTACAAGGTGTGATATCTTTTGGGTTTGGATGCTAGTGAAGGATTGCTAGCGCGATACGTTTTTGCTTTTTTCATATAAATAAATGATTACATTAAGTTTTCATATCTTTCACATCTACAGAAAACTAAGTTACCAATGTTTAAATTTTCTAATATCTAGAAATTTTTCGGTGCCACGCATCTTTCTATCTTTGTGACTTTCGACGAAATCATCAGATAATATCGAAATCGATAGAGAACTTTGATTTTGACATAAGGCAATTGTGGGAGACATTTAGTTGCAGTGATGGTAAAGTGTTGCAGGCACTAAGCAACATGACATCAACAAAGAAAATGTTTAGTGCTTGCAACACTGTATCAGCACTGCAACTTAAAGTCTCCCAGAATTGCCTCACCTAAAAATCAAAGAACTTTATTTTTTTTTTATTGATGCTCAAAAACAAATTTGAGAGGTGTGCATTTCCTTTTGACGCTCACAGTATATATATATATATATATATATATATATATATATATATATATATATAAATATATATATATATATATATATATATATATATATATATATATATATATATATATATATATATATATATATATATATATATATATATATATATATATATATATATATATATATATATATATATATATATTGTCACGGTGTTGGCGATTTTTGCGAGCTAATAAAAAAACAATCTCCACCGTCCTCGGAAGGAGAGAACGATGGAGATTGAGCCGCACTATCGATGCACTAAATTACCGGATACTAGGTTTTGTGTGTAACAAGGTTTAGATTTTAATTAATACAAGTAAGGGCGAAGCACAGCCGATACGAAATCGACGACATTGTAACTTAAAGGAGCGTGGCGCGATTACTTCGATTCGGGCCAACAACAAAAACACAATTGGACACCAGATAGTAACAACTCGCAGAATAAAAGCGCGATATATGCCGAAATATAGATATAGATCCACTTGACGGATCAGCGTATAGGCCGTGTTGTTTGGATCGGTGAACCTGGACCTAGGCCAACGATTGACCCAATTAAAACTGCCCTGAGGCAGTCGTCACAGACATGAGTCGTTTTCGAGATCGACGAACAGACCTGAGGCGGTGGCAATGAATACTGAGGCATGCACACCACAGTAGCAATAAGTATAATTGCATTAAACCCTAAAAACGCGGAAAAGATGGTTCGCGGAACATAGCAACGACGACGATTATTTCGATTTGAACATAACATTTTATCTCCCAAATTAAACTAAGGTGGCGCGGATTTTCAAAAGGAAGAATGCAACACGACGCAAATAGCCATAACTTACCTTCACCCTCAGCAACAATCAAACCGGATCCACTAAAAATGGAGCGTGAGTTAACGCCTGAAATATCTAATTTGATCATCGAGAAGCCAAGCGGCGGGTTGACACCGAGAACTGTCACGAGATGTCAGTGGACAGTCGGAACATGAGGTGAGATCTCAATATCCCAAAAGTGGATCTCGAGGTGGCATTGGAATTCAACACCCGGTTAGGAGAGTAAGAATTCTGTTGAGCACGATCAACGGGTTTCAAAATCCCGCTGCCGCCAAAAATCTTCCTGGACACCGGGAAGTGAAAAATCGGGTCTCTTGCGATTCAATTGGATATATAAGGGATTCGGCGGATTCTTTTGGTGACGAGTAAAAGTACCAGCCAGAGCTACAGTACGAGAAGAGGGCAAAATCGGATCGATGGTATGGACGGGTCATAAACTGGAAAATTCGAGCGACGAGTGTAATACAGCGGTCGGAGGCGTTAATCGACGACCAAAGGCCCCAGCGAGGGAGAGTTTCGATCCAGGCGATCCAGGAAGGAAAAGTCAAGGTTAGGTAGATTATAAGCCCAATATTAATCATTATAGTTATTTATAAAAGTTAGATTCTGAATTCAAGTGTTGTGAGTTTGCGTAGAATTTTATTTAGAGTATAAGTGGAATTACCATTAATGGTAACGCGTTTAATATATCCTCGAAGTGTAATGAATTAGAAGGAATAAATTTTCGATATTGTGAATCCGGTATATTTTGGTGCTAAAGATTCGGTGTTGTTATTTAGAAAACCGTCGCCCACTTCTCGCTTCGGGCCAACGGACGAAAGGCGAGTTTTCAGTTTTCGAAGCGAGTGGCGCCCTACCCACCCCCTTCTCTCAAGCAAATGCCGCCACCCTGGTGTTCCCGCCAGGGTAGTTGATAACTTGATCGCGATATTCGTTCAAAACGGTATCAAGATATATATATATATATATATATATATATATATATATATATATATATATATATATATATATATATATATATATATATATATATATATATATATATATATATATATATATATATAAAAATATATATATTTAGATATATATCTATATATATATATATATATATATATATATATATATATATATATTTATATATATATATATATATATATATATATATATATATATATATATATATATATATATATATATATATATATATATATTATATACTGTTTATATATATATATATAAATAAATATATATATATATATATATATATATATATATATATATATATATATATATATATATATATATATATATATATATATATATATATATATATATATATATATATATATATATATATATATATATATATGAAGCTTGAGTAGCCTAGTGAGTAGAGCACTGGCTTCTTGCGTGTGGGGTCCCTGGTTCGAATCCAGGTTCGGAAGAGGGTCCGCGCACCAAGCTTTGAGTTCACCTAGCTCTTATTAGGTACCTGATTTAAATCAGGGGTAAAGTGAGTCGTGGAACTAATCACTCCACACTCGTATCCACAACGATTAAAAAATTGTAATGAAGCTCTCTACCAGCTTCAACCCCTAGACCCGTACGAGGGTTGTCGGGGTATTGCTTTACTTTTACTTTTATATATATATATATATATATATATATATATATATATATATATGTATACATATATATATATATATATATATATATATATATATATATATATATATATATATATATATATATATATATATATATATATATATATATACAGCCTTGGCCAAAAGTTTGAGCCCACCCTATTTTTCGGCTGTAGATTAAAAACTTAAATGCTCGTTATTCGTCGGTGTTTCCTCGTCAGCGAGGCTACTTGTTAGCTGCAATAAAATGATTTTAGAAAGTTTTTTGAAAAACCCGGACACGGGATGGGTAATAATGGAAAATTCCGAAATTTTCCTACATAAGCCTTAGCAGTTTGTTGGTCTGTTGCAGTTTGCGTACGCTGTTTTAACGATCAACAGTGATTTATTTAGTGAATTAAAATTCTTTGTTCTCGAAAATGTCCAAAACAAAGGAGGTAAGTTCAGATATGCGTGTACAGATTCAGTTGCTACATGCAGAAGGGTTCAGTTCGAGAAAAATTGCCGTACGCATTGGATGTTCGCGCGGAGCGGTTCGCTCGACTATTCGACGATTTGAGCAAACCGGTTCGCATACGGATTTAACAAGGAGCGGTCGAAAGAGAATAACAACCGTACAGGAGGACCGTTTGATGGTACGTGCATCTTTGAGAGATTGGAAAAAACTTCTGCCAAGTTAGCTGCTGAGCTTTCCGACGAGTTTGGGAAAAATTTGTCATCCAGAACAGTACGAAGACTCCTGTGCAAAAAAGGGCTGAGAGGCTGTAAGGCGAGAAAGAAGCCGTGGTTGTCACAAAAAAATCAGAAAATTCAACTAGACTGGGCTCCGAGGCATCAACATCTCACCGAAGAAGATTGGTCGAATATTATCTGTTCACACGAATCTAATGTTGAAATAAGTTCTCAAAATGTTGTGTTTTTAACCGAAAGCATCTAATAAGCTCAAGGTTAGAAGCATTTTATGTAATGGGCTATTTTCAAGGAGATGTTTTTTTCTCACTTATTGCAGATTTTTGGAACACCGGGTGCGGTCTTTGTGCGACGACGAATTGGTGAAGCGTATCAACCACAGTGTGTGGTACCAACTGTGAAACACGGAGGAGACAGCATAATGAATTGGGGTTGCATGGCTTCAAGTGGAGTTGGAAGCTTATGTTTGTGTGAAGGTCGAATGGATTCTTCAAAATACATTTCAATACTTGAAAATGTACTTTTCGAATCGGCCGTCAAAATTTTTGGGGAAACGAAGCTTGATCATGTTCGATTCCAGCAAAACAACGCCCCCTGCCACAAGTCTCGTGTTGCGATGAGCTGGTTCCGTGAACATGGTTTAGATTTGTTAGAATGGCCTCCTCAGTCTCCAGATTTTAACCCGATCGAGCATTTATAGAGCATTCCGAAAAGAAGGATCCATGACCGACCCATAACTTCCAAAGCAAGTTTAATTTGTGCTTTGAAAGAAGAGTGGGAATCAATTACTTCGGAAGAATGCAAACACCTTATTTCCACTATGCCATAAAGAATCGATGCAGTTATTAAAGCCAAAAGAGGTCCAACAAAATATTGACTTATTTTAATAAAACAATATGAATACTAATTATATTTGATATTTTTTCAACCAATATCAAACCACATTGATTTTTGTTACTTTTCTAGGGTGGGCTCAAACTTTTGGCTAAGACTGTATACATATATATATATATATATATATATATATATATATATATATATATATATATATATATATATATATATATATATATATAAATATATATTTATATATATATAAATATATATATATATAAATATACATATATATATATATATATATATATATATATATATATATATATATATATTTATATATATATATAAATATATGTATATATATATATATATATATATATATATATATATATATATATATATATATATATATATATATATATATATATATATATATATATATGTATATTTATATATATATATATATATATATATATATATATATATATATATATATATATATATATATATATATATATATAATATATATACATACATATATATATGTACATATATATATATATATATATATATATATATATATATATATATATATATATATATATGTATAGATATATATATAAATATATATATATATATATATATATATATATATATATATATATATATATATATATATATATATATATATATATATATATATACATATCATACATTCATAGGAATTGTGATATGGAACGACAATTTAAGTTCCAATATATATAACATTTTCGTGCGTTATAAGGCACAGGAATAATATGCTCATCAACCACACACAGCTCTTATCTTGACATAGCTAATCTATAATTTCTTCATTTTATAGAACTCTACAGGGATATGAACCGTGAAGGGCACATAAAAAGTAATAGATAATCTTTCTCATGTGGATGATGTCTTTTCAACAATTAGAGCAATTTGAAAAACTCTAGCGCACCTGAACCGCTAGAAACACTAATGTTCGAAGAACAGTAGAAGAATCGTGCAGGTTTTGAGTGCATATTCCACCACATGTGCTGCTTATTACGGCCAAACTGTTTCAAATGCCACGTTTTACTTTCGTCTTAAGAATGCATTATAACTCATATGGTGCAAGGTTTCAGATATTACCACTGGCATGAATTTCAACGTTTATGAGAGCGAAACACGGGTTAATTATATTCGTTATCAGTTGCTTATTTCACATAATTTTGAAAGCAGCATCTCATATAACATCAATGAAGAAAATGCTCAGTGCCTGCAGCACTGTAACTGAAGTTGGTGTTTGGGGCTGCGATCCGAAAAATTTGCAGAACTTTGCGAATTGTAACATCGGTTATTTATTTTCATTGTAAATGTTTCCGGTATGTATACTAACTGTAAGCATTTATTGATACAAAAGTAGCACAACCGACTCGTGCTGGCAACCTTTCGCCAGTATCAAATCCAAGAATATATCAAATCTGCTTCACGTTGTTTAATTACATTCGAAGTTATAGGAGTATAAAGAAATTTAGGGTTACCTGCAGCGAGTTTTTTCAAATGATCGAAAGCTTAATATTTGCTGTTTATTGTCACTACAATATCATTACCATTTGAAAATTCTACGATAAAACCGCTTAATAAAGATATTGCAATTAAACACAAAACCAACAATAGCTGCCAACCCTATCGTGTCTTTTCAACCAAATTTGGCCTGAATAATGTTTATGACAGGTTTCATTAATTGTATGAAATTCGTATTGATTTCATGACTGCACTGGAAGTTATAGTACAAAAAGTTTTATTTTCCTGAGCGAATTTTCAAAACCAAAGACACAAAAATTACCATAGCAGGTAGCACCAATCAAATTTTTCAACCAAATTTCCACCAAACAGAGATTAGAGTTAGGTTTAGCTTCTGTGTCAATTTCATGAAAATCTGGTAACTTATTCACATTTCATAGGGCAAAAAGCAGTTTTTTTTCTTTGTAATTTTTCAAGATGGCACCACTGGCACAGAGTTGCCCACAATTCAAAATCGCTTCTATCAAATCTGGTCTTACTTAAGTCCAATGCATTCTGTAAATTTTAGCTGTATCTGATTATTGGTTCGTGAGTTTCCGTGAACAGAAGTTTTTGATGCTAAAAATATAGGTTAACTGGGAGAGGGTTACCGTTCTTGTCCGACATGAAATTTCCAAAGTTTTATTTTGAACGTGTAGATAAAACATAAGATTTATATACAGATTGGTTTTATTGTAAGAAACGGACATTTTTTTGAATATTCGATGGTTTGAATGTTTTTACTTCCAAATTTTTTTTTCAAAATGAAGACACCAAAATTATCATAGCTGGCAGCTCCAATCGAATTTTTCGACCAAATTTCTACCAAACGTGGCTTAAAGTAAGGTCCAGCAATTGTGTAAGTTTCGTCAAAATCGAACGATTCAATCAGAATTTATAGGGCTAAAAACAGTTATCTTTTTTAGTGGTTTTTCAAGATGGCACCACTGGTACAGAATTGCCCGCATTTCAAAATCACTTCTATCAGACCTGGTCCTATTTAAGGTCAATACATGCTGTGAATTTCAAATAATTCTGCCCATCGGATCGTGAGTTTCCGTGAACAGAAGTTTTTGATGCTAAAAATATAGGTAAATTGGGCAAGGGTTGCCAGGCGTGCCCGTTATACCATATCTTTTTTTTTTTTTTGGTTATGTAAACAAAGCACAAGATTTACATATGAAAGGCTTATTTTTGAAGAAACTGCATTTTTTCAAGAGAGACGATGATTTGGAGGTTTTCACTTTCAGTGCCTGCCCTAGCTACAGGGTTGCCAGCACGCTCATTAAAAGCCACATAAATCTACAACTAAATAATATCAATATGTCCTGAAAATTTGGTAATGATTGAATAGCTCTGTCAAAAGTTATCGAAATTTAAAAATTTTCAAATTTTCCCGTCCTCTTTTTAGGCACCCAGCGCACACATAGGGTTAAAATATTCCAAAGCATTATCCGATTCATATGTAAAACACGTTAGAAATTTATTTTATTAACTTTATTTTTGCGAAAATCATTTGTGCACGAAATAATAGGTATATTAAAAATATCACTTAAATGCCCGCCGGCGCGAAAAGGTTTACAATAACTGACATTTAAAGAGACTTGGACCTATTCTGCATATACACCAATGTATCCTGAAAGTTTCAGCTCAATCGAATGGCGCGTTCCCGAGATTATCTCACTGAAATTTTTTGTACATATATATATATATATATATAAAGAAATATGAATTTTTGGCCGAATCGATTTTAATACTAATGTTCTTCGAACATTAGTAAAAAAGTTTAACGCATCAGATACGCTAGAAAACTTTTTTTCGAAGAAATTGTCTTTGAGTGACAATGAAGATAGACGTAATATACTTTTTTGTAGAATCATATCAACCATTCCTTATCCAAAGCAACAAAACTCAACTATAACACAAAGGATGAAAATGTGCAGTGCTGGCAACACTTTTCCAACGAAACAGCAATAAGTTTACCTTAACAAAGTCATACTTCTTTATTTTTGTTTTTTCCTTCCTTCCACTCTATCCATCACTCAATCAAAATGCACGGTCCGTGTGCATCAATTCTCCTCAATATATGTAAACTTCGTACTTCCCAGACAATAAAATATTGGTATAAGTGAAAGCACGTCATTATAAACTATCGTCTTCAGATGATATTGCCTGTTTCTTGTCGTCAAGACTTATGCCCAGAGAAAAGTTTAGAAAAAACTCTGGTTGGCGTCTTCATTATCTTTGTAAATAGAATGATCGTAGATTCTCCTTAAATATACCCAAATTTGCTGATTTTCTTATATCCTCAGGTAAGGCATTGTAATAAGCCAAAGACTGTTGCACTGGATCCATTTTCAAACGATCTGTCCTAGCTTTTTTGATCGCAAGGTTATTCGCCGATCTTGTGACTGTCTGAGTTATTTCTCCAACATTTCTTATAACATATGGCCATTTGAGTTTTTTGTTAAGTATCTTAAATATTAGCTTTTCTTGTTCAAGACACATTATTTGCTGTATGCTTAGTAGTCCTATTTCACGATACACATGTAAGCTTGGAGTCAAAGTTGGCATTTTGTATATAGTCTTGATAGCCTTAGTGATTAGTCTTCCGATCAAATCGTTGTTTTGTTTCGAGTTTTGCTTTCACAAAACTGCTCCTTAAGAGATGTTCGACAAAATTAAAGCATTGAATATGTCAAGTTTGATGTTGAGAGATAAAAAATCATATTTTTTAGGATTCCTATCATACGCGCTACTTTAAGTCTGATGTCATTGATATGTTGTAGCCAAGACATTTTCTCATCTAAAGTTAGTCCTAAGTATCTAATTGACTTGACTTTTTCCAATTGTATTCTATTGATTTGTAATGACGGATTAATTTGCTGATGGTTTTTTTGTTGGAATACTAAATATTTAGTCTTTTGGATGCTTATTATTATTTTACTTTGTTCGAGCCAATTCCAATATTTGCCTAGGTCATCATTTATATTTTGCTGGAGAGTTAATTGGTTTTTACTGGAATACAGCAGTAGGTTGTCATCAGCAAATAAAACTATTTTTCCCAACAGATGAATGTCCTGTACGCTGTTAATGTACAATAAAAACAGTAATGGCCCAAGGATTGATCCTTGAGGAACGCCGATGTTTATAGTGCATTCCTGACTTTTATACATATTGTTAGTTGTAATAATACGCCTGTTGGACAGCTAATCTTTTATTAAGAGCTTGAAGTTGTGATGGATTCCGTATATTTCAAGCCTCTGAAGTAGGATGTCGTGGTTAATGGTGTCAAAGGCCTTTTCCAGATCCATGAAGATTGCCGCTACATAGTCACCCATATCCAATCCATTGTTGATGAAATGCACTGTATCTAATGTTGCTGCTAGTGTACTACTGTTTTCTTGAAAGCCATATTGAATTGGCGTCAAAATGGAGTTAGTCTTAATAAAATGAAGCAATTGTTTTTGAATGGCTCTTTCAAATATTTTACTTAGGACACTTGTGACAGCTATTGGGCGATAATTTTATGGATCTCCCGGATCACCACCTTTAAAGATTGGAGTGATTTTCGCTAGTTTAAGACAATCAGGGAATGTACCAGCTGATAGGTGCTTATTTATTATTGTAGTTAAAAGCTCCAAAATATGATTTTTCAAAAATTTTATACTCTCTGATGTTATACTTTCCAGACCAGGAGAAACCTTTGATTTAAGGTTGTCGATTATTTCAGATATTTCAACAGGACCCGTGGGACGCAAGTAAATTGAAGTGAACATATTAGGCTCAATATGAATACTCGAGCGTGATGAAAGTTGCAGTTGCTCGGTGAGAAGTTTTCCAATGGTAGCGAAGAAGTTGTTTAACTGCTGTGCTACTTCTTTAGGGTCTGTAATGGATGTAATGGATGGTATCAACAGTTCTTCTATGCATGTTGATGATTTGTTTTGTTGTTTAGACAAGAACTCATTTACTAGTTGCCAATATCTGGAGGTATTTCTGGCTGAAGCTTCAAACTTATTTCTGTAGAAACGTTTTTTGACCTCCATGATAGCTCGATTCGATTCCTTCTTCAAATATAAGTAGATCTGCTTCTTGGACTTGGAGTTTGGATCTGCTTTTTATTTTTTTTAAGCATTTCGTTGTCGATTTGCAGCATTAATTACATTCCTAGTGATCCAATATTGTACTCGTACACGAACTTGTTTCGCTGTTGTTGCTTTAACTTTGCTTTAACTTTAATTGTTGTTGCTTTAGCTTCGGTTATCTTCTCAATCAACTCATCAAAGTGTTGAATTTGGAGACTCTTGGAGACTATCTATGAAGTTTCTTAAGAAATCTTTATTATTGGTTCTGCTCATCGATATTTTTTTAGGCCGTATTTTAGCTTTGACGAGATTTTTGATGGATAAGTTGATTACTTTATGGTCTAAGCCGGGCCAGTCGTCATCATTGTAAGACATACGTTCACTCATGTTTGGATGTTTGATGATCACATGATCGAGCAGTGTTTTGGACGTCAAAGTGATGCGTGTTGGCTTCGTCTTGTTAAATACAACTCCATTATTTGACGCAATCATATCGAGATATTCGCTGAATATGGCAGAAGATGTTAAAATACCAATATTTGTATCGGCTACAGTGATTAATTTCTCGATAGTTGAGTAGAATTTGTCGATATGATTGAGAAAGAGATAGTCTTGTTCACTTGGTGCTTTATAAAAGGTGCCGATGTTAAATTTTCCTGAATTAAGTGCAAGCTCAACTACTATAGTCTTATATTTATCAGAAATGTAGACAAGCTTTGAGCGAATGTATGACTTCACAAGTATAGCTGTGCCTCCTCCTCGGCCCGATTGTCTTGTGCAAAAACAGCTTGTATATCCTCTCGGCGTGTAGAGTTCCTGTTCGTTGCCATATTTCCATATTTCATTAAGAACTAAAACATCGATGTTTTTTTTGGAACATAAACAAATATTGATGTCGTCA
>OZ022265.1:56364889-56369889 GCA_963978885.1 Nemotelus pantherinus
CGAACATTAGTGTTTATAGCGGTTCAGGTGCGCTAGAGTTTTTTTTCCTTTGCTGTTGATCTAGTATCCATAATTGATTCGCTTTTGGTTAACTTCAATCATTCTTTTGAATTCAGGGCACTCATAGCTGTCTGCACGATGTTGTGTTTGCAGGTGATTTTTAATTATTCAATTATTGCATTTTAAAGATGTTAATGTGCATGCGTGGCTAAGATAATTTGGAGCACATTTGACACACACTTCTTTTGCCTGGCATGTTGACGATTTATGCCCGAATCCTTGACACTTAAAACATCGCATTATGTTGTGGTCTTCAACAATGTAGTGGGAACCAAAATTGATATTTATGTATTAGTTCACCATTCTTTCAAATGGTTTCCCACCAACCTCCACAAAAGCTATCCATTTGTTTGTTTTCTTTACCTGCCTCATATGTACTACTTCAAATTTACCATTCATGTCTATCTGACGGTTTAGACTGATTACACTGTGCAACATGACTTTTTGCCGAAGAACGAAATGTACTTTTTCGGTATCTATCATGTGTATGTATCATAAGAAAAATAATAAAAACTTTCGGAACCATCGAGTTTTTGTGTAATTACACTTGATAAAAAAAATATGTGGACACCCCGAAGAACAGCAAAATTTATAATAAAAAAAACCGTTATGGCAAAAAAATTTACGAACAAAGTTTGCTTAACATCTTAACAATTTTATTCATAAAAAAATTTTACCAACCATCCAAAAATAAAAAATTTCGTAGAACAAAAACAAAAGCAAACCCCCCAAAAATCACTAAAAATACCTCAAAAAACTTGCAATTTCTTCACAAAAAGTGGTCTTTTGAGTAGATAATTAGATTTTTTTTATTTTAAAATCTTCCTCAGCTAAAATTGCTTCAAATGAAGGTATTTTAGAAGGAAATTGGGGCTATTTTGATAAATTTTTCCCCATTCCCTCTAAATGATCCAATTGGCTCTTTTAGAGCATTTCCTTTGAATTTTTGCTCTTGCATTGTGCTGATGAGATTCGCGCCCCATCAAATTTCAAAAACGTTTTCTAGGATTAATTTCTTCACATTCATCACATTCGCCGCCGTGCAGGGACCCAAAATTCATCTCCAAGCACAAAAATCATCTCCAAGCATAAATTGCACTGTGCAACATGACTTTTTGCCGTAGCACGAAACGTATTTTTTCGGTATCTATCATGTGTATGTATTACTAGAAAAATAATAAAAACTTTCCATTCAATCAAGATTTTCAAAAAATTTACCATATCTATCAAAAAATGGTCAAAATTCCAGTCTTGCTATTTGTTAAGTACTCCGTATTGCCTGGGCGCTATTTTCTAGCGATCACACACACAGTTCAAAGGATTAGATTATGTTTCCTTCCTAGGAAATATTTTTCTTCATTACCTAGATTTAATATGTTCATTGTTTCAGTATTTTGGGTATTTCCCATGTTTTTTCATAATAAAATTGTGTTGTGACAAAGTAGCATTAGATAAAGGGAAATGAAAAAATAGGTATGCAGGTAGCTAAGTAAAAAAAGGATGAGGAAAGGGTTTGCTTAGAAGAAAAGAAGTATTCAGTTAAAATCTAGAGCTCGATAAGCCAAGTTGCAATTTGTTTCGAAACGAAAATATCAATGAATTGTGAAAATTTGTGAAAAGTGTGTTAATGAACTTTTATACGGTCTAATTGCAAAACGGAACTGTTATAGAATCGGTGATTATATTTGTGAAAAGTTTTTGAATTAACTTATATACGTTTAATTTCAAATCAAAATATGAATCGAAAGTGCTTAAATTCATCAGATCTGTTTTGTTTTGTTTGTGGACAGTTCACTAGAAAATCAAATCGAGAACGGCCTATGGTGCTATTAGCGAACATTTACGAACTGTATTTTGGTCTTAATGTTTTTGATTCGATAAATAAACCTTGGGCACCTAGTTATTTTTGCTTAAGATGCGTACGATACTTAAGAGGGTGGTTTAAAGGTACCCACCCCTCAATGCCCTTTTTTAAACCCGTCATTTGGAGGGAACAAAAAAATCATGCCACGGACTGCTATTTCTGTTTAACGAAACTGAAGGGGTATACTAATAAGACCAGACATAAAATTGTATATGCTGATGTGGAATCAGTTACAAAACCGTTTTCTCATACTGAAAACTGCCCACCTCCCCAACCGCCAATAAATGCAGGCAACGACATACTACTTTGTGAAATCGATGCAGAATCTTCAACCCAATCACAGACCACCTTTCGTTCACAAGATGTTACCCCAATTCAAAATGAACCACATTTGATACGTCAAGGTGAATTAAATGATTTGATCAGAGACCTAAATTTGTCCAAACGGGAAGCTGAGCTTTTAGGTTCTAGGCTCCAGCAATGGAATCTACTGCATCAAAATACGCAAATTTCGGTGTTTCGCAAACGCGATACTGATTTTGGAGAGTTTTTTGAGGAAGATAATGGTCTTGCATATTGTAGTGATGTGCAGGGGCTTATGAATATTTTAGGCTATGACTACTCACCAGATGAATGGCGCCTGTTCATTGATTCGTCGAAGTCAAGTTTAAAAGCAGTCTTACTGCATAATGGTAATGACCTTCCGTCGGTGCCTTTAGCGCATGGCGTCTATGTCAAGGAATCATATGCTAATCTTGAGCTTTTGCTCGAGAAGATTCAATACAACAATCATTGTTGGAAGATATGTGCAGATCTTAAAGTTGTGGGAATATTACTTGGGTTGCAAGGAGGCTACACAAAATTCTGTTGTTTTTTGTGTGAGTGGGACAGTAGAGCCAGACATCAACACTACTTAAAAAAAGATTGCCCATTGAGGAAAAACTTCATTCCTGGTGAAAAGAATGTATCCGAAAGTCCCTTGGTACAAGCAAATAATATAATTTTACCAGCATTGCACATCAAACTAGGCTTAATAAAGAACTTCGTTAAAGCGATGGACAGAAATGGAGAAGGCTTCCTGCACTTAAAATCTTTGTTTCCTAGACTGAGCGAAGCAAAAATAAAAGAAGGAATTTTTGTTGGACCAGATATAAGAAAAATTATGAAGGACTCCAACTTTACGGCGAAATTGAATTTAAAGGAAAAAAAGCTTGGTTTTCTTTTCTTGAAGTGGCAACACATTTTTTGGGAAACAAAAAGTCTGCAAATTATAAGGAGATTGTTTCAAAGCTACTACAAAACTACCAATCCATGGGATGTAATATGTCTTTGAAGATTCATTTCCTTGATTCCCATTTAGACTTTTTCCCTGAAAACTTAGGAGCTGTAAGTGACGAGCACGGGGAGAGATTCCATCAAGACATTATGACGATAGAATCAAGATACCTTGGGAAATGTGCATCAAACATGCTTGCAGATTATTGTTGGACATTAAAACGAGACCATCCATCATACATCTATAAAAGACAAGCAAAACGACCGAAAAAATCTTCAGAATAACTTTTTGTTTGAATAATAATAATATTTACTTATGAATTGAACTTCTAATGTTTTTAAAATGTCAATACATATTTTCATAATAAAATGGATGGTTGTTTTTTTCACATACGTAAATAAATATGTCGTAAATTCCATTTAAAAAAGCCTCTGAAATGTCGAAAGCAATTTTGATTGCGAGAAGAAAGTTAGTTTTGCACTAAGGAAAGAACTGCTGCGAAAAACCGATGCTGCCAACAATTTTACTTCAGATGCTAAGTATGGCTGCGATGGTGTGATAGTGTAGGGATGTATTGCGGTGAAAAGAGCTGCTTAATTTGTTTTTTTTTTATACTCAATGATGAATAACTAGGATAATTGAAACACATTCGACAATTTATTGTTGGAGATGATTTTTGTGCTTGGAGAAGATTTTTGGGCCCCTGCACGGCGGCGAATGTGAAGCTTTGCCAAGTAAAAAAACAATAATAAGCAAACGCAAAGGCACTCAAGTTGTTCTAAATTAATCCTAGAAAACGTTTTTGAAATTTGATGGGGCGTGAATCTCATCAGCACAATGCAAGAGCAAAAATTCAAAGGAAATGCTCTAAAAGAGCCAATTGGATCATTTACAGGGAATGGGGAAAAAATTTATCAAAATAGCCCCGATTTCCTTCTAAAATACCTTCATTTGAAGCAATTTTAGCTGAGGAAGATTTTAAAATAAAAAAAATCCAATGATCTACTCAAAAGACCACTTTTTGTGAAGAAATTGCAAGTTTTTTGAGGTATTTTTAGTGATTTTTGGGGGGTTTGCTTTTGTTTTTGTTCTACGAAATTTTTTATTTTTGGATGGTTGGTAAAATTTTTTTGTGAATAAAATTGTTAAGATGTTAAGCAAACTTTGTTCGTAAATTTTTTTGCCATAACGGTTTTTTTTATTATAAATTTTGCTGTTCTTCGGGGTGTCCACATATTTTTTCTATCAAGTGTAATTACAAAAAATGTCGATGGTTCAGAATTTTTTCACTTACATATTTTGACTACTGTTATGCAAAGGTATGCAAAAAAAACAATTTCGAGCAACGGCAAAAAAAAAGAATTAATTTGTTGCACTGTGTTATTTCTTCTTTCAGCTCTTTCAGCTCTTATTATCAGTCGAGGCAATTTCTCCTTGGTACACTCGATTTTGCATTGCGCTCCTAGGTTTTCTTCTAGGTTTTTAAATAGAACCTCAGTGTTTTGTTGATTATTCGATTTCATTAATATACCCTCACTTCTAAGTGATTTCGTAAATTCAACAGGGGTTTTCAATTTTACCGGGTTGATGTTTTTTTTTAATATCCCTCATCGTACTAGCCGCATCTTGATCATTTTTTGGCTTGATGATTATGCCTTTGTTGAATTTTTTCGTTCCAACCGCGCTAATTGGTTTTGCCCTGGTGACATCTGCATATGTAGGAATAGAAATTGGCGTAACAGCTGCTTTTGTCATTAGCTAAATTTTACCACTAATTGTTTTTAAGACCTCATGGTTTTT
>OZ022265.1:56374889-56502389 GCA_963978885.1 Nemotelus pantherinus
TTCGGAGAACGTAGATGTATATAGTTGGTAGGTCCATGACTTGCTAAAATTTAGATATCTTTTTGGCGGCGGCGAGCGTTTTATTGACTTTTGAGGTACTCCTATACATCCAAACAGAGAAAGTTTTTGTTAAAAAAGGGATTGGGAATAAAAACTTATTATGTTCTCAGCTTGTCTATGATAAAGATATGGAAATTTTGAGCTGCGTGTGGGTGCAGCGTGCCTAAAAGTAGGCAAGCATTTTGTTTCAAATTTTGATTTGTTATATCTTCTGACAAAAACAATGGATCATCGTGAAATTTGCAGAGCGTTTTGATCTCTATCTGTCTAGATCGGTCTATCTGTCAAAAGTGGGTTATTGAGAGAATTGTACAGTGGTGTAGTGCGATTGTGAAACGGAAAGGATTTAGTGAAAATTTGCTTTTCTTAAGAACTTTGATTTGAATTAACTGTTCGATTTTGTGTGACTGTTAAACTGCTTCGAGATAAGTGGACGCTAAAGCTACATTTCAGTGTATGCTTTGTGAAACTTGTGTGTCTCTGATAGTTGATATTGATCACAGTGGGTGATGAGCTTCTTCTCCTGTGTGACGTGCTGAGTGGACGCAAAGCTAATCTTTCAAAGTGAGCTTGTGAAACGTGAGCGCCTGTGGTAGCTTTTAAAGATCAGAGTGGGTGTTAAGCTTGTGGTCTAAGGCCCGTTTCACACGAGACACTCGGTGTCCGGCCACTGAATCGTCAGCCCCTGTTTTTGTATAGAATTGTATAATTTTAGAATTGTATAATTGTATATATATATATATATATATATATATATATATATATATATATATATACATATATATGTATATATATATATATATATATATATATATATATATATATATATATATATATATATATATATATATATATATGTGTATATCAATATAAATATATATTAATATATATACATAAATATATATATATATATATATATATATATATATATATATATATATATATATATATATATATATATATATATATATATATATATATATATATATATATATATATGTTTATATATATATATATATATATATATATATATATATATATATATATATAAATATATATATATATATATATATATATATATATATATATATATATATATATATATATATATATATATATATATATCAGCAAATTGATTAAGAGAGATAATCTCTGCAGTATCCAATCCGATTGAGCTGAAATTTTCGGAGAACGTAGATATATATAGTTGGTAGGTCCATGACTTGCTAAAATTTAGATATCTTTTTGGCGGCGGCGAGCGTTTTATTGACTTTTGAGGTACTCCTATACATCCAAACAGAGAAAGTTTTTGTTAAAAAAGGGATTGGGAATAAAAACTTATTATGTTCTCAGCTTGTCTATGATAAAGATATGGAAATTTTGAGCTTCGTGTGGGTGCAGCGTGCCTAAAAGTAGGCAAGCATTTGGTTTCAAATTTTGATTTGTTATTTCTTCTGACAAAAACAATGGATCATCGTGAAATTTGCAGAGCGTTTTGATCTCTATCTGTCTAGATCGGTCTATCTGTCAAAAGTGGGTTTTTGAGAGAATTGTACAGTGGTGTAGTGCGATTGTGAAACGGAAAGGATTTAGTGAAAATTTGCTTTTCTTAAGAACTTTGATTTGAATTAACTGTTCGATTTTGTAATAAATGGTTGATATGATACTACAAAGAAGTGTATAACGTGCTCACACATTTTAAAGTTTTTCAAAGAAAGTTTCTTCGAAAATTAGTTTTCAAGCGGTTCTGATGCGCTAGACTATTTTTAAATATTTATATGATCTTTTTCAGGAGAGTTGACGTTTACTTGCAAGTAAAGAGATTCAGAAAGTCGTCTATCGATCTGTGCCAAAGCGTTATTTCCATTCGGTAATTTTTTTTTAATTGATACAGCTTTTTTACTAATTTTCGAAGAAAATTAGTACTAAACTCACTTCGCCGAAAACTCATATTTCTTTGTATATATATATAAATATGTATATATATATACATATATATATGCATATATATATATATATATATATATATATATATATATATATATATATATATATTTATATATATATATATATATGTATATATATATATATATATATATATATATATATATATATATATATATATATATATATGTGTATATCAATATAAATATATATTAATATATATACATAAATATATATATATATATATATATATATATATATATATACATATATATATATATATATATATATATATATATATATATATATATATATATATATATATATATATATACATATGTATATATATATATATATATATATATATATATATATATATATATATATATATCAATATAAATATATATTAATATATATACATAAATATATATATATATATATATATATATATATATATATGTTTATATATATATATATATATATATATATATATATATATATATATATATAAATATATATATATATATATATATATATATATATATATATATATATATATATATATATATAAATATATCAGCAAATTGATTAAGAGAGATAATCTCTGCAGTATCCAATCCGATTGAGCTGAAATTTTCGGAGAACGTAGATGTATATAGTTGGTAGGTCCATGACTTGCTAAAATTTAGATATCTTTTTGGCGGCGGCGAGCGTTTTATTGACTTTTGAGGTACTCCTATACATCCAAACAGAGAAAGTTTTTGTTAAAAAAGGGATTGGGAATAAAAACTTATTATGTTCTCAGCTTGTCTATGATAAAGATATGGAAATTTTGAGCTGCGTGTGGGTGCAGCGTGCCTAAAAGTAGGCAAGCATTTTGTTTCAAATTTTGATTTGTTATATCTTCTGACAAAAACAATGGATCATCGTGAAATTTGCAGAGCGTTTTGATCTCTATCTGTCTAGATCGGTCTATCTGTCAAAAGTGGGTTATTGAGAGAATTGTACAGTGGTGTAGTGCGATTGTGAAACGGAAAGGATTTAGTGAAAATTTGCTTTTCTTAAGAACTTTGATTTGAATTAACTGTTCGATTTTGTGTGACTGTTAAACTGCTTCGAGATAAGTGGACGCTAAAGCTACATTTCAGTGTATGCTTTGTGAAACTTGTGTGTCTCTGATAGTTGATATTGATCACAGTGGGTGATGAGCTTCTTCTCCTGTGTGACGTGCTGAGTGGACGCAAAGCTAATCTTTCAAAGTGAGCTTGTGAAACGTGAGCGCCTGTGGTAGCTTTTAAAGATCAGAGTGGGTGTTAAGCTTGTGGTCTAAGGCCCGTTTCACACGAGACACTCGGTGTCCGGCCACTGAATCGTCAGCCCCTGTTTTTGTATAGAATTGTGGCCCAGACACTGTGGCTCTGTGTGTATGGTCTCATTTATTTCTATGCCCCGGCAGTGGCTAGAAACACAGTGGCCGGACACCGAGTGTCTCGTGTGAAACGGGCCTAAGTGTATTTGCAAAACTTGATTGACTGAGAAAAAAATTTTGCACTTTCCAAGTTGTGTAGAACTTGAAATTGGTGCTGCTATTTAAAACATTAAATTAAATTCACTTTTTATATTCATTTTTCCAAATTTATTGAATTTTTGTTTTATATATTTTTTTGGGTAAAATGTAAATAACTGACGAGGAAAAGTGTGCAAAATGCAAAAAGCAAGTATCGGAAGAACATCCTGCACTCGCTTGCTAAGGCTATTGTGGCGACAAGTGGTACCACATCGGCTGCGTGAACATTACCAAAGCAGATTATGAGCTACTAAAAGAGCTTGGTAGTAAAGTGAAGTGGTTCTGCAAGAAGTGTAAGACAGCACTGCGCAAAAGTCGTGAGGACAGAATTACACTGCAAGTAGAAAAAAACCATGAGGTCTTAAAAACAATTAGTGGTAAAATTTAGCTAATGACAAAAGCAGCTGTTACGCCAATTTCTATTCCTACATATGCAGATGTCACCAGGGCAAAACCAATTAGCGCGGTTGGAACGAAAAAATTCAACAAAGGCATAATCATCAAGCCAAAAAATGATCAAGATGCGGCTAGTACGATGAGGGATATTAAAAAAAAACATCAACCCGGTAAAATTGAAAACCCCTGTTGAATTTACGAAATCACTTAGAAGTGAGGGTATATTAATGAAATCGAATAATCAACAAAACACTGAGGTTCTATTTAAAAACCTAGAAGAAAACCTAGGAGCGCAATGCAAAATCGAGTGTACCAAGGAGAAATTGCCTCGACTGATAATAAGAGCTGAAAGAGCTGAAAGAAGAAATAACACAGTGCAACAAATTAATTCTTTTTTTTTGCCGTTGCTCGAAATTGTTTTTTTTGCATACCTTTGCATAACAGTAGTCAAAATATGTAAGTGAAAAAATTCTGAACCATCGACATTTTTTGTAATTACACTTGATAGAAAAAATATGTGGACACCCCGAAGAACAGCAAAATTTATAATAAAAAAAACCGTTATGGCAAAAAAATTTACGAACAAAGTTTGCTTAACATCTTAACAATTTTATTCACAAAAAAATTTTACCAACCATCCAAAAATAAAAAATTTCGTAGAACAAAAACAAAAGCAAACCCCCCAAAAATCACTAAAAATACCTCAAAAAACTTGCAATTTCTTCACAAAAAGTGGTCTTTTGAGTAGATCATTGGATTTTTTTTATTTTAAAATCTTCCTCAGCTAAAATTGCTTCAAATGAAGGTATTTTAGAAGGAAATCGGGGCTATTTTGATAAATTTTTTCCCCATTCCCTGTAAATGATCCAATTGGCTCTTTTAGAGCATTTCCTTTGAATTTTTGCTCTTGCATTGTGCTGATGAGATTCACGCCCCATCAAATTTCAAAAACGTTTTCTAGGATTAATTTAGAACAACTTGAGTGCCTTTGCGTTTGCTTATTATTGTTTTTTTACTTGGCAAAGCTTCACATTCGCCGCCGTGCAGGGGCCCAAAAATCTTCTCCAAGCACAAAAATCATCTCCAACAATAAATTGTCGAATGTGTTTCAATTATCCTAGTTATTCATCATTGAGTATAAAAAAAAAACAAATTAAGCAGCTCTTTTCACCGCAATACATCCCTACACTATCACACCATCGCAGCCATACTTAGCATCTGAAGTAAAATTGTTGGCAGCATCGGTTTTTCGCAGCAGTTCTTTCCTTAGTGCAAAACTAACTTTCTTCTCGCAATCAAAATTGCTTTCGACATTTCAGAGGCTTTTTTAAATGGAATTTACGACATATTTATTTACGTATGTGAAAAAAACAACCATCCATTTTATTATGAAAATATGTATTGACATTTTAAAAACATTAGAAGTTCAATTCATAAGTAAATATTATTATTATTCAAACAAAAAGTTATTCTGAAGATTTTTTCGGTCGTTTTGCTTGTCTTTTATAGATGTATGATGGATGGTCTCGTTTTAATGTCCAACAATAATCTGCAAGCATGTTTGATGCACATTTCCCAAGGTATCTTGATTCTATCGTCATAATGTCTTGATGGAATCTCTCCCCGTGCTCGTCACTTACAGCTCCTAAGTTTTCAGGGAAAAAGTCTAAATGGGAATCAAGGAAATGAATCTTCAAAGACATATTACATCCCATGGATTGGTAGTTTTGTAGTAGCTTTGAAACAATCTCCTTATAATTTGCAGACTTTTTGTTTCCCAAAAAATGTGTTGCCACTTCAAGAAAAGAAAACCAAGCTTTTTTTCCTTTAAATTCAATTTCGCCGTAAAGTTGGAGTCCTTCATAATTTTTCTTATATCTGGTCCAACAAAAATTCCTTCTTTTATTTTTGCTTCGCTCAGTCTAGGAAACAAAGATTTTAAGTGCAGGAAGCCTTCTCCATTTCTGTCCATCGCTTTAACGAAGTTCTTTATTAAGCCTAGTTTGATGTGCAATGCTGGTAAAATTATATTATTTGCTTGTACCAAGGGACTTTCGGATACATTCTTTTCACCAGGAATGAAGTTTTTCCTCAATGGGCAATCTTTTTTTAAGTAGTGTTGATGTCTGGCTCTACTGTCCCACTCACACAAAAAACAACAGAATTTTGTGTAGCCTCCTTGCAACCCAAGTAATATTCCCACAACTTTAAGATCTGCACATATCTTCCAACAATGATTGTTGTATTGAATCTTCTCGAGCAAAAGCTCAAGATTAGCATATGATTCCTTGACATAGACGCCATGCGCTAAAGGCACCGACGGAAGGTCATTACCATTATGCAGTAAGACTGCTTTTAAACTTGACTTCGACGAATCAATGAACAGGCGCCATTCATCTGGTGAGTAGTCATAGCCTAAAATATTCATAAGCCCCTGCACATCACTACAATATGCAAGACCATTATCTTCCTCAAAAAACTCTCCAAAATCAGTATCGCGTTTGCGAAACACCGAAATTTGCGTATTTTGATGCAGTAGATTCCATTGCTGGAGCCTAGAACCTAAAAGCTCAGCTTCCCGTTTGGACAAATTTAGGTCTCTGATCAAATCATTTAATTCACCTTGACGTATCAAATGTGGTTCATTTTGAATTGGGGTAACATCTTGTGAACGAAAGGTGGTCTGTGATTGGGTTGAAGATTCTGCATCGATTTCACAAAGTAGTATGTCGTTGCCTGCATTTATTGGCGGTTGGGGAGGTGGGCAGTTTTCAGTATGAGAAAACGGTTTTGTAACTGATTCCACATCAGCATATACAATTTTATGTCTGGTCTTATTAGTATACCCCTTCAGTTTCGTTAAACAGAAATAGCAGTCCGTGGCATGATTTTTTTGTTCCCTCCAAATGACGGGTTTAAAAAAGGGCATTGAGGGGTGGGTACCTTTAAACCACCCTCTTAAGTATCGTACGCATCTTAAGCAAAAATAACTAGGTGCCCAAGGTTTATTTATCGAATCAAAAACATTAAGACCAAAATACAGTTCGTAAATGTTCGCTAATAGCACCATAGGCCGTTCTCGATTTGATTTTCTAGTGAACTGTCCACAAACAAAACAAAACAGATCTGATGAATTTAAGCACTTTCGATTCATATTTTGATTTGAAATTAAACGTATATAAGTTAATTCAAAAACTTTTCACAAATATAATCACCGATTCTATAACAGTTCCGTTTTGCAATTAGACCGTATAAAAGTTCATTAACACACTTTTCACAAATTTTCACAATTCATTGATATTTTCGTTTCGAAACAAATTGCAACTTGGCTTATCGAGCTCTAGATTTTAACTGAATACTTCTTTTCTTCTAAGCAAACCCTTTCCTCATCCTTTTTTTACTTAGCTACCTGCATACCTATTTTTTCATTTCCCTTTATCTAATGCTACTTTGTCACAACACAATTTTATTATGAAAAAACATGGGAAATACCCAAAATACTGAAACAATGAACATATTAAATCTAGGTAATGAAGAAAAATATTTCCTAGGAAGGAAACATAATCTAATCCTTTGAACTGTGTGTGTGATCGCTAGAAAATAGCGCCCAGGCAATACGGAGTACTTAACAAATAGCAAGACTGGAATTTTGACCATTTTTTGATAGATATGGTAAATTTTTTGAAAATCTTGATTGAATGGAAAGTTTTTATTATTTTTCTAGTAATACATACACATGATAGATACCGAAAAAATACGTTTCGTGCTACGGCAAAAAGTCATGTTGCACAGTGCAATTTATGCTTGGAGATGATTTTTGTGCTTGGAGATGAATTTTGGGTCCCTGCACGGCGGCGAATGTGATGAATGTGAAGAAATTAATCCTAGAAAACGTTTTTGAAATTTGATGGGGCGCGAATCTCATCAGCACAATGCAAGAGCAAAAATTCAAAGGAAATGCTCTAAAAGAGCCAATTGGATCATTTAGAGGGAATGGGGAAAAATTTATCAAAATAGCCCCAATTTCCTTCTAAAATACCTTCATTTGAAGCAATTTTAGCTGAGGAAGATTTTAAAATAAAAAAAATCTAATTATCTACTCAAAAGACCACTTTTTGTGAAGAAATTGCAAGTTTTTGGAGGTATTTTTAGTGATTTTTGGGGGGTTTGCTTTTGTTTTCGCCGCCGCCAAAAAGATATCTAAATTTTAGCAAGTCATGGACCTACCAACTATATATATCTACGTTCTCCGAAAATTTCAGCTCAATCGGATTGGATACTGCAGAGATTATCTCTCTTAATCAATTTGCTGATATATATATATATATATATATATATATATATATATATATATATATATATATATATATATATATATATATATATATATATTTATATATATATATATATATATATATATATATATATAAACATATATATATATATATATATATATATATATATATATATATATATATATATATATATATATATATATATATATATATTTATGTATATATATTAATATATATTTATATTGATATACACATATATATATATATATATATATATATATATATATATATATATATATACATATATATGTATATATATATATATATATATATATATATATATATATATATATATATATATATATATATATATATATATATATATATGTATATATATATATATATATATATATATATATATATACAGTGAAACCTGCGAAAGTTGGCCACCCGTGGGGCAAAAATGTTTGGCTAACTTTCACAGGTGGCCAGCTTATAAGGGGATCATGTTGGCCAGCTTATAAGGGAATCGTGTTAGCCACCAGGCCAACTTTTACAGTAGCCAGCTTATAACAGAATCAGTTTTTACACTGATATTCAAAAAAAAAATGTTCCAACTATCTGTTTTTATTTTAATTTATAATTCATTTATTGATAAATTGAATAAATTGTAAATATACAACAAAAACACATATATTTCTTCATATTATCAAACATAAAAAAGTCAAACTTCAATAAAATACTGAATTCATTTAACAAAGTAAAACTATGAAAAAACAAACAAAGATAAATTACATACATGTTACACATTAGGTACCTTCAAAAAATTATCCAAATTTGTTTGTTTTAACATTTTCGATTTTGCACTATGCTGTTCTATTTTAGTTTTTATGTTAAGAACCTCCGAAACCAGGTTAGGTTGGTTTGCAGAAACGTACAAAAGAAGCTCGTTTACGTTATGAAGGGCATCACTCGCTGTAAGAGGACGATAATTGACAAAGGCGCCGCATTCTTCTTCTTCGGATTCACCATCTAGATCCCCTGTTTCAATAGCTTCAAACTCTTTCAAAATTTGTGCCATTATTTCATCAGGGGAATCGGCCAGAACCTCGTGAACTATTCCGCCTTCATCTGCTTTTAATATATCGTCTGCTGATAGTACAAGTTCATTTTGAATATTTTCAGGAAAGCTTGAAATTATTTTTTCCATTTGAACTTCTTCCAAAGATTCCTCCAAAGATTCTTCGGTAAGTGGAGCATCCACAGGAAATCCTGCACGATGAAAACAGCTTGTTATTGTTGATATTCCAATTTCATTCCAAGCGGAAACAAGCCATCTGATAGCATCCAAAACGCTAATCATTTTGCAAAGCTCAGTGCCTGATTTGCACTCATCAATCTTTGTTAACAGGTAAAGAAGCATTTTAGATCTGTATCTTATTTTTACATTTTGAATTATACCTTGGTCTAATGGTTGGATTTCTGATGTTAGATTGGGCGGTAAAAATTTAACAACAACATTTGAATACTGTTTTGTAGAAGTGTGGCTTGTCGCATTATCTATAAAGAGGATTATTCTTCTGTTTTGAAATTTCATTTGACGATTTATGGAATCAAGCCACGTTTCAAAAATTGTTGTTGTCATCCATGCCTTTTTGTTATGAGTCCATGTGACCATAAAATTATTCGTGTCAATTTTATTTTGACTGAAAGCTCTCGGTTTGGCAGCATTTCCTATAACTAAAGGCTTTAACTTTTCGCCAGTTGCACTGCAGCAAAAAAGAACACTTAACCTTTCTTTTGCTATCTTCCCACCTTTACATATCTCATCTTTAGAAACGAGGCTTTTCGTTGGTAGCTGCCGAAAAAACAGGGCTGTTTCATCAGCGTTAAACTGATCTTCCGGCGGATAATCTTCTACAATATGAGGAAGTTTACTCTTCCAATCGGCCGCAGCCTGATGGTCGATATTAGCACCTTCACCACAGAGAACTTTAAATTGAATGTTATTTCTAATACGAAAAGATTCAAGCCACCCGTTACTGGCACTAAAATTTGGAATTTTCAGTTCCTCTGCTAAATGTTTTGCTTTGGTTTGTATCATTGGACCACTTACGGGGATATTTTCTGATCTACATTTTTTGAAAAATGAAAGAGTAACCTTATTGATATCCTCAAAACGAGTGTTTCTTAGCTTTCTCTTTCTCTCCTTTGATTGATTGCCCTCTGTCGCAAATAAAATTTGTTGTTTTTGAGCTTTAATATTACCAACTGTAGACTTAGAGATTCCAAATTTTTTCGCCAACGTTCTTTGCGATACTCCTTTATCCAGTTCTTTTAAAATTTCTTCTTTTTTATTAAGAGAAAGCTCAACTAGTGCTTTTCTGGGTGCCATTTTAAAATCTGAAGAATTCTGTAAATTATTTTTATAAATTTTATATTTTATGCAGTATATTTTTTACTAACCATACATAAAATTCTAATGCCTGAGGTACAGTCAACGCAGCTTATCGCGGCTTACGATGGCTATCGCAGCGAACAAAATCGTCTGATTACACTACAACGCGTTCGAATGTCAACATCCACACGACAATTTTTAATTTCGATTAAATGCGATTATTGAAATCCAAATCTTAAGGTAAATTCATATTCATATTCATCAAACTTTAATTCATATTCACCAAACAAATGTGATTGAAACTTCAGCTCACATCAAATTCAAATTCGACGAATTCTAATCCAGCGGTTAAACTTTTAAATCCAAGCACATAAAATCACAAACTGACAATATTGCATCATCTCATCCCAATACCCACTCAAAATGCAATATGATTATGTACGTATGTTTCCACAATAAAAGAAAAATTCTTTATGGCCAAGTTTAGCAGGTTACTTTACATGAGCGGTGAAAAAATATGAGCGAATATGAGGCCAAGTTTCAAGTTAGACAGGTGGACAACCTATAGAGGTAATTTGGAAATATTTTGCACTGGAGTTTCTTTGTGCTTTTATATATTGGTCAATTTCCGCAGGTGGCCAACTTACAAGAGTGGCCAACTTGACAGGTTTCACTGTATATATATATATATATATATATATATATATATATATATATATATATATATATATATATATGTATATATAAATATATATTGATATATATATATATATATATATATATATATATATATATATATATATATATACATATATATATATATATATATATATATATATATATATATATATATATATATATGCATATATATATGTATATATATATACATATTTATATATATATACAAAGAAATATGAGTTTTCGGCGAAGTGAGTTTAGTACTAATTTTCTTCGAAAATTAGTAAAAAAGCTGTATCAATTAAAAAAAAATTACCGAATGGAAATAACGCTTTGGCACAGATCGATAGACGACTTTCTGAATCTCTTTACTTGCAAGTAAACGTCAACTCTCCTGAAAAAGATCATATAAATATTTAAAAATAGTCTAGCGCATCAGAACCGCTTGAAAACTAATTTTCGAAGAAACTTTCTTTGAAAAACTTTAAAATGTGTGAGCACGTTATACACTTCTTTGTAGTATCATATCAACCATTTATTTCTCAAGGGAATAAATATGATTTTTTGACAGCATTTCCTATAACACCAATGATGAAAACGCTCAGTGCTGGCAGCATTTGTGCTCGTGCTTAATCAACCTATCCTTTGAATTTCGTTTTCATCCAAGGATATCACCGCAAGTTTCAACGTTTAAACTATGTCTGGGGTTGCCATCCGAAAAATTTCCATAACTCAGAAAATTAAAATATCGCTTGCTTATTTTATTGCAAATGCTTTGCTTACGAATGCAAAATAGAAGCATCCGTTAATGCAATTTGTCTGGTGCTGCCAATCATGCGTTAGCACCATAGCTGCTTCACGTTGAATTCAATTCACCCTGTGAATTTTTTTTCTCGATTGAATGGCTGCGCTGCAAGCTATATCAGTGAATAGAATTTAATGGTGAAGCAAAACATATGTTGCATCTGCCTTACGTTGAAATCCACCTGCTCTGTGAATTTCGTATTGATCCGATGACTGCATTGCAAGTTATAGGTATGCAAAAAATTTTGGGTTACCATTCGCAAAATTTCTCAAATTTTCTCGATCTTATTATTTGGTGTTTATTTTCACTGTAAGATCACTACGATTTGAAAATGCTATGCTTAAATCGCGTAATAAAGGTATGTCAAACAAATACAAAAACAATCATAGCTGGCAGCCCTAGGTATTTATTTTATATTTAGATTAAATATATTTATGGATATTAATACACTGGATATTATTTCTATCACTGGATAAACACTGGATATTATACACCAGGATAAACACTGGATATTATTTCTATCAAGTTTGTGGAATAACATTTCTACTGAATATTGCCTTTAATAAGTTTAATTTGCCATTTGAATATAGCCTCCGTACTGGAGGCTATAGGGCAAATAGTTTTATTTTCATCAGGAATTTTCTAAATTTGAGACACCAAAGCTACCATACCTGGCAGTTCCAACCAAAGTTTTCAACCAAATTTCTACCAAACATGCCCTAAAATAAGAGTCAGCTACAGTGTGACTTTCGACAAAATCAAATGACTGAATCAGAATTTATAGTGCCAAACGCAGTTATTTTTCTAAGTGATTTTTCAAAATTGCACCACTGGCACAAAATATGTGAAAGTGTTTAATGCTACAGGGTTGCCAACGTGCTCATGAAAAGCTACACAAATTTATATCTAAATAAATACCAATATGCTCTGAAAGTTTCATAATGATTCAATAGCTCTGTTTAAAGTATTTGCAATTTTCCTGACCTCTTTTTAGGCACCTAGCGCAAACATGGGGCTACAAAATTCCAAAACATTATCCGATTCAAATTTAAAACACGTTCGAAATTCATTTCGTTAATTTTTGCACAAATTATTTGTGTACGGAATAATAGTTATATTAAAAATATCACTAAAACGACCACCGGCGCCAAAGTGCTAAAGATAATTGATATTTAGTGAAACCTGGACCTATGCTGTATATACACCAATGTATCCTGAAAGTTTCAGCTGAATGGGATGGCGCGTTCCCGAGAAATAGTCACAGCATTTTTTTGATGTTATATATATATATATATATATATATATATATATATATATATATATATATATATATATATATATATATATATATATATAGATATATATATATATATATATATATATATATATAAATATATATATATATATATATATATATATATATATATATATATATATATATATATATATATATATATATATAAATATATGTATACATATATATATATATATATATATATATATATATATATATAAATATATATATATATATATATATATATATATATATATATGTATACATATATATATATATATATATATATATATATATATATATATATATATATATATATATATATATATATATATATATATATATATATACAGTGGCGTGCATAAACAATTTGCACCGGGTAGGTAGTCACATACTCTTAGAAGTAAGCATAACAGTCAAACGAATAATTAGAATTTAATTCAAAATATTTTTTATTGAAAATGTTTTTTAAATTTTAAATATTTGTATTTTTGTTATTCTTAGTCATTCTTAGTCTAACTTAAAGTTCAATTAACAAAGAAAATTTCACTATTTTTGCCTGCTGTTTCTTTTGGTGTCATTTTTTTTATATTTTTCCGGCCCAACGTTTATTTATTATTCACTAATGGTATTACTTAGCCTGTACCGCAGCTACGCCGGTTTTCCATGTATTTTATTTTCTTGCCCGATATTTACATTTCGAGGATAAACTGCTGTCTGCTTCAGTGTCTATCGGTCTTTGAGAAATCTACATATTCAGTGTCATTCCACTTATTTTTGTGCTGGCGAATATAATACACGGTAAACAAAAAAAAACGGTTAGTGTGTTTGCAGGCATTCAGTCAAGTAAATTTATCATCATACTTGTGATTAAACTAATGAATAGCATTCCCTTTTTTTAGTTAAATCTAACTCTGGGGTTTTTTGGCCTGCTGAGACAATTCGATATTTGACACACAAATGCTGAAAACTCTGAGTTTTAGTACACTTCATTTATTTGTTGATTTAATTTTCTCATTGTATAATAACTTTTATTATATTATAACCATTGTCACGCAGTGCAAATACGCTCTACTCAAGAACTAATGAGACAGCAATGTTACTCAAAACTTTAAAGGTATGGCTGTCATTTTAAAAAATTGGCAAACATTGCCCAAATTTCGGTACCTAAAGTAGAATTTTCCTATCGAAATTCTAAATCTCGAGAAAAAATGGGCGACTTTTTTGTTTATAATCACGGAAACTATAATTTTTAAAATTTCCTATCTGAGACTATGTACAAAAATAATACTAACACTTGACTAATATACAAAGCTAACACTTACATTTTATATCAAAAATAGATTTATATTATACAAGTATTTCTGCTGGCAACTCCCTCGCGTAATGAAAACTTTGCCTGTGCAGTGTGGCTGTTCACTTGTCAGCACCGTCGTGCACTTGTGCTGCATAGCTGCAAATTACTTCCCCTTGCACAGCGAGCGTTGATGTCATGCAGCGATGGAATCTTTTATCCTGAAATTCATGAAGGCAGGCATGCCTTTGGCTCATATAAAATTGTACTACATCTAACACATACTGTTGTAGCTGAGAGCAGTTGGGCGTAGTGTATCGATACGAAATTCATGTGAAGGTGTGCGTAAGGTAAAGGCAGTGAGGCTGCATGCCTTCGAACGCTGATATTTGGGTATTTTTTGTTCTTATTTTGCTGGACTATGCTTGCGAAATCGAAAATGAGGAAACTAGAGCATGAAATATAGGTAGTTGCCAGATACACGTAATTATTTTCAATTCATTTTTCAATTTTGAACCAAAATTTTAGAATTGGATTGAAGATAGATATATTAGTAAAATAAATACATCGAAACAGAAAAGAAAAACAGCAGGGTAGGCAGTGCTTTTGTGCCTATATGAAGTGCACGCTACTGTATATATATATATATATATATATATATATATATATATATATATATATATATATATATATATATATATATATATATATACACACATATATATATATATATATATATATATATATATATATATATATATATATATATATATATATATATTTATATATATATATATATATATATATATATATATATATATATATATATATATATATATATATACAGTGAAACCTCTATATGTCGACCACTTACGGTTCGGGTTGATGTCGGTCAAAATATGCAGGTGGTCAGTTTAAAGATAGGTGCTTGTTACTAATGTTCGAAGGACAATAGTATTAAACTCGTTTCGCCGCAAATTCATATTTCTTTATATATATATATATATATATATATATATATATATATATATATATATATATATATATATATATATATATATTTACATATATATATATATATATATATATATATATATATATATATATATATATATTTACATATATATGTATATATATATATATATATATATTTACATATATATATATATATATATATATATATATATATATATATATATATATATATATATATATATACATATATCAGAAAAATGATTAAGGGAGATAATCTCTGGAGTGGCCGATCTGATTGAGCTGCATTTTCAGAGAACGTAGATGTATATAGTAGGTAGGTCCATGACTTTCTCAAATTCAGATATCCTAAACCTTTTGGCGGCAGCGAGCGTTTTAGTGAATATCGAGGAACTCCTATATTTCCAAGCAGTGTAAAATTTTGTTAAAGAAAAGTATTGGAAATGAAAACTAATTATGTTCTAAGCTTGTTCATGATAAAGAATTAGAAATTTTGAGCCGTGTGTGGGTGCAGGGTGCCTAAAAGTAGGCAAGAATTTTTTTCAAATTTTGATTTGTCATTACTTGTGAGAAAAACTATGAATCATCGTAAAAATTACAGAGCGTTTTGATGTTGACTAAAATTTGGCACATATTGATTTTCAGCATAAAGCAAGAAACCCTGAAGCTGTGGCAGGCTGCTGAAAAAAACTCCTTTAAATCATTGACCTTCCTGAAAATTTTTTTATATTTGACAAAAATTTCAAATCTTTGATAAATTTTATCCTTTGTTCTTCATCTCAAGATAAAATTTTCAAAATTCCGATTTGCATAAGAACGGCAACCCATCACCAAATTACCTCTATTTTCAGCACTCGAAAGTTCTGTTCACGAAAACTGACGACCAGATAATCCGATCATAATGAAATTTACAGGATATATTGGTATTAGCTAGGACTAGGTCTCGTAGAAATGATTTTTAAATGCAGGCAACTCTGTGGCAGTTGTACCACCTTGAAAAATTACTGAGAAAAAAAATATCTTTTTATCCTATAGCTTCCGATTCAGCCATCAGATTTTAACAAAATTTACACAATACTTGTATTTTACTCTATGTAACATTTGTGAAGATTTGGTTGAAAAACTAGTATAGGGCTGGCAGCTGTGGCGATTTTTGTCTCATAAATCTTGGAAATTTGCTCAGCAAAATAAAGCTTTTTTCCCTATAACTTCCAGTCCAGTGTAGAAATCAAAACGAAGTTCATGCAATAAATGGACCTTAATGTGAAGTAAATGCCTTAGGAGTTTCGTACATAAATCATGAAAGGGCTGCCAGCTATGACCATTTTTGTAATTTCGTGGAATTTCTTTACTGAGCGATTATGTCGTTAGATTTCCAATTAAGAATGATCCTGCAATGAAAATTAACATTAAATATTAACGTTTAAAAATTCAAAAGTTTTGAGGGTGGTAACCCTAAAATTCTGTTCACCCGTATACCTTCCAGCGCAGTGATTCAATCGAAACAAAATTTACTGGTTGGGTGTAACTTAACGTGAATATGTATTTTGCTTTGTTGGCACAGGCTAACCAGCAATGTGCCATTTCCGTTAATATTGCACCAACAGATGCTTCAAATTACGTTCTCATATGCAAAGCATTTGCAATAAAAATAAGGCATACATTTTTAAATTTTCCGAGTTTTGAACATTTTTCGGATGGCAGCCTCAAACAACGCTTAACCACTGAAGCTTTCGATGAAATCCTGCAATGAGAACGAAATTCAAAGGATAAGTTGATTTAAGTATGAGCTTGTTATGGTAAACTTATTGCTGCTCCGTTCGGATAGTGTTACCAGCACTGAACATTTTCATCATTTGTGTTATAGTTGAGTTTTGTTGCTTTGAATAAGGAATGGTTGATATGATTCTACAAAATAGTGTGTTACGTCTTTCCACACTTTTTTGTCACTCAAAGACAATTTCTTCGAAAATTAATTTCTAGCGGTTCAGGTGCGCTAGATTTTTTTTTTCATTTAACATTATTGACTTTTCATAGAGCATTTACATAACAATAAGCATAGCTTGGAGATTCATGAAAATAAACAAAATAATGCACCTAAAGAATTATATAACATTATTTATTACCGCCAAAGAAGTCATATAAGCTAGTTTGCTTTGCCTTCGTATAAAGTACATTAGCTTTTATTTTATTTCTTAGCTCAAACCCTGTTTCAATTAAACTTGGCTGATGAGCTCCGGCGTATTTTATGAGAGACTTTAACAATTTAATGGCCTGCTTAGCGCTAGGAACTGGTATCACCGAACTTACTATTTCAAGACCGGTAGTTTTCTCTTCTTTGTCGGTTCGAATGCTCATAGCATCTTCTTAAATTCATTCCATACGATTGCCATCGAAAGAATAAAATTCATTCGGAGCTAATTAATAATCTTGAATGATTTGAGGCAAGACTGAAAACATTGGCTGTAAATTTACTTCGTCCGAATCATACAATGATGGCGTTAAGTTGAAACGAGCTCGATGAAAACATTTTCTTATTGTATCTTCTGTCACCCGAATGAATCCACCTAATCGCATCTAAAACAGTTACTTTTCCAACCATTTCATAGGTTGAGCCGGAGTCAGTATCAATCAGGGATCTTTAGTGAAGCAAAAGATTTTTCCGATAATGTAGCTTCGCACATTGGATAATGCCTTGGTCCAAAGGCTGGAGCTCTGATGTCAGATTTGGAGTCCAGAATGTTATTTGTACTTTCGAAAAAGAGGTCTCAAGTTTATGATTTGTAGCATTATCCAATAATATTAGTATTTTTCTCCCTTGCTTTTGCATTTTTACTAATGTTCGAAGAACGTTAGTATTAAAATCGCTTCGCCGAAAATAGTCATATATATATATATACATATATATATATATATATATATATATATATATATATATATATATATATATATATATATATATATATATATATATATATATATATATATATATATATATATATATATACATATATATATATATATATATATATATATATATATATATATATATATATATTATATATATATATACATGTATATTTATATATATATATATATATATATATATATATATATATATATATATATATATATATATATATATATATATATATATATATATATATATATATATCAGCAAAACGGTTAAGGGAGCTAATCTCTGGAGTGGCCGATCCGATTGAGCTGAAACTTTCGGAGAACATAGATGTATGTAAAAGGTAGGTCCATAATTTGCTAGAATTCAGATATCTTAAACTTTTTGGCGGCGGTGGGCATTTAAGTGAATTTTCAGGTACACCTGTATTTCCAAGCAGTGTAAATTTTTGTTAAAAAAAAGTACTAGGAATGAAAACTTATTATGTTTGTAGTTTGTGTATGATAAAGAATTGAAAATTTTTAGCCAGGTGTAGGCGCTGAGTGCCTAAAAGTAGGCAAGGATTTTTTTTTCAAATTTCGATTTGTCATAACTTCTAAGAAAAACAATGGATCATCGTGAAATTTGCAAAGCGTATTGACGTAAACTAAAGTTTAACACACATTTCAAGACTGTGCGGGCAACTCTGTAGCTACAGCAGGCTCCTGAAAATAAATCCTTCAAATCATCGAGTCTCCTGAAAAATTTTTGATTTTTGAAAATAAGTTCAAACTATTGATAAATTTTGACTTTTGTCCACCAAACCAAATAAAAATTTCAAAAATTCCGCGGTAAACAAGAACGGCAACCCGTGATCAAATTACCTCTATTTTCAGCACCCAAAAATTTTGTTCACGAGAACTGACAATCGGATTATGCGATCAATATGAAATTTACAGAACAAGTTGGTATTAACTAGGACCAGGTCTGATAGAAGCGATTTTTTAATACGGGCAATACTGGGGTAGTGGTGCCATTTGGAAAAATCACTGAGAAAAAAAACTGGTTTTTGGCCTATAGCTTCCGATTTAGCCACCAGATTTTAACAAAATTCACGCAGTAGGTGAACCTTACTCTAAAATAGATTTCATAGAAATTTGGTTGAAAAATTAGTATATGGACGCTAGCTACGGCAATTTTTGTCTCTTAAGGGGTTACACCACAGTAGAAATTTCAGAAAATTGATTTTCTTTTTATTGGCTTAAAAAATCCTTTGAAACCTCTAAAATAAGAGGTAAATGGTTTCATACCTGCTGGAAATCGTTTTCAAAGAAATTTAGAGCACTTTTTCGACTCTTCCCGACTGCTCGAAAATGACTACCTGCGATAGATACGACACCTGCTCATTGGGTACAGCATTATGTCTTATCATAAGATTTCCAACTTCTCTAATACACTAATATAAGTCGTTGGAAACGTTTTCAAGCATGTTGAACACAAAATTCAGTAGTACAGTGTCCTTTGATGTTGAGAGAAGACGTAAATTTTGCGTGGAAGTTATTCGAATTACGATTTTTTTGCAGTGCTAATTTCTCACACGTTATTTGTAGCTTTTACATTTATGTGAGCTACAATGAGTGAAAAGAAAGTGTATGCAAGCCCTAAAAGCTCAAAAATATCGTTTAAGACGCGGCGACGGACCAACGTGACGAAACGACGACCGTTTAACAGATATGAGGCGAAGGAAGATTCGACCGGTGTCAGCGCTTCGGCAAAAAAATCAAAAGTGGATTCTGACGTTATCGATGTATAAAGTAAATTTGGTTATTGATTGAAGGTAAAAAAAAATAAATGATCAAAATTTTTTATTTTATCATACTTGAAACACGAGTCAAAACTTTAAACGCGTTTTTTTCGAAACACGTTTTTTCTAATCGGCACGCAGCATAACTCAAACAATTTTCTATTTTTCAATCCAAATTAATATCACATCTTTAAAACAACATTCCGCATAGAAATGCGTAGCCGATTTTCAATAAATAAATATCTCGATTTTTTAGCTACAAATAAGTGCCGGTTTTTTTAAGGAAAATGCACATTTTTTTTCAAATGCTCGCCAATTTGACAAAAATAAATATTTTCAAAATCCCCTACGTATTTCTCTAGCTATACTAATGTTCTTTAAGAAAAATTTTTTTATTTTGTTCCAGATTAATTTTTGGTGCACTTCTACTGCGTGCCGCGGAGCCCCTCCTAAAAAAACCGTTCCGCAGAAACGGCTGTTGGGCAGCCATTTTGTAATATTTTTTAATTAACAAATTTTTTTTAAAAACTTCAAAACATGCTTAACCAACATTTTTAAAGAGAATTACTTTTTTACTTTTCCTTCCACTTAAAAAAAAATCGCAGAAAAACATTAAATTTTCGCTCTCTACTGTGGTGTAACCCCTTAAATATTGTAAATTTACTCAGGAAAATAAAGGTTTTTCCCTATAAATTCCGATGCAGTGATGAAATCAAAACGAAATTCCTGTGAAAAGCATATCTTGTTGCGTTTCTAATTCTGTAAAAATTTTGTTGAAAAACCGTGAAAGGGTAGCCAGCTATGATGAATTTTGTAATTTATTGACATTTCTTTTTCGAACGATGTTGTCATAAAATTTCCAAATGGGAATGATCCTGCAATGACAATGTACAACAAATATTTGCGTTTCCAAAATTCAAAAAGTTAGGACGATGGCAACCCTAAAATTTAATTCACTCCTATAACTTACAGCGCAGCCATTCAATCGAAACGAAATTCATAGGCTGAGTTTAACACAACGTGAAGCAGCTATGGTGCTAGCACATGATTGCCAGCACCGAACAATTTCGTAAATATCGCACCAATAGATGCTTCCATCTTCTATTCATAAGCAAACTATTTGCAATAAAATAAGCAACCGATATTTAAATATTCCGAGCATTGGAAATTTTATTGTTTGTTACTTGAACCTATAACCGAGTTTATTAGCTTATTCATCTGCATCATCCCGTTTTTATGGTAAGTATAATTTTATACAAACGACTTCGATTATAGAAAAGCACTAAAATATTATATAAAAGCAAAGCATCTAAGTTATATATCTATATGCTTTTAGATTCGTCAAAAATTAGTGCAACTGCACCAAGCTGTTTATATAATGTTATTTTATTTGAATAAAGCTCTTTGCTCTATAGCCTCCAGTACAGTCATGGTATCATAACGAAATTCATATGACAAATTTAAATTATTGTAGACAATATTCAGTATAAATCTATTTTGAAAAACAATGATAGGACTGCCAGCTATGATTGCTTTTGTATTTTTTGAAATAGCTTTATTAAGCGATTTTATCATAAAATTTTCAAATCGTAGTGGTCTTGTAGTGAAAATACACACCAAATACTAAGATCTAGGAAATTTGAAAGATCTTGTGAATGGTTACCCTAAATTGCTTTGTATCCCTATTACTTCCAATGCAGTGATCGGATCAACACGAAATTGGCACTATTCTGCTTATACGCCAATGTATCCTAAAAGTATCACTTCAATCGGATGGCGTGTTCCTGAGATTACTTCACTGAAATTTTTTGATGAGATATATATATATATATATATATATATATATATATATATATATATATATATATATATATATATATATATATATATATATATATATATATATATGTATATATATATATATATATATATATATATATATATATATATATATATATATATATATAATATATTATATATATTAATATGACATATATTATATATATATATATATAGAATATATTCATATTTCCATATAGCGTACATATTTGACCTATATCATATCATATCTATAGATATAAATATATATATATATATATATATATATATATATATATATATATATATATATATATATATATATATATAAATATATACATATATACCAATATATAAATATATACATATATATAAATATATATATAAATATATACATATATATACATATATATATATATATTTAGATATATATATATATCTATATATTTATATATATATATATATATATATATATATATATATATATATATATATATATATATATATATATATATATATATATATATATATATATATATATATATATATTTATATATATATATGTATATATATATATATATATATATATATATATATATATATATATTTATATATATATATATATATCTATATATTTATATATATATATATATATATATATATATATATATATATATATATATATATATATATATATATATAAATATATATATATATATATATATATATATATATATATATATATATATATATATATATATATTTATATATGTATATATATAGAAATATGAATTTTTGGCCAAAGTTATTTGAATACTAATGTTCTTCTTCGAGCGGCGTGAAATGATTGTTTCATTTACAACGCTGCCTCCTTGACTTTAAGTGCCGTATTGCTTAAAAGGTACGTATAACATACGAGCGTACTTTTTCGAGAGAAGCTAATCACATAACAATTTGAACAGTTTTAGTTGAAAGTAGTTGGGATCGGAAGGCGACTTGATAGTATAATAAGTTTTTAGGTCATCCGCAAAGAGTTTATGAGGTACAGCAGATGAAACGTCTGACAAGTCATATATATTTATGCTAAAAAACAAAGGGTTAAGATGGCTACTTTGAGATACACTATTATTGATATAATTTTTTTTAGAGATAATCCAGTGAAAGTCATCTTAATAGAGATCAGGAAATTCCGAATTGCTTCAGCTTGGGAATCAAGATGGACTGGTCAATACCTTTAAACGCTTTGCTGAAATCAGTGAAGACTGCGTCAATTTCAATACCTCTCTCCATTTTGCAAAGAGCATAGGAAACCAGCACCATAAGGTTAGTAGTGGTAGAACGGCCTTAACTAAAGCCAGGCTGCTGTTTGTTATGTCAAGCATCGACCAAAGGGGATAGTTTACCTTATATGATTTTTTCAAAGAGGTTAGGAATAGTGGATTAAAATGCAATGCTTCAATAATTTTGAATTGATTTTCTTTCGCCTGTTTTGAATATTGGTGTCACGTAAGAGGATTTCCAATACGATGGAAAGCTCGCAGAAGAAAGAGATCTGTTAAATGTAGTGTGAAGAGGAGAGATTAACTGGGCGAAATATTTAATAAGAAACTTTGGACGAAAAACATCAGGTCCAAAGCCTTTGCTACTATCAAGCTCTAAGAAAGCTTTCGAAATATCATCTCTAAAAATGGTTATAGCCTCAGCAAAAATTGATCTCGCTACTCTTGGAGAATGACAAGATGAGGAAGTACTTGCTGGATTAAAAACGTCTTCAAAGTTCTCTGTGGAAAAATTGAATATTTCTTAACGAGGCTGTTTTTCGTTTCATATGCACAAATTCAAAAAACTTTTTGGGACTGTGCTTTATATTTTTGCCGGTAATTTTATTGAATTTGTTTTATGCTTCGTGAGATTTTTCATGGAATACCTTGGCCACTGCATTGTATTTTTCTTTAATACGATAGCTAGTGTTGCGTGGAATTGATTAAATGGTTGACTTGATTAAATACGATTTGAATAATAACACGATGTTAATGGGAATGAATGACAAAAGGATATATTTCCGTATATAAACAAATGAACAAGTATGGGTAAAGAAAAACAAAGCAGGCACATTTTATTTCAAAAAACATATACGATGCTGCCGCCATCTAAGAGCGACAGGAACGTGTCCATTCAACATGTCCATTCAACACTCTCACTCGTTCCTGTCATGGTTTCGTTGAAATGACTCGATTAATCGTAAACTTTCCACGTCCAAGTGGTTTCGTAAGCATGTAAGCAAGCTGCTTGCCAGTAGGTATATGCCTTACTTCAATAATGCCTTCTTTCTTAACTTCCACCTTCTTCTTCTTGGTGGGTTGCTTGAGATCCTTCAACTCGTCTTCTTCGGTGGGCATCTCCAAAGTTTCCTTCTTGCGTTCGCCAACCTTCATGTTACGCTCAGCGGCCTTCTTCAAATTGTCCAGGGTCAAAAGATGCGATTGATCATTTTCAATTAAATTGGAAAATTCATCCAATAGCGGAGCCATTTGTTTCGGATGATCTTTCAGGATTTTTACGTCGCGAAATGTTTGCACATTATTAGTTCCGGGCTACCACAAATGATATCCATTCTTTGCATACCCAACTAACTTTAACTCAATAGCCTTTGGCTACATCTTCCATCGCTTCGTTTCATCAATAAGCGCATACGCTTTACTTCCTATAATTCGCAATTTACTAACATCTGGTTTCCGTCCATGAAACACATCAAAGGGTGTTCTACCTTTCAGTCGTTTCAACGGGATCATATTTCGTAAGTTTGCTGATGCTACCAACATTTCGGCCCAAAGTCCCAATGGCAAATCTCCAAGCATGGTTCGAGTCAATTCGATTATTGTTCTATTTTGCCTCTCTACGCGACCATTTTATTGAGGGCAATAAGGAACCGTGTATTCAGCCTTTATTAAATTACTTCTCAATAACATTTTAATTGCTTGAATTTTAGATTCTGCAGCATTATTGCATTTAATGCGACCTACTATGACCTGCTGCTTTGACATCTGCGATTACTTCTGCTTAAGCATCTGTAATGCCTTCCTTTGTCTTGAGCGGTATCTCCCATACATAGCCAGAACAGTCATCAACAAATCTTGCGCTGAACCTGGAGCCTCCACAACTTTCAACACGCATCGGTCCGATAATGTCAAAATGTATCTGTTCCCCTGGTTTTCCTGAGCGTTCAGTGTTTTCTTTCAATGCTTCACGACACATTTTCCCGAAAGCACAACTTTCGCAAAATGTATTTGGTTTTGGCTGTGATGACAGATTTAACATCTTCATATCTATGACAGCTGTTCCATTTGCTGGCTCGCGAACTACTTCATAGTTCGGATGCCCAAAACGTTCGTGCCATGTCTGCAACGAAGCCTCTGAGGTTAAAAGACATGCATGTACAGTTGGGGACAAAATTCTCCATACACCCTCAAAATTTCATCAATTTTATTTTTATTTTTATTTTATTTTATTTATTAGCCAAACAAGGCATAAATACATATACATACATAAAAAAAAAAAAATGAAATATCCAATTATTTAAAAACAAAAAGAAAGTGTAAGGTACAAATAAATAACACATTAATAAATAAATAACTAATAGAGTAAACAAATAAGTTTAAAATAGACAATAAGTAAAATAAAAAGGAAATAAAAAAGTGTAAGGTACAAATAAATAACACATAAATAAATAAATAACTAATGGAGTAAACAAATAAGTTTAAAATAGACAATAAGTAAAATAACAAGGAAATAAAATAATAACAATTAAAAACGATAATTAAACAAGAGCTTAAAAGTTATGGTGTACAAATGGCTTGGATAAGGGAAGATTTGTAGGATAGTTTGGAAATCGTTGGGGAATAAAGGTTGCTAAAGCCATTGAAGACCCTGCAGAATCTATTCACCGGCTCATTAGCTGCATATGTGGTAGAATGTGGATATTCCTTTAGTAAACGATTGGACCTGGTGTTCCTTAAGGGGATATTTATCACAAATTTACTATTAAGGAACTCAACTCTAATAAAGCCTCTAATTACGTCAAATGTGAAGCAGGCCGATATCATTATTCTTCTAGATGCAAGTGAAGTTAAGTTTAAATGACCCAGTCTAAACTAATATGGGGGTAAATTTTCGAAATCGTAAGGGTTGTACAGATCTCTTAGGGCGAAAAGTAAAAATTGTTTTTGAATGGACTCGAGTCTGTTATTGTGAATTTCGAAGGCTGGGTTCCAAATAATACAGGCGTATTCGAGAAGAGGGCGTACAAGTGCAGTGTATAATGATCTTGTGGCCCACAAGTTTTTAAACTCCTTGGCACGTCGTTTAATAAAGCCGAGCTGCTTATTCGCACGGGAAAGAATTTTGTCGTAGTGCAAGGTGAAACGAAGTTTCACAATTTAGTAGAAAATGCAAGTATTTTTGAGAATTTTATATGCAACTTTACTGCAAATGTATTTTCATTAACATAAATTTGAAAAAAATTACATTAATTAGTTTATAACCGTAAAAACACCAGAAAAAAAGCAATTTAGTAGGGACAAAAGTGTTCATACATTGATCAGATAGTGTACTCTGGTCTTCATTGCATTGCTTTACTGTTGTTTTTCTTCAAAAAACCTTTGTATGTGTAAATACGATCTAATGATTAGTTTGTTTTAGTAATGTGTGAGCAAAGGGAGTGAAAAATGAAGAAGCGTAAGGAAGTAAGAGTTGAAATAAAAAAATTTATTATTGCTGAGCACAGAAAATGGAAAATCATACCGCGTAATTGGAGTTTTGTTTAATTTATCCCATGCCACTGTCCAATACCTTTTTCAAAAGTATAAAAACACAGGATCAGTGGAAAATAAGCCGAAAAAATGGACGACCAAAGAAACTTTCCAGGCGGGATATCAGCATGATCTTAAAAGGGGTCGACAAAAACCCAAGGATCACCGGTCGATAAGTGGCGGAACATGTCGCTAATACTTCGAATAAGTGTGTTCACTCTAAAACCATCCGAAGAATCTTAAGTTCCGATGGATATGCAAGTAGAGTTCCTCGTAAAAAACCGCTTATATCTGAAAAGAATTTATATTTAGGAAAGGATTTAGAGTACTGGAAAACTGTCTTATTTACTGATGAAAGCAAGTTCAATTTGTTAGGTAATGATGGCAAAGAAAGAATCTGGCGAAAAAAGGGAACAGCATTGCAACTGAAGAATTTGATACTAACAGTAAAACACGGCGGTGGCAATGTGATGGTGTGGGGTGGAATTGCAGCTGGTGGGGTTGGCAGATTGGACTTTATAGACGGTATTATGGACCAATACTATTAAAAAAGACTGTTAGAAGAAAACTTGCAACCTTCCGTGGACAATTTGGGCTTTGGCCGTCATTGGATATTCCAACAGGACAGCGATCCCAAACATACTGCACGCTTTGTAAAAAACTGTTTGCTTTATTATGCACCAAGGCAGCTGTATTCTCCTCCTCAGTTGCCAGACTTAAACCCTATTGAACATTTTTGGGAACTTATGAAAAGATAAATCTCGAAAATTCACACCAGTAGCAAGGAATCACTCAAAACTGCGCTTTAACAAGCCTGGGGAGAAATAACTCCGGGAGTCATTAAAAATTTGGTGGATTCAATGCCCTGACGGTTGCAGGCTGTTATTGATGTCAACGGTGGCCCAATAAAATATTGCAATATAAAATTTTATTAAATAATGTGGAATTTTCAGTTCAATTACATTATGTATGAACACTTTTGTCCCTACTGAATTTCTTTTTTTTATTGTGTTTTTACGGTTATAAGTTAATTAATGTAATTTTTTTACTAATGTTCGAAGAACATTAGTATTAAAATCGATTCGGCCAAAAATTCATATTTCCATATATATATATATATATATATATATATATATATATATATATATATATATATATATATATATATATACAGGGTGTTTGGTACTAAATGAACACTATTTTAAGGAGGCGTTCTTTGACATATTTTGAGTAAAAAATCGTTGTACAGGATGGTCCGGATTTCAAAACCTACCGAGTTACAGGGTGTTCAAAAAAACTTGTTCGGACCGGTACCCTGACTCACTTGAATCGTTATATCTTGAAAACTAATTATTACAACTCAAAGTTTTATACCGCGTTTATTAGACAATTAAATTACCTTTTATTTAATGTATCGGACTTGATTGCAGTTGTACCGAGTTTTGAGATATTTTCTTCGAAACACAAAATTTTTTAGTTTTAACCCCGAAAATTCTGTGTTCCAGGTCGTTTTCCTTAGAAAACCTCATTATAATGTGCCACTTTCATTTAAATATTTTGATAAGCCATAGTACTGGCTACAAAAGTTACATACATTTCAATGACTTAGATTCTACCATTTCACAAGTATTAAGCGAAAATGAATATTGCTGAAAAACTAAATATCCCATAAAGTGGCCCTCGTTGTCGATCTACACTTTTTTCTTGAACTAAAAGTATTTAATAATGGTTTTTATGCTTTATTTAAAAATTTTTAATCTACAGTAAGTGTTCAAAATTGGCACCTTCATTTCGAATACATGCCAAAGCTCGTTTGGCAAGCGTTCTTTTCATATTCATGTCTCTCAGCTGTTGCCTCACTTCTGTTGCAGCATCATCGATCCTGGTATTTAGTTCTTCTAAAGTGGATACTTCCATTGCGTACACAAGTTCCTTCATCCGTCCCCATACAAAAAAATCCATTACAGTCAGATCAGGAGACCTCGCAGGCCAGTGTACTGGTCCATTTCTACCGATCCAGCGATTGGGATAGTTGCAATTCAACCAATCTATGACTGGTCGGCCGTAATGAGCTGGAGCACCATCGTGTTGGTAAAACATGGAAACCAATCGTTGCAGAAGAATATCTTCCAATAAGTCCTCTAGATCATGTGTTAAAAAATACAAGTAGCTGGTACTATTTAGGGTAGGCGGGAGCCTAAAAGGCCCAATCAAATTATTGCCAATCACTCCTGCCCATAAATTTACGCTGAATCTATGCTGAAATGATGACGTTCTTGCAGTGATTGGATTGTTCTCAGCCCACGTGTGTAAATTGTGGAAGTTTGTGATACCGTCCCTCGTAAATAAAGACTCATCCGTCCAAAGAATGCTGTTGACAAAATTTTCGTCGTCTAATTGTCTCTCAAGGAGCCAATTGCAGAATTCCATCCTTTTGGGCAAATCGATGGGTAGGAGCTCCTGAACTGGTGTGTGATGGTAAGGATGTAGACGGGTTGCTTTCAAAATACTCCAAACTGTCCAGCTAGACACGTTAAATCGTAACGCTAAGCGTCGAATACTGGTTGATGGGTCAGATTCCACTGCATGCAATATTTCTTCTTCGGTCCGTACAGCGGTTGCAGTTGTAGGATTTGCGTTTACTTGGCTCGTTCTGACGTTATCCGTTTCCCGAATCCTTGCGTAAAGTTGTTGAAACACTCTCCTTCCAGGAATCCGTCGATGGGGGTATCTCTGATGATACAAAGATTGCACCGCTGCTGAATTTCCCCGGCACTCCCCATAGACGTACAAAATATCTCCATATTCTTCGTTAGTGTAGCGAGGCATTTTCCATGTATTTTCGTAAATTTTATTTAGATCTTGTTGTTCGAGTAATGCACTGAAACTTACAAGAATTTGAAAGTGGTTCTGTTTTTATGCGTTTTCAATTTTTTAAGTATCCCACTAATAAAGGCGAAGAACTGGACATGCTTTTACCTGTCACATCTAAGTAGGTGCATCAATTATGTTGAAACTAATTAAAATATAGTTAAGTTTATTGATACTTTAAATAGCAATAAATGGGTACTAAATTACTTTAGTACGACTAGCATATTAAACTTTGTTTTTTCAAGGAGGACCGTTATATGACATATTTAGTTTTTAAGCGATATTTATTTTCGCTCAATACTTGCGAAATAGTAGAATCTAAGTCATTAAAATGTATGCATCTTTTGTAGCCAGTAATATGGCTTATCAAAATATTTAAATGAAAGTGGCACATTATAATGAGGTTTTCTAAGGAAAACGACCTGGAACACAGAATTTTCGGGGTTAAAATTAAAAAATTTTGTGTTTCGAAGAAAATATCTCAAAACTCGGTACAACTGCAATCAAGTGCAATACATTAAGTAAAAGATAATTTAGTTGTCTAATAAACGCGGTATAAAACTTTGAGTTGTGATAATTAGTTTTCAAGATATAGCGATTCAAGTGAGTCAGGGTACCGATCCGAACAAGTTTTTTTGAACACCCTGTAACTCGGTAGGTTTTGAAATCCGGACCATCCTCTAGAAAGATTTTTGACTCAAAATCTGTCAAAGAAAGCCTCCTTAAAATAGTGTTCATTTAGTACCAAACACCCTGTATATATATATATATATATATATATATATATATATATATATATATATATATATATATATATATATATATATATATATATATATATATATATATATATATATATATATATATATATATATATATATATATATATATATATATATATATGTATATATATATATTATATATATATATAAAATTATTCGAATATCATTCGATAGCACATCGGCATATATCGGTTTATTTTATGTCCCGCCTAGATCTGACGACTCTGTCTACAATTATATATGTGAATTTATATCTAACTTTATGGGATCTCGTAAGACAGAGGATCAAATTATACTCCTAGGAGATTTTAATCGCCCTAATTTACGTTTCGTTATTGATGAAACTGACAATTACTTACTACCTATTAACTATCTCGATTACTCTGACTTTAACCTTGTGAGTACTTTGTATGGTAATGATTTGCAGCAGGTTGCTCCGACTCCCAACCGTAATGGTAATTGGTTAGACCTTATATTTACAAACGCTTATGACAAAGTAGTGGTTAGCCCGACTATCGACGCGGAGAATCTTTTCTCTAATAGCCTACACCATTCCGCTGTTACTATTAATTTATCCACTACAGATTCTAATATCTTTCAAACTTACAATAATACTATTGTAAACGATTTCCGCAATACTGATTACAATAGCATTCACAACTCTCTTGACAATGTCGATTGGACGGATACGCTTACATATCAATCCCTTGACGAAAGTGTAAATTCTTTCTACAAAATACTGTTTGACGTGGTCGAAAGATATGTCCCTAAAATTATGAGAAAAGATAAGCTTTCTGAGCCCTGGCTTGACAAGACGCTTAGACGTCTGAGAAATCACAGAAATAAGCTTCACAAATCAATAAAAAATAATGTCGACTCTAGCCATCGTATCAAAGAAGAATACAATGCAGTGGCCAAAGAATTCCAGAAAAAGTCTCATGAAGCATATGACAGATTCATTAAAACTACCGGCGAGAATATAATTCATAACCCCAAAAAGTTTTTTGACTTTGTGAATATGAAGCGGAAAACAACCGGTTATCCCTCTTCTATGTGCAATAGAACCTCAATGTCTTCTTCTCCTCAAGAAATTTGTAATTTTTTCGCAGATAACTTTCAAGAGGTTTTTAGCCCTGTCAGTACTCCATCACTCTGTCACCTCCCTAGAGTATCTAGAACAATGTTTGCTGAGGCTATAACTATTTCCAGAGATGATATTTTTAAAGCTATCTTAGAGCTTGATAGTAACAAAGGCCCTGGACCCGATCTTCTTCCTCCGACTTTTCTTATTAAATGTGCCGCACAGTTAATCTCTCCTCTTCACATCATATTCAATACATCTCTTTCTTCTGGGCACTTGCCATCGTATTGGAAAACCTCCTATGTTACACCAATATTCAAAAATGGTGATAGAAGATCAATTCAAAATTATAGAGGTATCGCCATTTTATCAACTATACCTAAACTGTTTGAAAAAATCTTATGTGATAAGCTATCCCCCCTGGTCGATGCTCGACTTAACGAACAGCAGCATGGTTTTAGGAAAGGTCGTTCTACCACTACCAACCTAATGGTGCTGGTTTCCCATGTTCTTTGCGAAATGGAGAAAGGTGGTCAAATTGACGCAGTCTACACTGACTTCAGTAAAGCGTTTGATCGTGTTAGCCACTCCATTTTGATTTCCAAGCTGCAGCAGTTCGGAATTGCAGGATCTTTACTGATGTGGCTTAGCTCTTACCTCCAGAACCGCTCACAATATGTGAAATTCCAAGGGCTTATCTCTAAAAAAATTCATGTCAACTCTGGAGTACCTCAAGGTAGCCATCTTGGCCCTTTGCTATTTAACATTTTTATATCAGACCTGTTGGAGGTTTTATCTGATGTACCTCATCTACTCTATGCGGACGATCTGAAAATTTTTCATACTATAAAGTCGTCATCTGATGCCAACTTTTTTCAACTAAAACTAAATTCCCTGGATCATTGGTGCTGCGTAAACAACCTACCTCTCAATATCGCAAAATGCCATGTGATTAGCTTCTCTCGAAAAAGTACGCTCGTACATCATACTTATCTTTTAAGCAATACAACACTCAGTAGGGTTAACAATATATTAGACCTCGGTGTGGTGCTGGATGAAAAGCTCCGCTTTAATTTGCATTACGACAAAATAATCTCTCAAGCAAGTAAACAACTAGGCTTCATTAAGCGGCGAGCCAATGAGTTTCAGAACCTCTGGGTTACAAAATCGCTATACACCGCGCTCGTTCGCCCTCTTCTTGAGTATGTTTGCATAATCTGGAACCCGGTTTTCGAAATTCACAGCCACAGATTCGAATCTGTTCAAAAGCAATTCCAGCTATTCGCTCTTAGAGGTCTTTACCACCCCTGTGATTTGAGCAATTTACCGCCATATGAATCTCGCCTTAGACTTCTAAATTTGTCACCACTTGCATCCAGAAGATTAATGTTATCTGCCTGCTTCAGTTTCGATGTCATTAGAGACGCTGTTAATGTCGACTTCATTCAGGAAAAATTTGTGTTTAACCAGCCCGTAAGAGTCACTAGATCCCGACAAATACTAGTTGAATATAGACATAGCACCGCATATGCTGTTAATGAGCCAATAAATAGATGCTGCAAGATATTCAACAGCATGAGCCAACACTATTCACCCACTATTTCGAAAGCATCTTTTAAAAATAGAGTTACCAAGGCTCTCTTATCCTACCCTCTCTAGTCTACCGGCCCAGTACCCTTTTCATGACTAACAAAATATTTAATTTAATTTCCTTTTTGTATTTAATAATTTTGTGCCCTACATGTAATATTGCTGTCATATTTTTTAATAGAATGTTAATTTATTAATTTGCATTGCTTTCAGTGTATTTTTACCTGTTATTAATCTGTTTTGTTTAGTTTTGTTATTTTGAATTGTAATGTCAATTTATATATTTATTTGTTTTTATCTTATTTATAAGTAATTGTATACCTTGTTTGGTGAAATAAACAAATAAATAAATAAATATATATATATATATATATATATATATATATATATATATATATATATATATATACATATATACATATATATATATATATATATATATATATATATATATATATATATATATATATATATATATATATCATCAAAAAATTTCAATGAGATAATCTCGGGAACGCGCCATCCGATTGAGCTGAAACTTTCAGGATACATTGATGTATACGCAGAATAGGTCCAAGTCTCACTAAATGTCAGTTATTGTTAACATTTTGGCGCCGGCGGCCATTTAAGTGATATTTTTAATATACCTATTATATCGTACACAAATAACTTTCGCAAAAATAAAGTTGACGATTTAAATTTCGAACATGTTTTACATATGAATCGGATAATGTTTTGGAATTTTTTAACCCCATGTGTGCGCTGGGTGCCTAAAAAGAGAACGGGAAAATTTGCAAATTTTTAAACTGTGATAACTTCTGACAAAGGTATTCAATCATTACGAAATTTTCAGGACATATTGATATTGTTTAGTTGTAGATTTTTGTAGCTTTCAATGAGCTTGCTGGCAACTCTGTAGCTAGAACAGGCACTGAAAGTGAAAACCTCCAAATCATCGTCTCTCTTGAAAAAATGCCGCTTCTTCAAAAAGAAACTACTTATATGTAAATTTTGTGCTTTGTTTACATAGGCAAAAAATCAAATTTGATATGGTATAACGGGCACGCCTGGTAACCCTTGCCCAATTTACCTATATTTTTAGCATCAAAAACTTCTGTTCACGGAAACTCACGATCCGATTAGGAAAATTAATTGAAATTTGCAAAACGTATTGGTATTAAAGAGGACCAGGTCTGATAGAAGTGATTTTGAAATGCGGGTGATTCTGTGCCAGTAGTGCCATCTTGAAAAATCACTAAAAATGATAACTGCTTTTAGCTCTATAAATGCTGATTGAATCGTTCGATTTTGACGAAATTCACACAATAGCTGGACCTTACTTTAAGCCACGTTCGAGAGAAATTTGGTTGAAAAATTCGGTTGGTGCTGCCAGCTATGATCATTTTGGTGTCTTAAATTTTAAAAAAAGCTTTGGAAGTGAAAACATTCAAACCATCGAATATTAAAAAAAAAATGTCCTTTCTTACAACAAAACCAATCTGTATACAAATCTTATGTTTTATCTACACGTTCAAAGTAAAACTTTGAAAATTTAATGTCGGACAAGAACGGTAACCCTCTCCCAGTTAACCTATATAATTAGTATCAAAAACTTCTGTTCACGGGAACTCATGAACCAACAATCAGATACAACTGAAATTTACAGAATGCATTGGACTTAAGTAGGACCAGATTTGATAGAAGCAATTTTGAATTGTGGGCAACTCTGTGCCAGTGGTGCCATTTTGAAAAATTACAAAGAAAAAAAACTGCTTTTTGCCCTATGATATGTGAATAAGTTACCAGATTTTCATGAAATTAACACAGTAGCTGAACCTTATTCTAATCTCTGGTTGATAGAAATTTGGTTGGAAAATTTGATTGGTGCTGCCAGCTATGGTAATTTTTGTGACTTTGGTTTTGAAAATTCGTTCAGGAAAATAAAACTTTTTGCCCTATAACTTCCAGTGCAGTCATGAAATCAATACGAATTTCAAACAATTAATGAAATCTATCATAAACATTATTCAGGCCAAATTTGGTTGAAAAGCCAAGATAGGGTTGCCAGCTATTGTTGGTTTTGTGTTTAGTTGCAATATCTTTATTAAGCGGTTTTATCGTAGAATTTTCAAATGGTAATGATATTGTAGTGACAATAAACAGCAAATATTAAGTTTTCGATTATTTGAAAAAATTCGCTGCAGGTAACCCTAAATTTCTTTATACTCCTATAACTTCGAAAGTAATTAAACAATGTGAAACATATGTGATTTATTCTTGGCTTTGATACTTGCAAAAGGTTGCCAGCACGAGTCGGTTGTACTACTTTTGTATCAATAAATGCTGACAGTTAGTATTCATACCAGAAACACTTACAATGAAAATAAATAACCAATGTTTCAATTCCAAAAGTTCTGCAAATTTTTCGGATCGCAGCCCCAAACACCAACTTTAGTTACAGTGCTGCAGGCACTGCGCATTTTTTTCATTGATGTTATATGAGATGCTGTTTTCAAAATTATGAGAAATAAGCAACTGATAACGAATATAATTAACCCGTGTTTTACTCTCATAAACGTTGAAATTCATGGCAGTGGTAATATCTGAAACCTTCCACCATATGAGTTATAATGCATTCTTGAGACCAAAGTAAAACGTGGCATTTGAAACAGTTTGGCCGTAATAAGCAGCACATGTGGTGGAATATGCATTCAAAACCTGCACAATTCTTCTACTGTTCTTCGAACATTAGTGTTTCTAGCGGTTCAGGTGCGCTAGAGTTTTTTAAATTCATGTTAGTGAAAATACATTTGCAGTAAAGTTGCATATAAAATTCTCATAAATATTTGCATTTTCTACTAAATTTATGAATTTTTGAATAGAATATTCGGCATTCTATGTGCAACATTTATTAGCTTACCGTCACGAGTTATGGTCATTTTGTCACCAAATGCATTGATTTTGCACCCCTTTCGTGATACTGAGCCAAAAGATATTAAATTTCATCCAATTTGAGGCAAGTAAAGAACATCGGTAATTGTCAGATTGCCACCAGATTTTGATTTGATTCGAACGTTTCCATGGCCTTCTGGGTAGAGCACAATGTTGTTGCCGATTTTGACACCAACGTCACCAGATTTTATCACTACGAAATCAACAAATTTAGACTTGTCATTGGTCATATGAAACCTGTCATTGGTCAGTCACCGCAAAAGATTCATTTTGAGCAACTAAAAAATGACTTCCTGATGTTGCTAGACGCAAATCTCCTTTTTCGGGTTGTTTTGCTTAATTTGCTTTCATTTTCAAGCAGTGTGCTTTAATGTGACCTTTTTTGTGACAGTAAAAGCAAACAATATTCTTGTTGTCACGATTTTGGTTTTTATTATTATTATTATTATTCTTTTGGGCTATCATGGCATCTCCATTGCCAATTAAGTCCACCGTTGGCATTGACGATTCAATAATTTGAAGCTGTTCACGCATTTGATCAAATGACAATGTCATAATACAAGCCGCTTGTATTATGTACGTTTGACGGAACGTTTCAAATTTCTCGGGTAATTCTGTCATTAGCTTTCCGATCAAGGTTGTGTCGTCTACTTCGACATCTACAGCTTTTAGCCTCTGCACGAGCACTGCTAATTTAGCACAAAAACTCGAAATTGATTGGCCTTCCACGAACTTCTTCGCCATTAACGCCTGATGTATCAGACACTTATTGGTTTCTGATTTTGATTCGTAAAGCGTACGAATTTTTCTAAATACGTCTGCTGCAGTTTTGTAGTCACGAATTGATGAATGGTCGTCATCATTCAACCCACATGTCAGGATGCAAATCGCTTTTGCATCATTGACATCCCAATCCATTTTCGCCTTCTCATTTTCAAGGCACTCCGATTCGCCATCAGCTTCTGCCTTGACTCTATGACTACGTAGACACGCTGCCACCTCGAACAGCCAACGCTGGTACGTTGTCTTTGTTTAGACAGAAATCTTCTCGTCGTTTGCAGTCATCTTTTTCAATGTCCAAACTCAAGGCCAAAAATATTCAAATCGTGTATTTTAATTCAAAAAAACTCTAGCGCACCTGAACCGCTAGAAACACTAATGTTCGAAGAACAGTAGAAGAATCGTGCAGGTTTTGAGTGCATATTCCACCACATGCGCTGCTTATTACGGCCAAATTGTTTCAAATGCCATGTTTTACTTTTGTCTCAAGAATGCATTATAACTCATATGGGAGAAGGTTTCAGATATTACCACTGGCATGAATTTCAACGTTTATGAGAGCAAAACACAGGTTAATTATATTCGTTATCAGTTGCTTATTTCACGAAATTTTGAAAGCAGCATCTCATATAATATCAATGAAGAAAATGCTCAGTGCCTGCAGCACTGTAACTGAAGTTGGAGTTTGGGGCTGCGATCCGAAAAATTTGCAGAACTTTGGGAATTGAAACATCAGTTATTTATTTTCATTGTAAATGTTTCCGGTATGAATACTAACTGCAAGCATTTATTGATACAAAAGTAGCACAACCGACTCGTGCTGGCAACCTTTCGCCAGTATCAAAGCCAAGAATATATCACATCTGCTTCACGTTGTTATATTACATTTGAAGTTACAGGAGTATAAAGAAATTTAGGGTTACCTGCAGCGAGTTTTTTCAAATAATCGAAAGCTTAATATTTGCTGTTTATGGTCACTACAATATCATTACCAATTGAAAATTCTACGATAAAACCGCTTAATAAAGATATTGCAAGCAAACACAAAACCAACAATAGCTGGCAACCCTATCATGGCTTTTCAACCAAATTTGGCTTGAATAATGTTTATAATAGGTTTCAGTAATTGTATGAAATTCGTATTGATTTCATGACTGCACTGGAAGTTATAGGGCAAAAAGTTTTATTTTCCTGAGCGAATTTTCACAAAAAGACACAAAAATTACCATAGCTGGCAGCACCAATCGAATTTTTCAACCAAATTTCTATCAAACAGAGTTTAGAGTAAGGTTCAGCTACTGTGTGAATTTCATGAAAATCTGGTAACTTATTCACATTTCATAGGGCAAAAAGTAATTTTTGTTCTTTGTAATTTTTCAAGATGGCACCACTGGAACAGAGTTGCCTACAATTCAAAATCGCTTCTATCAGACCTGGCCCTACTTAAGTCCAATGCATTCTGTAAATTTCAATTCTATCTGATTATTGATTCGTTAGTTCCCGTGAACAGAAGTTTTTGAAGCTAAAAATATAGGTTAACTGAGAAAGGGTTACCGTTCTTGTCCGACATGAAATTTCCAAAGTTTTACTTTGACTGTGTAGATTAAGCATAAGATTTGTATACAGATTGGTTTTATTGTAGAAACGGACATTTTTTAGGATATTCGCTGGTTTGAATGTTTTCACTTCCAAATTTTTATTTTTTCAAATTTAAGACACCAAAATTATCATAGCTGGCAGCTCCAACCGAATTTTTCAGCCAAATTTCTACCAAATGTGGTTTGAAGTAAGGTGCAGCTACGGTGTGAATTTCGTCAAAATCGAACGATTCAATCAGAATTTATAGGGCTAAAAGCAGTTATCTTTTTTAGTGATTTTTCAAGATGGCACCACTGGCACAGAATCGCTAGGATTTCAAAATCACTTCTATCAGACCTGGTCCTATTTAAGACCAATACATTCTGAAAATTTCAATAAATTCTGCTCATTGGATCGTGAGTTTCCGTGAACAGAAGTTTTTGATGCTAAAAACATAAGTAACTTGGGCAAGGGTTACCAGGCGTGCCCGTTATACCATATCAAATTTTTTTTTTTGTTTATGTAAACAAAGCACAAAATTTACATATGAGTGGCTTTTTTTTTAAGAAACGACATTTTATCAAGAGAAATGATTATTTGGAGGTTTTCACTTTCAGTGCCTGCCCTAGCTACAGGGTTGCCAGCACAATCATGAAAACCTACACAAATCTGCAACTAAATAAAACAAACATGTTCTGAAAATTTCGTAGTCATGAAATAGCTCTGTCAAAAGTTATCGCAATTTAAAAATTTTCAAATTTTCCCGTTCTCTTTTTAGGCACCCAGCGCACACATAGGGTTAAAAAAATTCCAAAAAATTATCCGATTCACATGTAAAACTTGTTCGAAATTTATGTCGTCAACTTTATTTTTGCAAAACTTATTTGTGTACGGAATAATAGGTATATTAAAAAAATCACTAAAATGGCCGCCGGCGCCAAAGGGTTAAAGATTATTAACTTTTTCTGAGACCTGGCACTATTCTGCATATACACCAATGTGTCCTGAAAATTTCAGCTCAATCGGATGGCGCGTTCCTGAGATTTTTTCACTGAAATTTTTTGATGATATATATATATATATATATAGAAATATGAATTTTTGGCCAAAGTGATTTTAATACTAATGTTCTTCTTCGAACATTAGTAAAAACTCTAGGGCACCTGAACCGCTAAAAAACTAATTTTCGAAGAAATTGTCTTTGAGTGACAATGTGGAAAGACGTAATACACTTTTTTGTAGAATCATATCAACCATTCCTTGTTCAAAGCAACAGAACTCAACTATAACACAAATGATGAAAATGTTCAGTGCTGGCAACATTTTCCCAACGAAGCAGCAATAAGTTAACCTTCACAAGCTCATACTTAAATCAACTTACCCTTTGAATTTCGTTTTCGTCGGAGGATTTCGTCGAAAGCTTTAGCGGTTAACATTGTTTGAAGCTGTCATCCAAAAAATGCTCAAAACTCGGAAAATTTAAAAATTGGTTTCTTAGTTTTATTGCAAATGTATTGATATGTGTATGTAGTTTGAAGCATCTGTTGATGCAGTAGTTACGAAAATGGCTAAAGCTCGTTACCCTGTGTCAGCAGCAAAGCCAAATATATAATAAATCTGCTTCACGTTAAACTAAACCCAACCAATAAATTTCGTTTCGATTGAATCACTGCGCTAGAGGTTATACGGGTGAAAAAATTTTTAGGGTTACCACTCTCAAAACTTTTTACATTTTTAAAACGTTAATATTTGTTGTTAATTTTCATAACAGGATCGTTCCCATTTGCAAATCTAATGTATTAATAGCGCAGTAAAGAAATTCCAAAATGGTCATAGCTGGCAGTCCTTTCACGATTTTCGGACGAAGTTCCTATGACATTTGGCTCACATCAAAATTTATTTACTGCATAAACTTCATTTTGATATCATGACTGCACCGAAAGTTATCGGGAAAAAAGCTTTATTTTGCTGAGCAAATTTTTGCAAAACTTAGGAGACAAAAATCACCATAGCTGGCAACCCTCTTCTAATTTTTCAGCCAAATTTTCACCAAATGTTATCTTAAGTAAGATCCAAGCATTGTGTGAATCTTGTTTAAATCTGATGGCTGAATCGGAAGTTATAGGCCAAAAAGCTGTTTTATTTCTCAGTGATTTTTCAAGATGGCACCACTGCCACAGGGTTACCCGTATTTCAAAATCACTTCTATCAGATCTGGTCCTAGTTAATACCAACACGTTCTGTGAATTTCATTATGATCGGATAATCCGGTCGTCAGTTCTCGTGAACAGAACTTTCGAGTGCTGAAAATAGAGGTAATTTAGTGATGGGTTGCCGTTCTTGTGCAAATTGAAATTTAAAAAATTTCAAATTGAAATGATGCACAAACGTTAAAATTTATCAATGATTTGAATTTTTTGTCAAAAATCAAAAAAATTTCAGCAGGTTCCATGATTTGAAGGATTTTTTTTCAAGAGCCTGCCGCAGCTACAGGGCTACCTGCACTACCTTGAAAATCCATGTGTATTAAACTTCAGTCAACATAAATACGCTCTGCAAATTTCACGTTGATACAACTTTTTTGTCAGAAGTAACGACAAATCAAAGTTTGAAAAAAAATCCTTGCCTACTTTTAGGCACGCTGCACCTACACACGGTCTAAAATTTCCAATTCTTTATCATATGCAAGCTAAAAGCATAATAAGTTTACATTTCCGATCCTTTATTTTAAGCAAAATTTACACTGCTTGGAAATAAAGGAGTATCTCAAAAGTCACTAAAACGCTCGCCGCCGCCAAAAAGTTTCATATATCTTAAATTCAGCAAGTCATGGACCTACCTACTATATACATCAATGTCCTCCAAAAATTTCAGCTCAATCGGATCGGCCACTCCAGAGATTATCTCTATTAATCGATATGCTGATATATATATATATATATATATATATATATATATATATATATATATATATATATATATATATATATATATATATATATATATATATATATATATATATATAAAGAAATTTGAATTTTCGGCGAAGTGAGTTTAATATTAATTTTCTTCCAAAATTAGTAATAATGCTAATTTTGTTCGAAAATTAGTAAAAACTCTAGCGCACCTGAACCGCTAGAAACACTAATGTTCGAAGAACAGTAGAAGAATCGTGCAGGTTTTGAGTGCATATTCCACCACATGAGCTGCTTATTACGGCCAAACTGTTTCAAATGCCACGTTTTACTTTGGTCTTAAGAATGCATTATAACTCATATGGTAGAATTTTTCAGATATTACCACTGGCATGAATTTCAAAGTTTATGAGAGAAAAACACTTGTTAATTATATTTGTTATCAGTTGCTTAATTCACAAAACTTTGAAAGCAGCATCCCATATAACATCAATGAAGAAAATGCTCAGTGCTTCCAGCACTTTAACTGAAGTTGGTGTTTGGGGATTCGATCCGAAAAATTTGCAGAACTTTGGGAATTGAAACATCGGTTATTTATTTTCATTGCAAATGTTTCCAGTTAAAATACTAACTGTAAGCAATAATTGATACAAAAGTAGCACAACCGACTCGTGCTTTCGCCAGTATCAAAGCCAAGAATATATCACATCTGCTTCACGTTGTTATACTACATTCGAAATTATAGAAGTATAAAGAAATTAGGGTTACCTGCAGCGAGTTTTTTCAAATAATCGAACGCTTAATATTTGCTGTTTATTGTCACTACAATATCATTACCAATTGAAAGTTCTACGATAAAACCGCTTAATTAAGATATTGCAAACAAACACAAAATCAAAATTAGCTGACAACGCTATCGTGACTTTTCAACCAAATATGGCCTGAATAACCTGTTTATAATGTGTTCAAGTAATTGCACTGGAAGTTATAGGGCAAAGAGTTTTATTTGCCTGAGCGAATTTTCAAAACCAAATACACAAAAATTTTACACCAATTACTAATCACACCAATCACAATACACCAATCGAATTTTTCAACCACATTTCTGTCAAACAGAGTTTGGAGTAACATTCAGCTACTGTGTCAATTTCATGAAAATCTAGTTACTAATTCACATTTCATAGGGCAAAAAGCAGTTTTTTTTTCTTTGTAATTTTTCAAGATGGCACCACTGGCACAGAGTAGCCCACAATTCAAAATCGCTTCTATCAGACCTGGTTCTACTTAAGCCCAATGTATTCTGTAAATTTCAATGGTATATGAATATTGGTTCGTGAGTTCCCGTTGAACAGAAGTTTTTGATGCTAAAAATATAGGTTAACTGGGAGAGGGTTACCGTTTTTGTCCGACATGAAATTTCCAAAGTTTTAGTTTGAACGTGTAGATAAAGTATAAAATTTGTATACAGATTAGTTTTATTGTGAGAAACGGACAGTTTTTAGGATTTTCGATTTTTTGAATGTTTTCACTTCCATATTTTTATAATTTTCAAATTTAATACATAAAAATTATCATAGCTGGCAGCGCCAACACAACTACAAAACGTGGATTAAAGTAAGTTCCAGCTACTGTGTGAATTTCGTGCAAATTGAACGATTCAATCAGAATTTATAGGGCAAAAAGCAGTTATCTTTTTTATTGATTTTTCAAGGTGGTACCACTGGCACAGAATCGCCCGCATTTCAAAATAGCTTTTGTCAAACCTGGTCCTATTTAAGACCTATACATTTTGCAAATTTCAATTTATTCTGCTTATTGGATCGTGAGTTTCCGTGAACAGAAATTTTTGATGCTAAAAATATAGGTAAATTGGGCAAGGGTTACCAGGCGTGCCCGTTATACCATATCAAATTTTTCACTTTGGCTATGTAAGCAAAGCATAAGATTTACATATGAGTGGTTTTTTTTTAAGAAGCGGTATTTTTTCAAGAGAGACGATGATTTGGAGGTTTTCATTTTCAGTGCCTGCCCTAGCTACAGGGTTGTCAGCACGCTCATTCAAAGCTACATAAATCTACAATCAAATAATACCAAAACGTCCTGAAAATTTCGTACTGATTAAATAGCTCTGCCAAAAGTTATCACATATTAAAAATTTTCAAGTTTTCCCGCTCTCTTTTTAGCCACCCAGCGCACACATGGGGTTTAAAAATTCCAAAACATTATCCGATTCACATGCGAAACACGTTAGAAATTTATTTTGTCAACTTTATTTTTGGAAAAATTATTTGTGTACGGAATAATAGGTATATAAAAAATATCACTTAAATGGCCGCTGGCACCAAAGGGTTAAAGATTAGTAATTTTTTGTGAGACTTGACACTATTCTGCCTATACACCAATGTGTCCTGAAAATTTCAGTTCAATCAGATGGCGCGTTCCTGAGATTTTTTCACTGAAATGTTTTGATGATATATATATATATATATATATATATATATATATATATATATATATATATATATATATATATATATATATATATATATATATTTATAAATATATAGAAATATGAATTTTTGGCCAAAGTGATTTTAATACTAAAGTTCTTCTTCGAACATCAGTAAAAACAAAAGTCTTCTATCACTTATTTCTGACTTGGGACTGGGCCCATAACTTGTTGCGTGGAATTAATTAAATGACTGACTTGATTAAAAACGATTTGAATAATAACTTGATGTCAATGAGAATGAATGACAAAACATATGTACAAGTATGGGTAAAGAAAAACAAAGTAGAAAAACTATACGATGCTGCTGCCATCTAGGAGTGACTGGAACGTGTCCATTCAACATGTCCATTCAACAGCTAGAGTCGACATTATTTTTTATGAATTTGTAAAGATTATTTCTATGGTTTCTCATACGCCTAAGAGTCTTAGCAAGTTAAAGTTCAGAAAGTTTATCCTTTCTCCTAATTTTAGGGACATATCTTTCGACCGCGTCAAACAGTATATTGCAGAATGAATTCATATTGTCATCAAGAGATTGAGATGCAAGCGTAACAATCCAATCGGCATTGTCAAGAGAATGGTAAGTGCTATCATAATCAGCATTTCGGAAATCGTATACAATAGTATTATTGTAAGTTTGAAAGATATAAGGATGCGCAATGCATAAATCAAGACTTAGATTGGAACGTAAATTACGGCGATTAAAATCTTCTTGTAATGTTATTTGATCGTCAGTCCTATGAGATGCCATGCATTTGCATATGGAATTGTATACTGAGTCGACACATCTAAGCGGATTTTAAAATAATCTGACATATACCGATGTGCTGTCAAACAATATTCGAATAGTTTTATGCTGAAACAAATTTTGCGAGGTTATGTCAACAATTTCGCAAGAAAGTGCTTCCCATTTTTTTAATGTGCTGTTGTTGCCCGTCTCCAGCGGTTCCGTTGTAGTAGATGGTCGTTTTGTAGTATTGAACATTCATTCGTTACAGCTCCGGACCATCAAAAGGGCTGGGCAGTCATGGTCTGACGTTGGTCGTGAATATCGCCAATAGGGTCATTGCCGTTTATTACCTCTAAGTTAATCAATACATGGCTTCCTACCACGCGGGTGTGTCTTTTATTCTAAGCATTCGTTCTTTTGTAAAAGATCTTCATGTAAATGTCCTTTGTTTTCATTTGGATTGCTTATTCTTTTACGATAATCATCGAGAGATACGCGTTTGTGACTATAATTTTATTGGCAAGTTAAATACTTTATTTCGTCCGTCAATTGATTATTATTTACATAAGGCAACCAGTAGATTGCCACATGTTTTGCGCTGAGTGTTACTCGTGCAGTCGGTATGTTCTAATTAGCCAATGCAGGTAGATAAAGTCTTGCCGATGAAAGGCAACTATTTAGTTTAAATAAAACTAAATGTAGTAATTTTAAACTGATGTTTAATTCTTTAAGACTACTATTCCACTCTTCCTTCATATCATTCTTACATTCTATTTATGCTCAATTTCTGCTAACGCTATTCTTACCTATCGACAATGCATAACCAATTCTCAATTAGTTCCCATGCATAAACTCATGACCTAATTCATGTGAGTTGCGTACTATGTTTTTCCCACATTAAGTTTTCTAGTTCATATTGACTCCACGTGACAGCTATCTACATATTCTCATCGTAAACATCATCCATGTTTCAAGTCAAGACAACACACATCAAATCAAGACATACATCATATACATAAACCACATAGAATATGTCCAAACCAGGACAAATGTCTTATACAGATCTATGCTATAGTGGAATATGGATGTAGTCTATGCTTATCAAGGTTAAGTGTCTTGAAAGCCAATTAATTTCTGTCTTGTCTAAGGTGTATGGTTATTCAAGTAATTGACCCATTACACTTTGCTCACGGGTTCATTCAATATTCAGATCTGGTCAAGATCACAGCAAACGATCATACAAAAGTTAAATGAAGTTTTCAACATAAGAGAGCCCAGCATACAACGCAGTCTCGCCACTGACAGACCTACAGTCACGGCACGATATTTTGTTACTTGCCCACCAAATGTTCGATTTGTGAGTAAGAACATAGTAAAGCGGATTGACCGTCCAATAATATAAGTAACTTTAAATGCGCTCTGTGCAATGTACCTCACTTACAAAACAGTTGCATGTGCCCCAAACGAGAGCACTATCTCGGCATTCCATCCAGAATGCAAAGAAAATTATCAAGCATTCGGACATTAAGCTTGCTGCACACTATTTTGACACGGCACGTCATGACACGACACGAGCAAAGTCAGTGAGAATCAATCGCATCTAATTGTATGAACTTGACCAACACGTCACGACACGACACGACTGGAAAATATTTTTGTCGTTTGGAATGGTCGAATTCATTCCAATCCGACAAATGTCGTACGACGTTGTGAAATGTCGTGTCGGTTGACTGTGTGGGCCTTCATAAAGATTCATGTAATTTATGGAAAGCATCCGCTGTCGTTCAGTAGTTTAAAGTTTGTTATTAAAAAACATTTTATTAATATCAAATTTTATAATACTTTTTGGTCAAAAATTAGAAAGAACTGTATTAAATAAGTTCACAAAGTTATGATAAATTACAAAAGAAGGAAACTGTTTGAGAAAACATTGCTATTAAAATTTTAATTTTTTAAAAATGTTTTACATTACATACTTTCCATCGCATTAAACATATTATATTTTCTGAATACTTTTCATAAATTGCTAAGTCAGTTGGTTCTGTATGGTGTGTCGACTGTCTTACGACATTTTTCTACGTCATGTCGTGTCGTGACAGAATAGTGTGCAACAAGCTTTAGGAACTAGCAGCCTCCTACCCGCAATATGAAAAATTTCCCGGCATTACCAGGCAACGGCCCTTATATATCAAATAAAACTAGCGCATCCCAACTGCTAAAAAACTAATTTTCGAAGAAATTATCTTTGAGTGACAAAAAAATGTGGAAAGACGTAATACACTTTCTTGTAAAATCATATCTACCATTCCTTATCCCAAGCAACAAAACTCAACTATAACACAAATGATGAAAATGTTCGGTGCTAGGAGCACTTTCCCCACGAAGCAGCAATAAGTTAACCATAGCAAGCTCATACTTAAATCAACTTATCTTTTGAACTTCGTTCTCATCGGAGGATTTCATCGAAAGTTTCAGCGGTTAAACGTCGTTTGAGGCTGCCATCCGAAAAATCTTCAAAACTTGGAAGATCCAAAAATTGGTATCTTATTTTTATCACAAATGCTTTGCATATGAGTACGTAACTTGAAGCATCTGTTGGTGCAATATTTACGAAAACGGCTGATGCTGGTTACCCTGTGTCAGCAGCAGAGCAAAATATATACCAAATCTGCTTCACGTTAAGTCAAACCCAACCAGTAAATTTCGTTTCGGTTGAATCAATGCGCTAGAAGTAAAACGGGCGAAAAGAATTTAAGGGGTACCATCCTCAAAACTTTTCAAATTTTTGAAGCGTTAATATTTGTTCTTAATTTTCATTGCAATATCATTTCCATTTGCAAATCTAATTATATAATCGCTCAATAAATAAATTCCACCAAATTACGAAAATGGTCATAGATGGCAGCCCTTTCATGATTTTGGTACGAGACCCCTATGACATTTACTTCACATTAAGGTTCATTTGATGGATGCACTTCGTTTTGATTTCTACACTGGACCGGAAGTTATAGGGAAAAAAGCTTTATTTCACTGATCAAATGTCAAAGATTTATGAGACAAAAATCACCATTGCTGGCAGCCCTATTCCAACTTTTCAACCAAATTTTCACCAAACGTTTTGTAAGGTTAGATCCAAATACAGTGTGAATTTTGTTCAAATCTGGTGACTGAATCGGAAGTAATAAGCCATCAAACTATTTTTTTCTCAGTGATTTTTCAAGATCGCACCACTACCACAGGGTTGCTTGCATTTCAAAATTACTTCTATCAGACTTGGTCCTAGCTAATACCTACACGTCCTGTAAATTTCATAATGATCAGATAATACGGTCATCAATTCTCGTGAACAGAACTTTCGAGTGCTGAAAATAGAGGTAATTTGATGATGGGTTGCCGTTCTTGTGCAAATCGGAATTTTAAAAATTTTAATTTGACATGATGGACAAAGGTAAAAATTTATCAATGATTTGAATTTTTTTGTCAAAAATCAAAAATTTTTGAGGAGGGTCAATGCTTTGAAAGATTTTTTTTCAGGAGCCTGCCGTAGCTACAGGGTTACCTGCACTATCATAAAAATCCATGTGTGTTTAATTTTAGCCAACGTTAATATGCTCTGCGAATTTCACGATGATCCAATGTTTATGTCAGAAGTAATGAAAAATCAAAATTTGAAAAAAATCCTTGCCTACTTTTAGGCACTTACCACCCACACACGGCTCAAAATTTTCAATTCCTTATCATAGACAAGCTTAGAACATAATTATTTTTCATTATTCGAGTACCTCGAAATTCACTAAAACGCTCGCCGCCACCAAAAGGTTTAGTATATCTGAATTTGAGAAAGTCATGGACCTACCTACTACTATATACATCTACGTTCTCCGAAAATTTCAGCTCAATCAAATCGGCCACTCCAGAGATAATCTCTGATATATATATATATATATATATATATATATATATATATATATATATATATATATATATATATATATATATGTATATATATATGTATACATATACATATATTTATATATATATATATATATATATATATATATATATATATATATATATATATATATATATATGTATATATATATATATATATATATATATATATATATATATATATACATATATAAATATATATATATATATATATATATATATATATATACATATATATATAGATATATAACGAAATATGAATTTTCGGCGAAACGAGTTTAATAAAATTAAAGTTTAAAAATATCAACAGCTAATGCATGTCACTCTCGTTCAGTGCAATTGCTTGCAGTTTTCCACTACACAACGATGAGAACTACAATACTAGTTCTAAGTCGGAAGACGTAGGAAACTTGTCTTCTTCTTGCAACCAGCTGTTCAGAGAGAGCTCGGCAGAGCTCATAAGCTTAAATCACGAGCTCATTTCAAAGCTTTCTTGTTGCGAAACTAAAAATGATCAGTTGAATGTGTTCGTAGATCTTGAGATAAAATTTGTTAACGAATACAAAACATTAGATGCATACTTTGGAACGCACAGAGCTTTCGAAATAAGTCTTTAGATATATTTACATTTCTATCAAAAAATAATATTGACACGCTCCTTTTGTGTGAATCGTGGCTGAAAGACGAAGAAAAGCTTAGTTATCCTAGCTTTAATATTGTCAGTGTTGAAAAGGTATCAAGTTTAATCTTTTGTAAAATTTAGGCAGCATAATTTTGGAAACGGTTGCAATTTGTCTCAAGGATATGAATATTACAGTTATTATGGTCTATTTTAGAGATGGCAAACTGAACCCTCATAATATCTCATTATTTAAGGATGACAACTCTTGAACAATAATTTGCGGCAATTTTAAAGCGCGCCAACACCATTGGAATTGTATTAGATCAAACAAAGCTGAAAACATTCTATTTGAACTAACAATGAGCATTCACGTACTTTTTCACATTCCCGATAGTCCTATGTGTTTTCCACTTAGAAGAAACCCTTCTAAAATTGACCTGATGCTAAGTAAGGGACATTTCTTTTTTAACACAGCGAATAGTAGTTAGCGGCCTTTCCTCCAATCACTTGCCGGTACTCTTTGAAATAAATGAACTATTCTCAAAATAAATTCACTGAAATTATATCTATTTTTAAACATCCTGGGAACTTTTTTGTAATTACCTGTACCAAAGTTTATCACTTATAGATTGCGACTTCTCTAAGACACTAAATCACGCTCAGATTGACGATCGTGTGTATAATTTTGTGGCTTAATATAAGTCAGCATGCGACGCGGTCACTCCAAAAATGCAATACATGTATACCCAAACGGAATTCGACAGCTCAATATCAGTACTCATCAAGCATTGAAATAAAATTTGCAGGCAATGGCATTACCTTTGTGAGCTGAATAATCAGATCCATTTTACTTTATTTGCTCTGCGTAATGAGCAATGGAACATACTGTTGTCAACTCAGGAAACTGGTTCTCGGGAACTGTGGCAGCTTCGTTAGTTATTTATGGATCAATTGCCTACTCCGTGAAAGAAAAAGCTGACCTTATACCCTTCAAATTTCATGTTGCACATGCATTTATACTAAACTGTCAAAACTATGGCTTTCCCCATGTAGTCAGCAATAAAATCTCCAATCTTTATGTCCAACCATATAATTTTCACCCAAATTCTTGCTGCAAACCATCCGATATTCGTTCTTTCATGAAAACCATAAAACTAAAATCCTCCTCCGGTATCGACGGATTACCCAATATTTTACTCAAAAGTCTTCCCAAAATGGTAACTGTCATGCTTTGTTATATCTTTAACATCTGCTTTAAATATGGACAATTTCCATCGTTCTAAAACAATGGGTGAGTTGTTCCAATATTAAAACCTGTTGAAAATCCTAAGCACCTCAGGAGCGATCGCCAAATAAACTTGTTGCCATCATTAAGCAAACTATTTAAGAAAACTAAGCTCTTCGGAATCCGTCTGCAATAATACTTAATTTTCAGTTCGGTTTTCAATCCACGTTTTCGGCAACGTCAACGTCATTTGTATAGAGTATTAAAATATACGCAAAATAACTTCAATGATAAAGATCTACAGACTTAGTTGCATTAGAACTGGAGAAAGCATTAGATATTGTGTTGCAGGATTAATTCATATATAAGCTTATAACATCTTCTGTTCTTCTGTACCTGTGCAACATTATCCAATCTTTTTTTTCGGCCTGGACCTTTTCAGTTAAGTCCAAAGCCATTTTCAATATATATGCAATACCAGCCGGAGTTCTGCAGGGGTCAGTTGAAAGCCCCACTCTCTAAAAAAGCTATATTTCCGACTTAAAAAAAGCACTTCAATGTCACATTGCCATGTACGTGAGTGATACCGCCATATTTGTTAGTGGTCACAGTCCAGAAGTGATGATTAACACCCTTCAACAACAGATTTCAATTATTAATAATTTCTGCATCAAAAGGAGAATGAAAATTAATTCAGATAAGACACAGGCAATATACTTCACTAAAAAGCGAACATTAAGACACTTGCCGAGACCACAGTTAAATATCTTGGGATCCAGCATTTCCTGAGAAAAAGACATTAAATATCTGGGCATCCAACTCGACTAGAAATTTACTTTTCATTGTCAAAGCAACAAAGTCGAAAATTTTGAAGAGCATTCACTACTACTTCCCGCATATGAATAGGAAATCGAGGCTTTCAAAAGCAAACAAACTGCTTGGTTATAAGTGTGCGAAGCATCCAATCATTCTCTTTGGGTGCCCTATATTTAGTAATTGTGCAAGAGAGTACTGGATATCTCTTAGCACTTGACCCAAAAATTCCTCAACAAATGCGCAACTTCCAATAATCCTCTGATTGCATCGCTGATTGTTGGTTTGTTACGACAAATTCTATACACACAGTTAACTTAAGTTATGAGTCTTAATTTTTAAGGTTTATTTAATTTAGAATAACATTAGGTTTCAAGCTTGTCTTTCCTGTACACTCACACACCTCACAAGTCTAAAAAAAGCTAAATTTAAATCAAAATTTAGATGTAAAGACTTTGTCTAAGCTCTTACTTTAAGATATTGTGCCACACAATACATAAACGAATTCAATAAAGCTACTTTTATTGTTAATATTATTACCCGTCTGTGATCCACTGTGGATTCTAGTTTTTTGGCATTTGTGCTAGATGCTTTAAACGATTGGCTTGCATAACTAGCGAGATCAGCTTTTTGTGTAGCGGAGCTGGAACTAAATAAATACATTAAATACAGCATTTTTACAAAATATATACGTACCTAGACTGATTAGAAATGTAGATTTTTCGGTATGGTGATAATGATGTTTCTACGCCATATACAGGATTTAAGAATTTCTGGTTTTTAGTATCAAGTATGTAGTTTTCATTGACGTCTGGCACATACCTTAAAAAATTTTTTTCACACAAATCGTGTCAGTGAAATCAAATTTCTTACTTGGTTTCAGTTTCAGGCTGAATGTAATCCCAAATGGCAGCGGCTTGCTGCAACTGCGATTGATCCTGTGGGGCATGAGACCCTTCATTTTCATTCGGTGATATATAATTTGTGCGATGGAAACGGTCATCATATTCAGATGGAGGATATTTTGGAAGGTCAGTAAATATGAGTTCGGGTCCGTTTGGTAGAAAAACACTTGAAGGATTGTGCTGATGAATTTGTTTCCGCCATGGAGAAAGAACCTGAAAAAAATACCAATGATATGCCTATGAACATACCCATATACACATACAGTAGAGTAACTAACAAAGTAATCAGCTTTTATGAATAAGTACCTACCCTTACATTAACAGATAAGAGAATCGCGCAGATCATAATTGCGTTGCATGAAAAGTATTACGTGCACATACCTTATTGTTATTAAATGCACCTGCAAAAAAACCCCAGATTTGTGCCGGTGCAAAGTAACTATTGATTGTAGCTGTGAAAAATTAAAAATACTCTAGCGCACCTGAACCGCTAGAAACAATAATGTTCGAAGAACAGTAGAAGAATCGTGCAGGTTTTGAGTGCATATTCCACCACATGAGCTGCTTATTACGGCCAAACTGTTTCAAATGCCACGTTTTACTTTGGTCTCAAGAATGCATTATAACTCATATGGTGGAAGGTTTCAGATATTACCACTGCCATGAATTTCAACGTTTATGAGAGCAAAACACGGGTTAATAATATTCGTTATCATTTGCTTATTTCACATAATTTTGAAAGCAGCATCTCATATAACATCAATGAAAAAAATGCTCAGTGCCTGCAGCACTGTAACTAAAGTTGGTGTTTGGGGCTGCGAAAATTTGCAGAACTTTCGGAATTGAAACATTGGTGATTTATTTTCATTGTAAGTGTTTCCGGTATGAATACTAACTGTAAGCATTTATTGATACAAAAGTAGTACAACCGACTCGTGCTGGCAAACTTCTGCCAGTATCAAAGCCAAGAATATATCACATCTGCTTCACATTGTTATATTACATTCGAAGTTATAGGAGTATAAAGAAATTTAGGGTTACCTGCAGCGAGTTTTTTCAAATAATCGAAAACTTAATATTTGCTGTTTATTGTCACTACAATATCATTACCATTTCAAAATTCTACGATAAAACCGCTCAATAAAGATATTGCAATTAAACACAAAACCAAAAATAGCTGGCAACCCTATCTTGGCTTTTCAACCGAATTTGGCCTGAATAATGTTTATGATAGATTTCATTAATTGTATGAAATTCGTATTGATTTCATGACTGCACTGGAAGTTATAGGGCAAAAAGTTTTATTTTCCTGAACGAATTTTCAAAACCAAAAACACAAAAATTACCATAGCTGGCAGCACCAATCAAATTTTCCAACCAAATTTCCACCAAACAGAGACTAAAGTAAGGTTCAGCTACTGTGTTAATTTCATGAAAATCTGGTAACTTATTCACATTTCATAGGGCAAAAAGCAGTTTTTTTTTCTTTGTTATATTTCAAGATGGCACCACTGGCACAGAGTTGCCCACAATTCAAAATCGCTTCTATCAAATCTGGTCTTACTTAAGTCCAATGCATTCTGTAAATTTTAGCTGTATCTGATTATTGGTTCGTGAGTTTCCGTGAACAGAAGTTTTTGATGCTAAAAATATAGGTTAACTGGGAGAGGGTTACCGTTCTTGTCCGACATTAAATTTTCAAACTTTTACTTTGAACGTGTAGATAAAGCATAGGATTTGTATACAGATTGGTTTTATTCCAAGAGAGGACATTTTTTTGAATATTCAATGGTTTGAATGTTTTCACTTCCAAAATTTTTTTTTCAAATTTAAGACACCAAAATTATCATAGCTGGCAGCTCCAAGCGAATTTTTCAACCAAATTTCTCCCGAACGTGGCTTAAAGTAAGGTCCAACCAGTAAGGTTTTAGCATCAAAAACTTCTGTTCACGGAAACTCACGATCCAATTAGCAGAATTAATTGAAATTTTCAGAATGTATTGGTCTTAAATAGGACCAAGTCTGATAGAAGTGATTTTGAAATGCGGGCGATTCTGTGCCAGTGGTGCCATCTTGAAAAACCACTAAAAAAGATAAATGTTTTTAGCCCTATAAATTCTGATTGAATCGTTCGATTTTGACGAAACTCACACAATTGCTGGGCCTTACTTTAAGCCACGTTTCTCAGAAATTTGGTTGAAAAATTCAGTTGGAGCTGCCAGCTATGATAATTTTGGCGTCTTAAATTTGAAAAAATAAAAATATGGAAGTGAAAACATTCAAACCATTGAATATTCAAAAAAATGTCCTTTCTTACAATAAAACCAATCTGTATACAAATCTTATGTTTTATCTACACGTTCAAAGTAAAACTTTGAAAATTTAATGTCGCACAAGAACGGTAACCCTCTCACAGTTAACCTATATTATTAGCATCAAAAACTTCTGTTCACGGGAACTCATGAACCAATAATCAGATACAGCTGAAATTTACAGAATGCATTGGACTTAAGTAGGACCAGATTTAATAGAAGCGGTTTTAAATTGTGGGCAACTCTGTGCCAGTGGTGCCATCTTGAAAAATTACAAAGAAAAAAAAATGCTTTTTGCCCTATGATATGTGAATAAGTTACCAAATTTTCATGAAATTAACACAGTAGCTGATTCTTACTTTATTCTCTGTTTGGTGGAAATTTGGTTGGAAAATTTGATTGGTGCTGCCAGCTATGGTAATTTTTGTGTTTTTAATTTTGAAAATTCGTTCAGGAAAATAAAACTTTTTGAAATAAATGAAAATAAATAACCAATGTTTCAATTCCCAAAGTTCTGCAAATTTTTCGGATCGCAGCCCCAAACACCAACTTCAGTTACAGTGCTGCAGACACTGAGCATTTTCTTCATTGATATTATATGAGATAATGCTTTCAAAATTTTGTGAAATAAGCAACTGATAACGAATATAATGTACCCGTGTTTTGCTCTCATAAACGTTGAAATTCATGCCAGTGGTAATATCTGAAACCTTCTACCATATGAGTTATAATGCATTCTTGAGACCAAAGTAAAACGTGGCATTGAAACAGTTTGGCGGTAATAAGCAGCTCATGTGGTGGAATATGCACTCAAAACCTGCACGATTCTTCTACTGTTCTTCGAACATTAGTGTTTCTAGCGGTTCAGGTGCGCTAGAGTTTTTATATGTAAAAGATGTTGTTTCACAGTCCTGATGCTCACATTCTGTTTTAATTTTATTCGAAACTGAAGGTGAAGGACGTTATCTTCTTAGTATGGAGAGTGATATCGACCAAGATTATACAGTTCAAACATAAAAATCTTCTAAGCCTATTTGGCAGATGAGAGTTCAGCTCAAATTTACTGTTTCCAATTGCACCACTGCGGCGATCGCATCAAGTTTTTGCGCAACTTTGGGGTTGTTATTGATTCAGATTCCACCCATGGTATAGATAAGAACAAAATAAGAAGGGAAAATCAAAATGTTAAGGATGAACTGTTTAGTAAATCAGACACACTTCCACCGTTAGGTTTCTATCTAGATGGAAGAAAGGACGACACGTTAGTGATAAAGCAAGCTTATTCAAAAATGTTTCGTAGAACTATTAAGGAAGAACATTACTCGTTGATTTAATAGCTTAGCTCACTCTTTATTGGCCACGTTAATCCAAATTCAGGAAGCTCTGAAAATATTGTCAAGTCTGTAATTTCTAAGCAGTCTGAGCGTGGTATTTTTCTTGAAAATCAAACTGCCATCGGATGTAATGGTACTGCTGTCAATACAGCTTGGAAAACTGGTCTGCTTCACCGAGTTGAACTTTATTTAAGGCAACCTGTACAATGGGCAGTTTGCCTCTCCCATTTCAATGAGTTACCATCCATCTATATGTTTAAGCACCTGGATGGCAAGACAACGGGGCTTAACGGGGCAAGGCAACGGGACAACGGGGCTTTTAAAGGGCCAATCGGTGAAAAGTTAGTTTGCTGCCAAAAACTACTAATGGTTAACTTCCAGAGAACTAATTGCTAGATCCTACAGATATACAGAAACGTGCTTAACAAAGATCAGTTATACCTACTTGATATTTCAAAGGCAATAAAATCAGGAACTCATAAAGAAAATTTGGCTTTATAGGATCCTGGTCACTTATCACATTCAAGGTGATTGACAAAAGCAAATAGAACTCTCAGATTGCACATAAGTGAAAAAAACCCCTCACCTGAACTTCAAAAACTTGTTTTGTTTATATTAAAATCATACATGCCAATGTGTTTAACACTTTAAACACTTAACACTTTACAGACGGCCCGAAACTTGTTTACTAAACAACACAGTCTACCAGGTATCTAACAAAACCTTTGCTTGATGTTATCGACCCTGTTATCAAACGAAATGGTTTTTTTGCCAGCCCAAAACACTAACTGTTAGTCATAACTCAAGATGACAAGAAACACATAAGAAAGCTCGGACTTCGAAGAATTCTGAAGGCAAGGCAGATAGATGCAAGAAGGAAAACAGTAAGAACATTCACGACACTAAAAATCCACTTCAAAGCGCAAGAATGCATAGAAATGATTAACTGGACGGACTGTGACGGACTGGACATCTTCTTCCCAATTTCGGCAGAAATCAGTAACGGCGAGATCAAATCGCACATCAACAGAGACTTAATGCCTGACTGGAACATTATTTTCAAGCAATTCCCAGTTCACACGCAGGCTGTTGAACGCTTAGTAAAATTCATCACGGAAGCGTCAGGAAAAGTTTTTGGAGCTAAACCTTGAGACGGATTTTTAAGAACCACTCTACTGTCCAGATGACCCATGCCTAACTTCACTAGCAAATCAATTATCAAAGTGCCTTCAGCTACAAAATAGAAAACAGTACTAATGGACAGAGAACAGTACTAATGGACAACTAACGTGGACTATTTCTCCAAAACTCGGTTTTTCTTTTTTATATAATCACCCATCATGTCAAAGACCTAACTATCTCTTTAAAGGGACTGTTTTTCTATAGTATTGGGGTCATTGTGCGATCGGAAGTTGTTCATTTATTCACAACAAAATAAAATACAATGTTCTTATGTTCAAAAATAAAAAAAAGTATATTTAGTATATATAATAAGCATATATGAAAGTATATATAATAAGTAAATAAATAAGTATATATAAAAGTATATGAAAAAAAACTCATAAATATGTGAAATTTTCAATATTTGGCATATTTAAGGCCCCATGCGCGACTGAGAGATATCAACTGATCTAAACCAAATTAAAACATAGTGTCTTTAGGCTCCATGTGAAGTAGTTAAAAACTATTACATAATGAAAACATCGAATTCAAAAATTACAAAACTCTAGCGCACCTGAACCGCTAGAAACACTAATGTTCGAAGAACAGTAGAAGAATTGTGCAGGTTTTGAATGCATATTCCACCACATGTGCTGCTTATTACGGCCAAACTGTTTCAAATGCCACGTTTTACTTTGGTCTCAAGAATGCATTATAACTCATATGGTGCAAGGTTTCAGATATTACCACTGCCATGAATTTGAACGTTTATGAGAGTAAAACACGGGTTAATTATATTCGTTATCAGTTGCTTATTTCACAGAATTTTGAAAGCAGCATCTCATATAACATCAATGAAAAAAATGCGCAGTGCCTGCAGCACTGTAACTAAAGTTGGTGTTTGGGGCTGCGATCCGAAAAATTTGCAGAGCTTTGGGAATTGAAACATTGGTTATTTATTTTCATTGTAAGTGTTTCCGGTATGAATACTAACTGTAAGCATTTATTGATACAAAAGTAGTACAACCGACTCGTGCTGGCAACCTTTTGCCAGTATCAAAGCCAAGAATAAATCACATCTGTTTCACATTGTTTAATTACTTTCGAAGTTATAGGAGTATAAAGAAATTTAGGGTTACCTGCGGCGAGTTTTTTCAAATAATCGAAAACTTAATATTTGCTGTTTATTGTCACTACAATATCATTACCATTTGAAAATTCTACGATAAAACCGCTTAATAAAGATATTGCAACTAAACACAAAACCAAAAATAGCTGGCAACCCTATCTTGCTTTTCAACCAAATTTGGCCTGAATAATGTTTATGATAGATTTCATTAATTGTATGAAATTCGTATTGATTTCATGACTGCACTGGAAGTTATAGGGCAAAAAGTTTTATTTTCCTGAACGAATTTTCAAAACCAAAAACACAAAAATTACCATAGCTGGCAGCACCAATCAAATTTTCCAACCAAATTTCTATCAAACAGAGATTAGAGTAAGGTTCAGCTACTGTGTTAATTTCATGAAAATCTGGTAACTTATTCACATATCATAGGGCAAAAAGCAGTTTTTTTTCTTTGTAATTTTTCATGATGGCACCACTGGCACAGAGTTGCCCACAATTCAAAATTGCTTCTATTAAATCTGGTCCTACTTAAGTCCAATGCATTCTGTAAATTTCAGTTGTATCTGATTGTTGGTTCATGAGTTCCCGTGAACAGAAGTTTTTGATGCTAAATATATAGGTTAACTGGGAGAGGGTTACCGTTCTTGTCCGACATTAAATTTTCAAAGTTTTACTTTGAACGTGTAGATAAAATATAAGATTTGTATACAGATTGGTTTTATTGTAAGAAAGGACATTTTTTTTGAATATTCGATGGTTTGAATGTTTTCACTTCCAAAGCTTTTTTTTAAAATTTAAGACACCAAAATGATCATAGCTGGCAGCACCAACCGAAATTTTTCAACCAAATTTCTTCCGAACGTGGCTTAAAGTAAGGTCCAGCTATTGTGTGAATTTCGTCAAAATCGAACGATCCAATCAGCATTTATAGAGCTAAAAGCAGTTATCATTTTTAGTGATTTTTCAAGATGGCACCACTGGCACAGAATCACCCGCATTTCAAAATCACTTCTATCAGACCTGGTCTTCTTTAATACCAATACATTTTGCAAATTTCAATTAATTATCCTAATCGGATCGTGAGTTTCCGTGAACAGAAGTTTTTGATGCTAAAAATATAGGTAAATTGGGCAAGGGTTACCAGGCGTGCCCGTTATACCATATCAAATTTTATTTTTTGCCTTTGTAAACAAAGCACAAAATTTACATATAAGTAGCTTCTTTTTGAAGAAGCGGCATTTTTTCAAGAGAGACGATGATTTGGAGGTTTTCACTTTCAGTGCCTGCCCTAGCTACAGGGTTGCCAGCAAGCTCATTAAAAGCTACACAAATCTACAACTAATCAATATCAATATGTCCTGAAAATTTCGTAATTATTGAATACCTCTGTCAAAAGTTATCACAGTTTAAAAATTTGCAAATTTTCCCGTTCTCTTTTTAGGCACCCAGCGCACACATGGGGATAAAAAATTCCAAAACATTATCCGATTCATATGTAAAACACGTTCGAAATTTAAATCGTCAACTTTATTTTTGCAAAAGTTATTTGTGTACGAAATAATAGGTATATTAAAAATATCACTTAAGTGGCCGCCGGCGCCAAAATGTTAACAATAACTGACATTTAGTGAGACCTGGACCTATTCTGCATATACATCAATGTATCCTGAAAGTTTCAGCTCAATCGGATGGCACGTTCCCGAGATTATCTCACTGACATTTTTTGATTATATATATATATATATATATATATATATATATATATATATATATATATATATATATATATTTACAGCCTTGCCCAAAAGTATTAGGCACCCCTTCAAAATACATGTAATTTGAAACGTGTGTTTAAATTGATAATTTCTTTTAATATTTACGATACTGGTTTGTTCAAACAATAATAACAGCGATAAACGATCTTCTTTGAAGAGCCATAAAACATCTGGCGTGCAAATTCCAGGAAATGGGGTATTTGAGAAATTGTTGATAATATTTTGTCAGTCTTCATTTGTTACTAGGGTAAGGCTGCTTGTTTTTGTGATTAATTTGCAAACTAGACACTCTGTGCAATACAATATGTCTAAAATGAGTGAACTTGATATTGAAAAACGCTATAGAATTCAGTTTCTACATGAACAAGGTAAATCTCAAGTTGAGATTGCCAAGCTAGTGAAATGTTCTCGGTGCGCAGTGCAATCTGTAATCATGCGGTTTGCGGAGACCAGTTCTCACGAAAATAAGCCAAGAACAGGCAGAAAACGCGTAACTTCAAAACGCCAGGACAGAAAACTTGTCCGCGACTCTTTGAAGGAGCGTAAAAAAACATCTTCTGCGCTTGCTGCTAGCCTGTCGGAAAACTTGGGGAAAGTAACAAGTGCTCGATCGGTAAGAAGGTGACTCACAGAAGCAGGCTTGAAAGGTTGTAAAGCTAGAAAGAAGCCGTGGCTTTCTGCAGCCAACAAAAAAAATCCTGTTAGAAAATACAAAAAACCTGTTTCAATTTTTTTGAAAAGTTTTCTGAAATCAAGGCCTCCGTAAAAAATTACGGTTATTATTGTTTGAAAAAGGTTATAATTAAGCTTACCTGGAAACTAGATTCATCGGACCACAGAACATTTGCCCAATACTCTTCTGTGAAATGCTGGTACCGAAGAGCCCATTCCAAGCGATTTTTTTTGTTGGCTGCTGAAAGCCATGGCTTCTTTCTAGCTTAACAACCTTTCAAGCCTGCTTTTGTGAGACGCCTTCTTACCGATCGAGCACTTGTTACTTTCCCCAAGTTTTCCGACAGGCTAGCAGCAAGCGCAGAAGATGTTTTTTTACGCTCCTTCAAAGAGTCGCGGACAAGTTTTCTGTCCTGGCGTTTTGAAGTTACGCGTTTTCTGCCTGTTCTTGGCTTATTTTCGTGAGAACTGGTCTCCGCAAACCGCATGATTACAGATTGCACTGCGGACCGAGAACATTTCACTAGCTTGGCAATCTCAACTTGAGATTTACCTTGTTCATGTAGAAACTGAATTCTATAGCGTTTTTCAATACCAAGTTCACTCATTTTAGACATATTGTATTGCACAGAGTGTCTAGTTTGCAAATTAATCACAAAAACAAGCAGCCTTACCCTACAAGTAACAAATGAAGACTGACAAAATATTATCAACAATTTCTCAAATACCCCATTTCCTGGAATTTGCACGCCAGATGTTTTATGGCTCTTCAAAGAAGATCGCTTATCGCTGTTATTATTGTTTGAACAAACCAGTATCGTAAATATTAAAAGAAATTATCAATTTGAACACACGTTTCAAATTACATGTGTTTTGAAGGGGTGCCTAATACTTTTGGGCAAGGCTGTATATATATATATATATATATATATATATATATATATATATATATATATATATATATATATATATATATATATATATATATATATATATATATATATATATATATATGGAAATATGACTTATTGGCCGAATCGATTTTAATACTAATGTTCTTCGAACATTAGTAAAAATAATCGCAAAAATGAAGTCTTTTTCATGTTTTGTCAAATTTTAGGGCCTATGTGAGTAAAATAATTAATTTAACACTTTATGTTTATAGAACAATTTTTATTTATCACTATTTTATAAAAGGATTAAAGTAATTAAATTAACACTTTATGTTAATAGAACAATTTTTATATCTTTATCACTATATTATAATAGGGTTAACTTGCTTGTTTGGCGGCTGTCTTAAGACTAACTTCTTATAATTACCTGAAGAAGCATTACGACATCGGACACCTCGCATTTTGTGCATTTCCACGATTCTGAATAATAACGTGCATTGCTGAAAATGCACAAAATGTATTTTTCGCAATTTCAAATAGATCTACATCTCTAGACTAAACATTTTCCAGTCTAAGTGAGAACTTGATTCCACTTTTGTCATGTTGCTGGCCGAAGTGTGAGAATTTGTTTTTGTGGAATGCGAGGTCTCCGATGACGTAACTCCTCTCCCATTAGATTCGAGATTCTCCTGAATCTTACAGCAAGCAAAATTAACACGAATCCGATTATTGTTGACATTGATCCAAGAATGGTGGTCCTAATTTTATGATAATTTAGTTCGTTTATTTGTTTTGTATTTTCTTCTTGACTGATTACAATTTCATCAAAAGTTAAGGTAGAGCCCGAGAGAGGTGGGTATTTACTTTCTTCGATAATGAATTTACTGATAAATTTAGTTACTTGATTGTTATATAATTTATTGCTTAGTTGAATTGAACAATTTTTGAAATATATGAGATAGTTTCCGTTAAGATACATACTTCTTTCGTCACATGAATTATTAAATTTTACATTTTTTGCATTTGTTGCCACTATAAGATCTTCTTCTACTTCAATAAATTCCATTTCATTGTCTCTAATATACTTGCAATTATTTTTGAATATACAATTTTGGCTTCATACAACTTCTCCAAATGATTTTCCTTCTTGATATGAATAGGTATGATTATTTTCTATGATAACATATTCTGATCTATGATCTATTTTTTATTGCTCGAGTTTGGAATAGCTAAAATCAGTTTTTTTGTCAAAAGTTCGTGTTTCACTTGGAATTTTAATGACAATCATCATAGAATCATTTACAAATCTTGCGATGCCAGATCTAATGTTCGATAGTTTGTGGAAATCAACATCATAAGTTTGAATTTCGGCGTTTGAAAGTATGGAAGGGTGAATTATGCCAGATTTGGCTGATACTATGCAATCCTGTATCGTTTCGGCTTGTTTTCTAATTATGTTTAGTTTCATTAGGTTTTCCAAAAGAAGGCTTTCCGATAAGGTTTTCTGGTATGATTTATTAATTTCGTTTATGTTGACGAGTATTTTTTGTCTGTCACTATCTATTGTTCTCTTGATTAGTTGGAAAGTTTTATTGAAGTTATTATTAATTTTAATTTGTTGGTTTACGTTTTCAATCAAATTGCGATTGTTTATGTCAATTTGACTTAAGTGGTTTTGTATTTGCAGTCTATCGTTGTTTTCCATTGTCCCGAAAGCCGTCATTCATTGCCTTCATTGCCGTGCCTCCAAGGTCGATGAGGCCTCGTCTTTGTCTTTTGGGTGTTAACGTATTGATAATATTTTTGATTTCGTCGATTTGATGAAGAGCTATAATTTTATTGGAACTTTTGTCAGTTGAGTTTTCTATAGTTTCTAATTTGCAAACGATGTCCAGAATTTCTTTCGGGTGAATAATATGGAGAATTAGATCAAATTTTAGTACTATGTCGACTTCATCCGTTTTTATTTAAGCGTATCCCGTTTTGGATTCGATTTTATTAACAATAGTTGTTTGTTGACAGGATGAAATGATCGCCAGAAATAATGCCATGATGATGCAATATGCCTGAAAATTTTAAGGAGATGATGCATAATATGACATAAGAGTGTTTCGGGTCTATTAATGTCAAAAGAGTTGGCCCTGTAGTATTTCCAGAATCATTTTCTTCCTAATGTATGGGATAAATTTTTGAGAGAATGTTAATTTATGGTTCCTAGAGATGTATTTTGCAACCGTACAACAAAACACACCGCAATCGTAACTGTTAGTTTGTTGCGGGGAGTTCATTACATTTTCTTTTATGAATGTGCTAGTATTAATGGCAATATTTCGTTTGTCCAGTGATTCTTTGTTTAGATACTCTTGCAATGCGTCTAAAACTTTCTTGTTTTTTCCTCCAAGGGAATCGTTATATTTGATTGATTTATTTTTAATGTCAATAATTGCCATGGTCCAATGATTACCATGAACGTGGACAGGAATTAATATAATATCGTAGGGGAATATGTCAGCCTTTTTAGTCCATTTCCTAACTGAATCATATCCTAATGATAGAAGTGTGTTTATAAAAAACGTGTTTATGGCATAAACCTTATTGCCGGTTTCAGAGTTTTCATTTTTACTTCGTTCTACAATGAGATTCAAATAAAAGTTTAAAATGTTGTCATTAAGCCATTTTTTGTCCTCCAAAGTAATGATGTCTTACCTAGTTATATTCAGATTAAATTTTGAAACCAGAATGTCGTCTGGAAACCCTTCACTCTTCACTTTATCAAGAATAGATTTTTGGTGTTCGCTGAAATCCGGAAACTCTAACTTCATTTTCTTCGAAAAAGGGGGGTTATCTTCACTATGAGCGTTAATCAATTTTTCATCTTGCCCATCGGTATCGGATATTTGTTCATATTTGAAAGGTCTTTTGATATTGCATTCATGAATATTTTTCAGTTTATAGTTCCTGTACTTAGGTTCGTCTTTGTGCCCACCAGATTTGTAATTCTTAATGAAACCTTCTTTCCTTCTCTCTATATAGTCTTCCCTGCTTGTGTTGATTTTATCTATTTGCTTTTCCTTAGATTTTTGTATTCGTTCTCTGATGGTTTGATGATCAATTTTGTGTTCTTGCACTTCTATGGGTGTCGCTTTGGGCGTAGAGTGATAGGTATTATTGTAAAATTTCGTGCATTTAACATTTGAATTCTGGTGAGATAATCCTTCGTGAGATAATTTCTGATGTTGACAGTATTAATTTCGTTATCCATAATGAATTTATGAATTTTCGCTTTCACTGATTAATACTGAGCTATCTTTTCGATGATAGTTTGGTTTTTTTGTCTTCCAAATAAAAATTTACAACATGTTTCGAAAATTTATCCAAAAAAATTTATAAAAGAGTGTTTGCAAATGAAAAATATATCGACATGAATAATTTCATTCGTAGTTGTAGGTGTTTCTGTAAGACTAAACTTCTTTTTAATTGAGTTTCGATCATATTTTGATCCAGTGCAAATATCGCAATAGTTAATTATTTTATGCGCGGCTTCTTTGAGTTTAGGGTTGTATATTTTACCTTTGATTCCTTCATAAGTTGCAATAATACCAGAATGACCAGTTTCAGATTTATGGAATAAGGATATCTGTTTATTTAGCTTTTCTTCGGATTCTATATCTGTTGCGAAGTTGGTGCGCTTAACAAATTTCAAAGACTTGTGGTTTCGGAAAAGGTCTATAATTAATTGTTGCAGTTTGTTGTAATCATGGTCATTAAGTTCCGAATAAATACCAACTTTTCCTTTTTCAATATATCTTCTCGATATATCCTTAGCTAATCCGGATTCAACGTCGTTTAAATCAACCCGCCCAAATTGTCCAGCTTCTTTGGGATAATCCACAATGGGCTATTGTATGGGGAACTATTGGAAGTGATAATATTTTGCTCCAGCATTTCTTTAATTTGTTTTTCGACCTCGTTTTCGTGGGATCAGGAGTATCTTTAAATTTTAGAATACACCGGATTTTGAGTAGTTGTAATAGTTTCATGTTGAACGTCGTTAGTAAAGGTTAACTGCTCACCCTCCTTATAGAATAATTCTTCGTATTCGAGTAGAATATTTAAAATACTTTGCTTTTCAAGTTTATTTAAGTGTTATAAGTCAAGTTCGTCCAAAGTTCCTGATTCTATTTTGCAAACTTCGTAAATGACGTGGGAGTAATCGTTGTACTTGAAACTAATTTGAATGTTATTCAGTTCTAAAAATCCGTGTTGTAGATCAATTTTTGCTTTAAGAGGTACTGGAAAGTTTTTTCCGATAAAAGCATCGTATTTGCGTTGACATAGAACTTTCCATGATAAGGTTCCAAAAATTTCAAATTCCTGAGGAAATTCAGTTTCAATTTTACTATGGACTTTATTGATGCCATTTAAAGTAGTAAAATATAGGGGTTTAGAGAGTTTTAACAGGATAGTCAACTAAAAGATTGGGTCTAATAAGACTGGTTTCTGACCCAGTATCAATTAAGCATCTAATTTTGTTGTTTTTTATAGTAAGTGTAACTATGGGGAGTTTGCTTCTCGAGGCCTTTGGGAAAAATTAACATCGGTCTCCTGAATGTTATCCACTTCTATTGGTTGCGGATAATTCTGAGATGAGTGAGTTTCTTGTCTGAAATGTTTAGAGCTGCTACTATCAGAGTTTCTGTTATTGTAGTTTTTCTGTCTATAACGTCCGGAGTTAGAATCGTTCCTTGAATTTGAGCTAAAATCGTTGTATCTTCTTGATTTATAATTTCGATAATTGTGCCAATGATGGCTAAAGCTACCGTCTTTGCTATGATCGGATGGTTTACTTTTACTATAACCTTCACCTTTTGAATTTACATAATTATTGTCCCGATATTTGGAACTGTTTCGATTATTTTTAAAGTTTTGGTTTTGGTGGTTATTATTATCGCCTTTAATATGTTTATAATTATGTGATTTCCTATAACTATAATGGATCACATCGGGCTCATCTAAAAGGCCTAAATCTTCGAATTCATTAAATACATTAACTAGTGATATGTTTTTTCTTATATTTGCCCTATAGCTTCCCATAACAATATCTTTAACAATATCAACTAGGTTTTTGTCGTTTATATTCGAGCTATAATTTTCGGATTTACTATCATCAAACTCATATTGTTCGTCTAGTTGGCAATTAATATGTCTAATTTTAGTAAAAAGTTCCCTAAGATTAGTTACCTTGATGTTGCGGCACTCGTCCATCAACTTTGTATAACTCTTCCGAGGTCGAAAATGGGTTTTCAATTCCGCCTTCACCTCATCGCAAGTAAGGTTGTTGCCTATACGCCGGATATAACGTCTTGCTTTGCCTTGAATTTTCTCCTTGAGCACTGTTAGCAGGCCATGTCTGAGGAGATGTTGATTGCTCCCGCATAGCTCCGCAATGTTTTCCACGGCGCTGCAAAACTCGCTTAGGCAGTAGTCTCCTGTACCTGTAAAAGTTTTTATGTTATTGAACTTGCACAGGATCTGATCCGCCGTAAACTCAAAGAGTCTAGCTGGTTGGGCCAATGACCGCCGAATTTCTGCTACATCTTCTTGATAACAATGTTTTAGCTGCTCCAATTGTAGCCTCAAAATATCTGCTTCATTTGGTTCGGGCAAATTTACGTTTTGTACCCCCCTATTCTCTATTTTGGTCAAATATTTTTAGACGATCATCTTTCATGAAACTTTAACAACTTTTAAATCAATTTGAAAATGTCACTTCAGTGACTATCAAAACTAATTCAACACTGTTTATCGTTCGTATTCACTTTTTGTTTTATTATTATTTAGCAAGATCATTTACCAGCCTCAGCAAAATGATTTAAGCAGTTGAAGTAGGCTTCTGCTCTTGCGTTTTAAGTTATATTTATTAATGTCACTTTTTCACAGGATCCCTATCTTCAGATTGGGATCCTACCGACTGCGCCAGTAAAATAATTAATTTAACACTTTATGTTAATAGAACAATTTTTATTTATCACTATTTTATAATAGGATTAAAGTAATTAAATTAACACTTTATGTTAATAGAAAAATTTTTATTTCTTTACCACTTTTTTATAATAGGGTTAACTTGCTTGTTTGACGGCTGTCTTAAGACTAACTTCTTATAGTTACATGAAGAAGCATTACGACATCGGACACCTCGCATTTTGTGCATTTCCACGATTCTGAATAATAACGTACATTGTTGAAAATGCACAAAATGTATTTTCGCAATTTCAAATAGATCTACATCTCTAGACTAAATATTTTCCAGTCTAGGCGAGAACTTGACTCCACTTCGGCCATGTTGCTAGCCAAAGTGTGAAAATTTGTTTTTGTGGAATGCGAGGTTTCCGATAACGTAACTTGCGCGACCCGAAGATGGTAACAGTTCTTATAAAGTTGCCTTCAATTTAATTGAAACCATCATCTTTTATGTAAATAATGTGCATAAAAAAGAGAATATGGTAAATCTTCTTTTGTGCTTACAGAGCCATAAGTGGAAAAAATTAAAGGCAGTTATTTTCTTCTATTAAATTTTAAAAATAATTTGGATAGAAAACCGAGCTGTAGAAATTGAAAAAAATGTGGTACCTTAATACATATATATATATGCAAAATTCTTCATTAGCCATTCGTTTAAACTGTTCTAAGATATAAACAATGCACAATTCCAATTTTATAATTGTCTAAATATAAAGCTTAGGGATACATATAAAATATATGAAGTTTTAGTTTCCCACGGCAAAAAGTTTTATCTCTATAATTTTTACTAATGTTTAGAGAAGAACATTAGTATTAAAATCACTTTGGCCAAAAACTCATATTTCTATATAAATACACATAAATATCATCAAAAAATTTCAGTGAAAACGCATGGAACGCACTATCCGATTGAACTGAAATTTTCAATATACATTAACGTATATGAGGTTTAGTGCCAAGTCTCACAAAAAGCTAATAATTTTTAGCCCTCTGACGCCGATTACGATTTTAGTGATATTTTAAATATTGTGGTGTTATAAAAGTATAAAGTACTTCCTTAACTGGTCACTATGCATGTAATACTTGTATGGCGAATTTAACCGCCTCTTAAGCAAGATCGCGATGCATTAGTGACCTTTCAAAATAAAATCAAAAAAACTCTAGCGCACCTGAACCGCTATACACTAATGTTCGAAGAACAGTAGAAGAATCGTGCAGGTTTTGAGTATTTTTACATATTCCACACATGAGCTGCTTATTACGGCCAAACTGTTTCAAATGCCACGTTTTACTTTGGTCTCAAGAATGCATTATAACTCATATGGTGGAAGGTTTCAGATATTACCACTGGCATGGGTTTCAAAGTTTATGAAAGAAAAACACTTGTTAATTATATTCGTTATCAGTTGCTTATTTCACCAAACTTTGAAAGCAGCATCTCATATAACATCAATGGAGAAAATGCTCAGTGCCTGCAGCATTGTAACTGAAGTTGGTGTTTGGGGCTGCGATCCGAAAAATTTGCAGAACTTTGGGAATTGAAACATCGGTTATTTATTTTCATTGTAAAGGTTTCCGGTATGAATACTAACTGTAAGGATTTATTGATACAAAAGTAGCACAACCGACCCGTGCTGGCAACCTTTCGCCAGTATCAAAGCCAAGAATATATCACATCTGCTTCACGTTGTTATATTACATTCGAAGTTATAGGAGTATAAAGAAATTTAGGGTTACCTGCAGCGAGTTTTTTCAAATAATCGAAAGCTTAATATTCGCTGTTTATTGTCACTACAATATCATTACCAATTGAAAATTCTACGATAAAACCGCTTAATAAAGATATTGCAAACAAACATAAAACCAACAATAGCTGGCAACCCATTGGTGGCTTTTCCACCAAATTTGGCCTGAATAATATTTGTAATAGGTTCCATTAATTGTATGAAATTCGTATTGATTTCATGACTGCACTGGAAGTTATAGGGCAAAAAGTTTTATTTTCCTGAGCGAATTTTCAAAACCAAAGACACAAAAATTACCATAGCTGGTAGCACCAATCAAATTTTTCAACCAAATTTCTATCAAACAGAGTTTAGAGTAAGGTGCAGCTACTGTGTCAATTTGACGAAAATCTGGTTACTAATTCACATTTCATAGGGCAAAAAGCAGTTTTTTTTTCTTTGTAATTTTTCAAGATGGCACCACTGGCACAGAGTTGCCCACAATTCAAAATCGCTTCTATCAGACCTGGTTCTACTTAAGCCCAATGTATTCTGTAAATTTCAATGGTATCTGAATATTGGTTCGTGAATTCCCGTTGAACAGAAGTTTTTTATGCTAAAAATATAGGTTAACTGGGAGAGGGTTACCGTTTTTGTCCGACATGAAACTTCCAAAGTTTTACTTTGAACGTGTAGATAAAGCATAAGATTTGTATACAGATTGGTTTTATTGCAAGAAACGGTCATTTTTAGGATATTCGATGATTTGAATATTTTCACTTCCAAATTTTTATTTTTTCAAATTTAAGACACCAAAATGATCATAGCTGGCAGCACCAACCGAATTTTTCAACCAAATTTCTAATATACGTGTTTTAAAATAAGGTCCAGCTACTGTGTGAATTTCGTCAAAATCGAATGATTCGGTCAGAATTTATAGGGCTAAAAGCAGTTATCTTTTTTAGTGATTTTTCAAGATGGCACCACTGGCACAGAATCGCCCGCATTTCAAAATTACTTCTATCAGACTTGGTGCTATTTAAGAACAATACAGTCTGCAAATTTCAATTAATGCCGCTCATTGGATCGTGAGTTTCCGTGAACAGAAGTATTTGATGCTAAAAATATAGGTTAATTGGGCAAGGGTTACCAGGCGTGCCCGTTATACCATATCAAATTTTTTTTTGGTCTATGTAAAAAAGCAGAAATTTACATATGAGTGGCTTTTTTTTTAAGAAACGGCATTTTTTCAAGAGAGACGATAATTTGGAAGTTTTCACTTTCAGTGATTGCCCTTGCTTCAGGGTTGCCAGCACACTCATTAACAAATTTACAACTAAATAATACCAATATGTCCTGAAAATTTGGTAATGATTAAATAGCTCTGTCAAAAGTTACCGCAATTTAAAAATTTTCAGTTTTTCCCGTTCGCTTTTTAGGTACCCAGCCCTCACATGGGGTTAACAAATTCCAAAACATTATCCGATTCACATGTAAAACACGCTCGAAATTTATTTTGTTAACTTTATTTTTGCAAAACTTATTTGGGTACGGAATAATAGGTATATTAAAAATATCACTAAAATGGCCGCCGGCGCCAAAGGGTTAAAGATTTTTAACTTTTTCTGAGACCTGGCACTATTCTGCATATACATCAATGTGTAATGAAAATTTCAGTTCAATCAGATAGCGCGTTCCTGAGATTTTTTCACTGAAATTTTTTTATGATATAAATATATATATTTATATAGAAATATGAATTTTTGGCCAAAGTGATTTTAAAGGCGGCTTTAGATATGCGGTGTTTGTCAAATACCGAGCACCTAGTTTGGCAAACTTCGCATGTGTGGTTGGGTTGCTCGCCTAGTGCTTGCCCTAGGCCAAGCACAAACATTCGGGTGCTCGCTATTCCCGTAGTTTGTGGAACTTTCAACCAAATCAAAGTAGACGAGCATTGTGTCGGATCCCCGCAGCTCGTTTATCTTCCAGTTTTGGCGAACATGCGGCAATGCCCGAATGTCTAATTCACTGTGCTTGTCATTCCGCAAGCACCAAGCCAAATTACTTGACTATGTGTTCGGTATTTGGCGAATAGGAGGTGTTTGACAAACACCGCATATCTAAAGCCGCCTTAATACTAATGTTCTTGTTCGAACATTAGTAAAAACAGGCGCGAGTCAATATAATGAGATTATTGGGGTAAAAATCCATCAAGAAAGGTAACAGTGCTAGCATCTGCCAAAAAAGTCATGTGCACAATCTTTTGGGATTTCCAAGGTATTTTGATGGTGGATTTCAAAGAACGCAATACAATCGTAAACGGCTAATATGATGATTGACTAATGTATAAACTGCGAGGCATGATAAAGGGGAAACGCAGACGCAAACTGTCTGAAGGCGTCCTGTTGCTTCACGACAACGCTCTCATTCACACCGCCGGTGTGTCGTAGGATACTGTTTATTAAAGGGTTCACTTAGCTGGGCCACGAGCCTTAAAGTTCAGAAGTAATATGGATATGCCGGTTCTAATCCACTACTGTGTGACCAAAAAACTTGTCTGTTTGTGTGTTATAATGGCTATTGGTCGACGGTTTGTTGCATACGTTTGATAGTTTGTGATTTTGGCGCGTGCTATGCTTGTACGGTATATGAGTTTACATGAGCAGATGAGCTTGACTCTTATCAGCAATAGAACTATGAGTTTTGCATGGGCAGATGAGTTTGAGTCTTATCATGCTTTGTGGTTTTCTAGCGTGCACGTTGCTAGTTTACGTTTACATTGCTGAATGACGTTACGCGTTGACACGTTTGAACATGCGCGTGGCGGTTGAGTATAGAATTTTAGCCTGTGGCTGTGAATGGTAATAAGCAATATATGAATGCTTGATAGTTTGGAGTGGCTGATAAGAGTTGGATTCCGTGTGAGTATTTATTATATATAGATTGTTTGATTATTGTATTAAAAATATTGGGTGATGTTTGTTAACATTTTGATTTGTTTACATTGCTGGATGATGTCACGTGTTTGAGTCGACACGCGTTTAAGTTGACACACGTTTGAACATGCGCGTTGCGGTTTCGTTCGTTGGATATGAATAAGTAAGGTAAGATCGGAGGGCCTGATAAGAATTGAATTCCGTGCAAGTATAGGATGTCATCATTGTGGCTAAGATTTTTGTATAAAAGCAACTGTAAGAGTTTTTGAACTCAAGTTTGTATTTGACCTTAGGTGAATTCAGGCGAATATTTTGTATTTTCGTGAAAAGTGATTTTTGGAGCAAATCTTTCAACAATTTTCGGTAATTACAGACAAATATATTGATTATTCTATGTTTGTTTTATACAGTGTGAAAAGTGTTTTTTAAACACATTAATAATAAGTTATTTTTGGATTATTTCAGAAAAACCCAGAGACCAGCATTTATTAAGTGGTTTAGGTTAGGCAAGGTTAGGTTAAAGTGGCTGCCGGTCTTCAGAGGGCTGCTGCCCGACATACCTAGAACCATGAGGGGCCCGTTGTTATGCAACACTAATTCGTGACTCACTTCTAATCACTGAACTCGAAAAACCATCTGCTTCCCTCGAAAAATCGCGTTATAGCTTTAAAATTGACCAGGGATAACTTGGTCAGGTTTGAAAGAAAGGGGGCACGAATTGCCGCCAACCTTCTCCTTGCCAACGCTGGACACTGACCCAAGAGTTCGAAGACGGACTCCTCCTCATCATCAGAGTCACAACTCCGACAGAAATCGTTTAACTGCACTCCAAATTGTTGTGCATGCTGCCCTATGAGGCAGTGGCCCTTAAAATCTGCCACTGTGCAGCGTGGAGCGCTCCGAAGTATGCCTAAAAGCTGCCTGGTGCGATGCACATCCATGGATACCCAGGACTGGCTTTCTATTGCACAGGATGATTCATCTGCCCAGGACCTCCTAGCATCCTTGAGATATTTTTGCCTTATGGCCAGTTTGACCGATGAAATCGGTATGCCTAATAAGAGGGAGCAGGAGACCTCCGGTAACAAAGTTCCAAGCCTTGCTAGCTCATCGGCCTCACAGTTGTCCTGAAAACCCCTATGTCCAGGTACCCAAATCAATTGAAACACCTAATGTCTCGACATTTCCTTAAGAGGTGCACGGCATTCAGCAACAATCATGGAAACTGTCTAAGGACCAGCAAGGGATTTATGGATGGACACATGGATGAGCCCACTTTCAAGAGTGATACCATCACGCCATTTATCTCTACCAGAATTGCGAGTTGTGAACTCCAAATTTAGTAGGCACTGCGGAGCAATGTCTTCAACACCCGCTGGATTGGGAACTACTTCGACCAAAATCCTCGCATGGCCAAATTCTGTTCTATTTCATGCCAAGATACAATCTAGTCTCACAGCAGCAAGATAAACATGCTGTTAGATAAGAAGTTTGGTTGGCAGCCAATAAAGTTACACGAAGAGTGCCTTAGTAGGGGTGGAGCGGAGCGCACCAGTTACAAGTAGTGCAGCCATTCTGCACACTTATTCAATCTGCCGTTTGCGGATAGCCTTAATAGCACACTGCCACCAGAACGCCACCTAAAACAATAGAATTGGCTCAACCACAGCAGTATTAAGCCAAGCAACAGTACGAGGTTCTAGTCCCCAATTCGCTCCTATGGCTCTTTTACAGCAGTAAAATCCAGAGACAAGGATCAGCCCTAAGTACCTGACCCTCTGACTCAAGTTAATAGAGACCCCATTTCATTTGGGTAACTCAAAAGGAGGAACTTCGTACTTCCTTGTAAACAGCACTAGTTCCATTTTATTAGGATACAAATTGAAGTTTCACAGCAGGAGAGAGAGGACTTTATCCTGAAGTGTGCCCGTTCTGACTCCTCGTCTTACGGTGGCATCCCCCGGGGAAGATACAACCACTCTACTTTTGAGAAGCTGCACAATAAAAGCAATAAGCTGCTCGTCCACATTTAGCACTGAGAGAGCCTCAACAATTGCATAAGATTTGACGTTATTGAAGGGTTCCTCGATGTCAAAGAAGGCGGCAAGCGTATATTCCTTAAAAACAAGAGATTTTTTAACTTGCTCAATTAAGACGTAAAGAGCAGTCTAAACAGACTTGCCTTTGATATGTGCAAGTTGTGACTGCGAGACCAACATAGTAACGATTGATCTTTTAATATGGTAATCAATGATCCTCTCCAAAATCTTAAGAGGGACTGAGTTAAGACCTTATGGACGGCAGTCCTTCGGATCAATATAAGAAACTTTTCCTGCTTTTGGAATAAGCACAACTCAAGCTTCCCGCCAGCTGGTGGGAACATACGAGTAGCGTGGGCAAGCGTTATAAATCTCCCTGAGCCATGAAAGCAATTCTTCCATGGACTGCTAAATGTCAGCCGCAAGTACACCATCAGGGCCCAGGGATTTAAACGGCTCAAAAGAGTTAACAGCGCACTTCATTTGAAAGTTTGATATTCTGAACGGCAGCGCTATACTGTGAGTTAGTTCCGTTTGGTGCACTGTCCCTAAAGTGCAATCATTGCCCAAAAAATAAGCGTCCATAAGAACGTTTAGAGTATCTGCGCTCGAACAAGTCCAAATACCCTCAGGGTTGATGATGCACCCCATAGCCTTCGGTGTTGTGGCTAAGACCATGCGAAGGCAATTCGCCTCACTGACACTCTCTACGTTTTCACAGAAAGATCTCCATAAGGATCTCTTTGTCCTTCGTACGGAATACTTAAAAACCTTAAGCTTTGTTTTATCCAACGACAAGTAATTACATATTTCCAGCTATAAACTTCTCCCTTCATTCTCGTCGCAGGATTGCCCCTGACCCAGGGTGGCTTACATTCTTCCCTAAACGTGGAGTTGAGAGAATTAATAAGGGTGTCAACCGCCCGATCCGATTCATGGTAGCAGTCAATGCTCCTAGGAACAGTTTCCAGTGAGGATCGTACCAGGGAGTTAAATAGCTTCCAACCTGTCCTCTTTCTGTTGATGAAAGCTGCCTGCACAGCAGAGCTGCGACCAGCCACGTTATACGATATGTACCTGTGATCAGAAAAAGAACACTCTTGTAGAACACTCCAGTCACGGAGAAGGTGCGAGTGCCGGCCAATAATGGAAGTAACATCAAGATCTCCCTGCTATTTGAGGAAAGGAAGGTTGGTTCGCTACCAGTATTGGCGATGAAAAAGTCGTGGGCCAAGATTAAGTCAAAAATTCCTCACACCGGCGATCAGTGTTATAGCTACCTCATACTTCATAACGAGCGTTTGAGTCAGCCCTTAGAATAAGAGGCACACCAATCTTTGTGGCTTCCGCCACAACACCCTTGACAATGTCGCAGGGAGAGCAAGTGCAATGATCATGTGCCATGTAGAAGGAAACAAACCAATATGATCTTTGATCGATTTCCACTGCAACAACCATGTTATCGTCATCTAACCACTTTTTAGGTGGATCCTCCGTCATATGAGTCACCTGTTTCGGGTGAGGTTCCTCAGGTGTTGGATCTCCCGAAGCAGAGCTCTTTGGCCTGTCGCTTCGGTAGATCCGTAGGACTAGTTTTTTGACCCCATATCTGATAATCCTTTTCCGGGCATCTAACACTGGGAGTGCCTGTTCATTTATGATGAAGAGGGCCTCCCGCCGATTATCTAGTGGGTCTCCAATCTTCGCAACACTTTTATTCACCGTTGAAAGATCCGGGTTGAAAAGCCGCACTGTTTCCAGGACTTCCACTGGATCCGAGTGGAAACTTGGAATCCAAGTCCTGCATCTAAGCCGGCTGGGAATCTCATCCTTGTACATCACCTTAATCTTCGCGCCTGGCCACAGTAACCCTAGTTTGGAGATTGCCTGCTTATAAAAATCGGCTTATCGTTGGTCTCCACACGCAAGTAGCCTTATGTTAAGCCAGTTTTTGAGGGAGATGGTTCCATCTTCCTTGCTGGCATCAATCACGGCCAAAACCCGGCACTCTTTGGCCATTTTGCTAAATGACCGAGTTATCTCTGTAGGAGCCGTCACTTTTATTTGCTTTTTGCAGTCTTCCCTGCCCTGATTCATCTGCTCAGCTGACATTTGTTGTTTCTAAGCTGATGCTCCAGGGTGTAGAAGAAGCGGATTAGGGTTCTCCCTAATGAATGATTTTGCCCACTGAATCGCCGTGTCTCCATGAACCCCTGCAGCCTTAACCTCAGTCTGCAAACTTGGCTATTTCACCATGTCTCCAATTCCTGAGGCTTTAGCTGCAGCTAACGGTGCAGCTATCTAAGCCTTCCTCTCTACATAAGAGGGTGAGTATGAATTGTTGCCAGGCTTTTACCTGACGAGTTTGTTTTTATGATTTTCTTCATGAAAAATGGGTCTCCACTCAGAGCCGCTATCTCTGGTCCATAGGTATAGTCACTTTAATGATCCCATGGTTATCTATGCAAAGCAGGGAGGCCATTCGAGGGTTACCACAAGCCCTTATGGGGACAAGTAGTCAGAGCCGGATCGGTGTTACTCAGGAGTCTACCTCAACTGAACCTACACCACCAACTTAATGGCGACGAGACTGAGAAAATGCTCTGAGGCCTGCCAGTGCTTTAAAGGGACGAAATGATCGTTTTAACCCGGAGCCGTTCACGAAGCGGATTTCATTCCGTCCCTACCACGCCTGAAGACGACTAGATCCAAAGTGCTACGAACACCAGCTCGTGTGCAACAAACGTATTGTAAATCGAGAGAGGCCCGAGGACGAAAGTGGTCATAAAGAGAGTCTAGATCATTTAATGTTTCCCTGGATGCACCGCAAAGTGGCGATCTAGAAACATACATCAGTATTTTAAAGTGGTTAAATATTTTTTAAGCGGTTTTAAGTGGTTTTAAAATACCAGATTTATACAGCGTTTCAATTGACTCAGTAAGACTCATATGAAATCATGTTCCCCCAGGCTTACAAAATTGAAGTAGAAAATGCGTCTTGGTTGTTTCATTTGAGAACGAACTTACATAAGCGAAATGCTGCAGAGTCAATCAACGAAAACCTAAAGAAAGTGAAAATCTGCTTTACTAACCGGATCGAGACTTTTATATACAAAAAAAAACTCTAGCGCACCTGAACCGCTAGAAACACTAATGTTCGAAGAACAGTAGATGAATCCTGCAGGTTTTTGCATATTCCACCACATGAGCTGCTTATTACTGCCAAACTGTTTCAAACGCCACGTTCTACTTTGGTCTCAAGAATGCATTATAACTCATATGGTGGAAGGTTTCAGATATTACCACTGGCATGAATTTCAACGTTTATTAGAGCAAAACACGGGTTAATTATATTCGTTATCAGTTGCTTATTTAACAAAATTTCGAAAGCAGCATCTCATATAACATCAATGAAGAAAATGCTCAGTGCCTGCAGCACTGTCACTGAAGTTGGTGTTTGGGGCTGCGATCCGAAAAATTTGCAGAACTTTCGGAATTGAAACATCGGTTATTTATTTTCATTGTAAATGTTTCCAGTATGAATACTAACTGTAAGCATTTATTGATACAAAAGTAGCACAACCGACTCGTCCTGGCAACCTTTCGCCAGTATCAAAGCCAAAAATATATCACATCTGCTTCACATTGTTATAATACATTCGAAGTTATAGGAGTATAAAGAAATTTAGGATTACCTGCAGCGAGTTTTTTCAAATAATCGAAAGCTTAATATTTGCTGTTTATTGTCACTACAATATCATTACCAATTGAAAATTCTACGATAAAACCGCTTAATAAAGATATTGCAAACAAACACAAAACCAACAATAGCTGGCAATCCTATCGTGGCTTTTCAACCAAATTTGGCCTGAATAATGTTTATGACAGGTTTCAAGAATTGTATGAAATTCGTATTGGTTTCATGACTCCACTGGAACTTATAGGGCAAAACATTTTATTTTCCTGAGCGAATTTTCAAATCCAAAGGCACAAAAATTACCATAGCTGGCAGCACCAATCGAATTTTTCAACCAAATTTCTATGAAACAGAGTTTAAAATAAGGTTCAACTACTGTGTCAATTTCATGAAAATCTGGTAACTTATTCACATTTCATAGGGCAAACAGCAGTTTTTTTTTCTTTGTAATTTTTCAAGATGGCAGCACTGGCATTGGCACCACAATTCAAAATCGCTTCTATCAGACCTGGTCCTACTTAAGTCCAATGCATTCTGTCAATTTCAATGGTATCTGATTATTGATTCGTGAGTTCCCGTGAACAGAAGTTTTTGATGCTAAAAATATAGGTTGACTGGGAAAGGGTTACCGTTCTTGTCCGACATGAAATTTCCAAAGTTTTATTTTGAACGTGTAGATAAAACATAAAATTTATATACAGATTGGTTTTATTGTAAGAAACGGACACTTTTTTGAATATTCGATGGTTTGAATGTTTTCACTTCCAAATTGTTTTTTTCAAAATGAAGACACCAAAATTATCATAGCTGGCAACTCCAATCGAATTTTTCGACCAAATTTCTACCAAACTTGGCTTAAGGTAAGGTCCAGCAGTTGTGTGAGTTTCGTCAAAATCGAACGATTCAATCAGAATTTATAGGGCTAAAAACAGTTATCTTTTTAAGTGGTTTTTCAAGATGGCACCACTGGCACAGAATCGCCCGCATTTCAAAATCACTTCTATCAGACCTGGTCCTATGTAAGACCAATACATTCTGCAAATTTCAATTATTTCTTCTCATCGGATCGTGAGTTTTCGTGAACAGAAGTTTTTGATGCTAAAAATATAGGTAAATTGGGCAAGGGTTACCAGGCGTGCCCGTTATACCATATCTTTTTTTTTTTTTGGTTATGTAAACAAAGCACAAGATTTATATATGAGTGGCTTTTTTTTGAAGAAACGGCATTTTTTCAAGAGAGACGATGATTTGGAGGTTTTCACTTTCAGTGCCTGCCCTAGCTACAGGGTTGCCAGCACGCTCATTGAAAGCTACACAAATCTACAACTAAATAATACAAATATGCCCTGAAAATTTCGTAATGATTGAATAGCTCTGTCAAAAGTTATCGCAATTTAAAAATTTTCAAATTTTCCCGTCCTCTTTTTAGGCACCCAGCGCACACATAGGGTTACGAAATTCCAAAGCATTATCCGATTCATATGTAAAACACGTTCGAAATTTATTTTGTTAACTTTATTTTTGCGAAAATCATTTGTGCACGAAATAATAGGTATATTAAAAATATCACTTAAATGCCCGCCGGCGCCAAAATGTTAACAATAACTGACATTTAAAGAGACCTGGACCTATTCTGCATATACACCAATGTATCCTGAAAGTTTCAGCTCAATCGGATGGCGCGTTCCCGAGATTATCTCACTGAAATTTTTTGATGATATATATATATATATATATATATATATATATATATATATATATATATATATATATATATATATATATATATATATATATATATATATATATATATATATATATATATATATATGGAAATATGAATTTTTGGCCGAATCGATTTTAATACTAATGTTCTTCGAACATTAGTAAAAATTCGAACGACAGTGCGATCTACCGTTCGTCATCTAAGCGGACTTTGAGTGCCTTCTTCAAAACATTGACACCTTCAAGCCAGATCCAGCAATTTCATTGACAGTCCCAATACAAGAGCATATACCCTGTATTTTTCGTATTTCATCAAATGTTCCTTCGATTCGAGTTTGTATAGATTTAGGATTTACAAGGGACCCGATTCAAGAAGAAAAATCGTCAATTCTATAGTTAATGATGTAAAATGGTTTTATACCAAACATATAAAGTCCCCTTAACCAATGGATGCCCTGACTTCGGATGAAGAAAAGATCCAATGTGAGTCAATTTGATGCCATATTTGTAGGAAGCCACTTGATAGTGATAGAGTGCGCGATAATTGCCATTTTACCGGAAAGTTTAGAAGCCCAGCGCATAGCTCATGCAAATTTTTTATTTCGGGTGCCAAACTTTTTCACGATATTGTTTCGCAACCTGTCCGGCTATGACTGCCACCTATTTAACAAAAAATTTGAAGATATTGATGGAGACATTTCAGTAATACCCATTAATAAGGAATTGTAAATTTCACTGTCTTAAAGAATACGGTTATATGATTCCGAGACAATTGAGCTTCGAATTTTGGATTCGGCTTGATTCATGTAGAGCAGTTTGGACGCTTTTGTTAAAAATTTAGCTGAAGAAGATTTGAAAACTGTCTCTTTAACATATGGTGATAGGCAAAAGTTTCAACTTCTTACGCGAAAAGGTGTAAATCCTTATGATTACATAGCCTCATAGGAGCGATTAAATGAAACTTGCCTACCACCACAAGGGAAATTTTTCAACAAGATGACAAACACCGAGTGTACCGAACTTGATTACCAATATGCACAGAATATTTGGAAAGAATTCCAATGTACAAAGATTTGGGACTATTTGAATATGTACTTGATGCTGATGTTCTTCTTTTAATCGATGTGTTTGAAAATTTCCGGAATGTTTGCGAATTTATATATAAACTTGACCCTTGCCAATATTACTTAAATCTGGGGCTATCGTGGGATGCTATGCTTAAAACAACATCTATAAAGCTTCAGCTGCTGATAGATATCAGTATGCATCATTTCGTGAACCGAGGAATTAAAAGTGGTGTCGTCTAATGCGCTGACCGTCACTCAACTGCCAATAACAAATAAATGAAAAAGTATGAGGAGGATGATCCTTACAAATATCTTATATACTTGGACGCAAACAACTTATATGGCTGGGCAATGTCACAAACACTTCCGTATGCAGAATTCAAGTAGGTTGAAAAAGAAGGTGATGTTTATGTTCTAAATATTGCAGAAGATTCTGATGTTGGCTATAGTTTCGAAGCTGACTTAAAATATCCAACAACATTGCACAACACAACACAATGACCTTCCTTTCTGTTCAGAAAATAAAAAAAGTCTAGTGGATCAGAACCGCTAGAAAACTAGTTTTCGAAGAAGTTATCATTGAGGGATTTCAAAATGAGTGAAGACGTTATACACTTCTTTGTAGTCTCATATCAACCATTTCTTACTCAAAAGAACAAATATCATTTTCTGACAGCATTTCCTATAACACAAATGATGAATATGTTCAGTGCTGGCAACATTTGTCCAACACAGCAGCAATAAATCTACCATAACCTGCTCTAGCTTAATAAACTTATCCTTTGAATTTCGTTTTCATCGAAAGTGTCAGCGATTAAACTATGTCTGGGGCTGCCATCCGAACAATTTTCAAAACTCGGAAAATTTAAATATCGGTTGCTTATTTTATTGTAAATGCTTTGCTTACGAATACAAAATGGGAAAATCTGACGGTGCAATATTTACGAAATTATCTAGTGCTGGCAATCATGTGCTAACACCATAGCTGCTTCATGTTGTGTTAAACCCAACCTACGACTTTCGTTTCAATTGAATGGCTGCGCTGTAAGTTATAGGATAGAATAGAATATAAGGGTAACAAACGTCTAAACTTATTAAATTTTTGAAACGTAAATATTTGTTGTTAATTATCATTCCCATTTGGAAATTTTATGACAACATCGCTCGCTAGAGAAATGTCAATAAATTACGAAATTCATCATGGCTAGCAACCCTTTCCTGGTTTTTCAACGAATTTCTTACAGAATAAGAAACGTAATAATATCCACTTGTGACATGAATTTCATTTTGATTTTGTTACTGCATCGGAAGTTATAGGGAAAAACCTTTATTTTCCTGATCATATTTACAATATTTAGGAGACAAAAATTGTCATAACTGGCGTCCCTATACTAATTTTTCAACCAAATTTCTATGAATTTTATTTTAGAGTAAGGTTCACCTACTACGCGAATTTGGTTTAAATATGGTGGCTAAACCTGAAGCTATGGGCCAAAAACCAGTTTTTTTTTCTCAGCGGTTTTTCCGAATGGCACCACTGCCATAGTGATGCTTATATTTCAAATTACTTCCATCAGACCTGGTCCTAGCTAATACAAACATGTCCTGTAAATTTCATATTGATCGCGTTATCCGATCGTCAGTTCTCGTGAACAAAAGTTTTGAGTGCTGAAAATAGAGGTAATTTGATGATGGGTTGCCGTTCTTGTGCAAATCGGAATTTTATAAATTTTAATTCGACATGATGCATAAAGGTTAAAATTTATCAATAATTTGAAGTTTTTGTCAAATATCAAAAATTTTTGAGGAGGGCCAATGATTTCAAGGATTTTTTTTCAGGAGCCTGCTGCTGCTAGATGATTACTTGGACTACCTTAGAAATCCACGTGTGCTAAATTTTAGTTAACGTCAATATGCTCTGCAAATTTCAGGGTGGTTCAATGTTTTTGTCCGAAGTAATGACCAATCAAAATTTGAAAAAAAATCTTTGCCTACTTTTAGGCACGCTGCACCCACACATGGCTCAAATTTTCCAATTCTTTATCATAGGCAAGCTTAGAACATAATAGGTTTTTATTTCCAATATTTTTTTTAACGAAAATTTACGCTGCTTGGAAATATAGGAGTACCTCAAAATTCACTAAAACGCTCGCCGTGGCCAACAAATCTAAGATATCTTAATTCTAGCAAGCTTTGGACCTACCTGTTATATACATCTACGTTTTTCGAAAATTTTTGCTCAATCGGATCGGCCACTCCATAAATTATCTCTCTCAATCATTTTGAGAGTGAGACTTTGAGAGTGTATTTTACCACTAGCAGCTTTTCCCACTAAAGCAAATATACCCTTAGTAATAATAGACCCTAAGCCAATTTAATTTCGATTACTTAATCGAAAATTACAGCGATAGAAAAGTGTTTGGGGCTGCCATCCGAAAAATGTGCAGATCTTAGAAAATTTAAACATTGTTTACTCAGTATCATTGCAGATATTTGCGAAGAAAATACTTAATGCAAGCATTTCTTGGAATGAAAATAACAAAAAGGCCTAGTGCTGGCAGCCCTTTGATAGCACCGATACAAAAAATATGTCGGATGTGCCTCACGTAGAAGTTACCTTACTCTGCGAACTTTGCATTTATCTGATGACTGCACTGGAAGTTATTGGGATACAAAGAAGCTAAGGGTTACAATGCGCAAACGTTTTCAAATTTTCTAGATCTTAATATTTCGTGTTTATTTTCACTATGAGATAACTACGATTTGAAAATTCTTTGCTAAAATCGCTTACTAAAGGTATGGAAAAATTGTACAAAAACAACCAAAGCTGGCACCCCTTTCAGTGTTTTGAAATTACTATTCTACTGAATATTGCCTATAATAGGTTTAATTTGCCTTATGGATTTCGTTTTGATTCCATGACTGTACTGGAAGCTAAAGGGCAAACAGCTTTATTTTCTTCGAGAATTTTCAAAATTTAAGGCACCAGAATTACCATAGCTTGCAGCTCAAACCCATTTTTTTTACCAAATTTCTACCAAATGTGGTTTAAAAAAAGGTTTATCTACTGTGTGAATTTAAATTTAAATCAGAATTTATAGTTTAATTTAAATCAGAATTTATATTTTATATATTTTTAATTTAAATCAGAATTTATAGGGCCAAAAACAGTTATTTTTCGTAGTGATTTTTCAAAATGGCACCACTGACACAAAATTGCTCGCATTTCAAAATCACTTCTATCATACCTGTTCCTACTTAAGATCAATACGTGTCGTAAATTTCAATTAATTCTGATTATCTGACCGTGAGTTTCCGTGAACCAAGTTTCTGATGCTAAAAATGTATGTAAATTGGGAAAGGGTTGCCAGTCGTACCCATTGTAAAATATCAAATTTTTTGCATTGGCTATGTAGACAAAGCATAAGATTGATATACGAGTGGCTGTTTCTCCAATAAGCAACATTTCTTCAAGAGAGTCGATGATTTGAAGGTTTTCACTTTCAGTGCCTGCCCAAGCTACAGGGTTGACAACATACTCAAGTTTACAGCTAACTAATACCAATACGTTCTGAAAGTTTCATAATCATTTTGAAGCAGTTGGGAGGTTCCGCGGTTAAGAACGACCTTTTGAGGACCCTCTGTCTGGAGCGGCTTCTGGAGCAGACTCAGGCTATTTTAGCCTGCTCTCCGATGGCCAGCCTGAACAAGTTGGCAGAGACGGCAGACAAAATAGCTGAGGTTTTTGTCAAGCCACAAGTTAGTTCAGTCGCCGTTTCTCCCCAGTAGTCAGAGGTGGCCTCTTTTACAAAGCAGGTTGCTGTACTCCCGAGGCTCGTCCACCTACAACTACGATCGCGTTCGAGGTCGCAAGGAAGATCTCGCTCGCAGCCGCATCACCGAGGCCAGTCACGAGGGACTGGTGTTTGTTGGAACCACAACAGATACGGACCAAACGCTCTCAAATGCATTCCTCCATGCGCTTACAAGGCTGGTTCCTCTGATCCAAAAAACTAAGTCACCGTTGTCTTCACACGGTAAGACAACGCGACTTATTACCTAGCCATCGCCTGATCATTCAAGACAACTAGTCTAAACGGCACCTGCAACCGGAAAACTTCTACCTTCTGGTATGCGACTTGCTGCGGCAAACCAGTCAACCATCAACACCTACGGACGAAAGATTATAAAACTAGAACTGGGACTCTGTCGTGAGTTTTCATGCGATTTCATCATCGCCGATGTTTCTAAACCCATTTTAGGCGCAGACTTCCTTTGCCACTATGGGCTAGTCGTCGACTTGGCAAATGCCATCTATGTGGATCTTCTTGCTTTACTTTCATCGAAAGACACATTTACTTGATACAAATGTCCAAAACTTAGTGTTTTGTTTGAGCAGTTTGAACCTCTGATCCACGGACACATGCCCTTCTCAACAAATACCATGCCATCACGGCCAACACAGGGTTTTCACAACGCTGTTAACACAAAGTGACACACCACATTTTGACCACATGCCCTCCAATAGTGTCAAGACCACGTCGACTTGTACCAGATAAGCTCGCGGCCACCAAAAAGGAATTCGATTTAATGCTACAGCAGGGAATTTGCCACCCCTAAAACAGCAGCTGGTCTTCTCCACTACACATGTTTCGCAAGCCTTATGGGGAATAGCCTCCTTGCGGCAATAGCAGACGCTTTAACGCCATAACCGTCTGGGATAGATATTCGATCCCCATTATCCAAGACTTCTGTTATGAACTACATGACAAAAATATATTTTCAACTATAAAGACCCTCACTCACGAGCAGTCCAAATGGCCTGAGTCCATTTGGCTTGAGTCCGTTTGGTTTAAGTCCAATTAAGCTCGCCACTCACGATAGAGCCTCGATCCAGTCAGTCCATTTCATTTTCTGTAAATAATGTAGAAAAAAATGAAGATAAATTTGAAGAAAAAAATATTTTAAACCTATTAATGGATCAGAAGCATGTCGAGGAGTGTTTTGCTAAAACAACTTACATCTACATAAAACAACGATAGCCAAAAAGGAAATGGTAAAATTGTAGATTTGGGAAAAGAACTCACACTTGAGCCTTTTAATTGCCAAAATTATTTGAGAATGGATGATACGACATAATATAACACGTTGTTACGATTGGTCACCCCATTTATCAAACGAAAGGATACAAATATGAGGCAAACTATCACTCCTCACGAAAGATTGACCGCTATTTTGCAGTACTTAGCAAGTGGTTGCAGGCTTTGGGTCAAATAATATAATATACATTCATGTGACCTATATTATTCGATAACTTCCAAAACAAAATCATGGCCACCACTATCCATTAGACTGAATTTTTCGATTAAATAAAATAATCACAGAAACAGTCAATGAGTTTGTCACAGGTTAGCGTGCAAAGCAATACTGCCACGTTGTTTGGACTGAGGCTTCAACACACACGACTAGTCGATTTTATCAATTGTCCAAATTCACCCTACTACTTACCCACACACGGTCGAGCCCAAAAATGGCCCGATGGCCTGAGTCCATGCACTTTGGATTGATTGGAAATCTAATTGTGAGTGTGGGCTTTAAGATCTGCCATCAAATTCCAGTCGAGCTGAACGATATTCCAAAGACCGCCATCTGCACAACTTTTGGACTCTTTGAGTTCACCCGAATGAATTTCGGACTTTGCAATGCGGCACAATCGTTCCAACGTTTCATCCATGAAGTCCTACAGGGATAAAAATTCTATTTTATTTACCTCGACGACATTTTGGTAGCTTCGACTTCCGAAGAAAAGCATCTTGTTCACTTAGAACAAATTTTCAAACGATAAGCAGACCATGGCCTTATCATCAAGATGGAAAAATGCCATTTCCTTCGTCCTTCAATTAAATTCTTAGGTCATAAGGTTTTGCCAAAAGGCATTAAGCCCTCCCCAGATCGGTTTGAGACAATATCAACAGCTAAACTCCCCAAGACAGTTAAAGACCTAAGAAGATATTTGGGAATGGTCAACTATTATCGTCAGTTTCTTCCTCACACAGCTGAGATGCAGCAACCACTCAACGCTTATCTTTGTGGCTCCAAAAAAGATGGTGCCAAAATAATCGGCTGGTCAAAAGAAGCTAGCAAAGCTTTTGACCTAGTCAAGACTGGCTTGAACGAAGTCACTCTATTGTCCTTTCCGGACTCAAACACCGAGCTTGGTATATTCGTAGACGCTTCCGATTCTGCCATCGGGGCTGTGTCAAGGCTCTTGGCAACCCCTTGGTTTTTACTCGGCCAAATTAAGTGACGCAGAAAGAAAGTATAGTGTATACGGCCGCGAACTCTTAGCGGCTTATCAGGGCATTTCTTATTTCCGATACTTTTTGGAAGCCCAAAAGTTGACACTAAGCAACGACCACAAACCACTGACTTTTGCTTTTGAACAATAGCCAAAAAAGGCCACAACTCATCAACTTTGACATCTAAGTTATATAAGTGAGTTCACTTCTGACATTCGGCATGTTTCTGGTTGCAACAACGTTGTTGCTGACGCACTCTCTGGTCAAAAAACAATCATTCTTCCTAGTTGTCTTGACTTTGCCACAATTGCCTTGTCCCAAGCATCGGGCGCAGATTTTCAGGAGATTCTCATGCACTTTCTATTTGTTTTAAAGAAACAACCGGTCTTTGGCACCAACGTCGACATTTTTTTTCCAGTGTCTGGCCCAACCATACGACCTTAAATTCCTCACACGTTGAGGAAACAGGTGTTCAACTCAGAACATAATATCGCTCACCTTGGTATTCGTGCTGCAAGAAAGCACATTGCAACCAAATTCTTCTGGCCTTCGATGAACAAGAACATTGCCACTTGGGCCCGAGAATGTCTATCTTGTTAAAATTGCAAGATAACCAGACATGTGAGCAAACCTGTATCGACCTTTCCTTTAGTCTTCAAACGTTTTAAGGTAATTCACATCGACATAGCTGGTCTCCTAACACATTCGTAGGGATACACATACTGTCTCACCATAATCGACCATTTCACACGTTGGCCTGAAGCAATTCCTTTAGACAGAATTACTGCCAATGACTGTGCTACTGCTTTACTAAGCACCTGGATTGCTAGATTTGGAGTTCTCAAATACATTATCACCGGCCAGGGCAGACAATTCGAATCAGCGCTTCATGCTTAGCTTGGTCGACTCTTGGGCGTCGAACGCAAACGTACCACAGCGTACCATCCTCAGGCCAACGGTTTCTTAGAAAGATGGCATCGTACTCTTAGATCGGCTATCATGGATCACAACGATGTTTCTTCGACTAGAACACTACCATTAATTCTTCTTGGATTACGATCTCTAATCCGAGAAAAATTCACAGCATCACCAGCACAACTCCTATACAGAGGAAACCTGCGTCTTCCTAGTGATTTTCTTGAAAAAAATCCTAGGAAGATTAGTTTAACCGACTTTGCCTCCAAACTATCGGCTAAAATGGTAAAACTTCGGCCTCGCATCGCATAGCACCGAAGACATTCATGTTCAAGCAATAAGACTCTTGCTCACTCGTCTTCGTTAGAGCCGATTCTGTTCGTCTATCACTCATTCCATCGTACGACGGTCCTTTCTAAGTCCTAGCCAAACATACGAGCTATTACACTCTGGAAATCAGAAAAAAATCCGTCAATGTTTCAATTAACAGGCTCAAGCCCTGTTAAATGTCTTCCTCTACGAAACCTGTTGACAAACCTGCCACGAAACAACAAACATCGGAAACCGAAAGCTCTCGAAAAGAGACCAGTAAGTACTAAACATTATCCAATAATGCCGGGAAGCGTGAGATTTAATGTCACCACTGGTAGAGGGCTACCTTGAAGAAAAGACACTACATCACTCAAAATAAGAACAATGTTTAAGAACGCCATTCGCTATTCCAATCAACAAACAAACTGATTTCCAGCATCCCATCCTAAAACTATTCATAGTGATCTAGATACTAAAACTCTTCTACTTTCTCGTTCACACCACCACCAGCACTAGAAAGAAAGAAAGAGAAAAAGAAAACTTTTTACCAATGTTCGAAGAAAAACATTAGTATTTAAATCATTTTGGCAAAAATTCATATATCTATATTTATATATATATATATATATATATATATATATATATATATATATATATATATTTATATATATATATATATATATATATATATATATATATATATATATATATATATATATATATATATGTATATATATATATATATATATATATATATATATATATATATATATATATATATATATATATATATATATATATATATATATATATATATATATATAATTAAAATTCGATGAATTGAGCGGCCAACTCGAAAGTTTAACGGTAGCCCAGCAGACCCTGATCGATGAGAATATCAAACATCCTTTGTTGAACGAGCAGTCGCTACACCAGGAACTACTTATAGATCATAACAGTTCGTCAAACATCTCAACAACCTGTAAGAGGACATCTATGCAGGGCAAAGCTTCCTCACCTATAAAAGACCTGTTAAACATTACTGCACCCCCAACTTCATGCCCTGATTTGCGTTTATCTTCAGATTCCGACGCAGCATCGATCTGCAAATTCGGCACTTTCTGGTCCGAACGCGATTTGACCACTCGCCTACAAAAACTTAAGACTGCTAACAGGCACAATCGTGTTGAGAAAGCATGCGCAAAAATACCCATCAAAGAAAACCAATTGGCATTCTACTTGTATAAAGTTCCTTACAATGCTGATGATGGATGGCTGGGAAGACTTTTGGAAGTGGGTTTCTGCATCACCGATTACAATCTCGAACAACTAGCGGAAATATAAATCACCTAAGCGGTACAAGGCTGTTATACCAGCCAAATATGCCAGGCTTTTTATGGATTTCAATGGAAATAATGGCAAATTCGATTGGAAAGGAATCACGTTCAGCCCTTGGAGGAAAGTTAGCAGCAAAATTAGCAGTAAGACAAGAAAGAATATTGTAAAAAAAAATGTATACACCCAAATGCCCTTACCCGCGATATTTCCTCCAAGCACAAACCTTACTTTCTATCTACTCCTAAAACTCCTTCTCTCATAGATACTGACCTTCAGCCTCCTACAACTATACGTGACCGCTTCTGTAGAGGTCCATCCTTTGTTACTTCTAACTGTTCCAAAATGCTGACATTGTCTGTTTCTAGTATTTCCTCTTCTCTAAAAGCTTGCAATAACGCGGCCAATTTATGTCCATTGAGAAACCATAACAAGGCGACTGCAAACGTTGCACCAACTGCGGCAACGGGAAATTCCATATCAAATAATAACTTGACGACGTCTACATCTCCTCAAAGAGCAGACCATCCTGTTAGGAATTTTTCCTAACAAAACACACAAAAACCTCAAACTGTTTTACCACAATTGTGGTGGTATGAGAAGTAAATTATCTAAACTTTATCTCGACGCCAAATCATGCCATTTTAATTTACTTGCCTTCACCGAAACTTGGATTAATGATTCACATACAAACGAAGAAATTCTCGACAGCAGCTGGACTATTTACAGAGATGATCGCGACTACTGCTCTAACTGCTCTACAGGTCAGACGCGACGAGGTGGTGTCTTAATTGCTGTGAGTAATACACTTCCAAGCAGACGCATCGATACCACACCAAACGTAATGTTCCAGTACTTAATTGTTCAAATCTCTTTCAATAATACGTCGATTTACATTGGTGTAGTTTATATTCCACCCAGATCCGACGAATCAGTATACAACCATCTATGTGAATCAGTATCTTCCTTCGTATCATCTCTTAACGAAAAAGACATAGTCATATTTTTGGGAGATTTCAATCGCCCCAATCTATATTTTATTCCCGATGAAATTGATACTTTACTTCTCCCTGTAAACCTGTCAGATTCCAACGACCTCAACCTGACGAGTACCTTCTATGGCAACGATTTGCAACAAGTTTGTCCGACTCCTAACCAAAATGGTAATTGGTTGGATCTAGTGCTCACTAACGCTTATGACGAAGTAGTGGTAAGTCCAACTGATGACGCAGAGCATCTTTTTGCAAATAGTTTACACCACACTGCACTATCAGTTGAACTTCCCAGTTCTGATTCTATTTACTAAAGAGCGTACAATAATTCAATTGTATATGATTTTCTTATTGCTAATTATGAAAGCATTCACCATCACCTTGACGTTATAGATTGGACGAATACTCTTTCAACGTTAGATCTTGAAGAAGCCATTTCCACTTTTTATAACAAAATCTTTGACGCCGTTGAAAGATATGTACCTAAGATAAAAAAAAAAAGAAAAAGTTGTCTGAGCCATGGCTTGATAGGGACCTTAGGCATTTGCGAAATCGTAGGAACAAACTCTATAAGCGGATTAAAAACAATATCGACGTTAGTTCTGCTATTCAGAATGAATATAATGAAGTTGCTAAGCAGTTTTCAGCAAAGTCTCACGAGGCTTATGTCAATTACATTAAGACAACGGGCGAAAATATAATCCGCGACCCGAAAAAATTTTACGATTTTGTAAATGTGAAGCGAAAAACCACTGGTTATCCCTTGTCGATGTTCTTTAATGATATCACTTCTTCCTCTCCTAATGAGATTTGTGATTTATTCGCAGATAGTTTCCAGAATATTTTTAATGCACCAGACTCATCAAACTCACACCTCTCTTTCTCTCATCCTACTCCTACAGATTTTGTCGGCCAATTTGAAATTACACGTGACGAAAAATTTTACGATTTTGTAAATGTGAAGCGAAAAACCACTGGTTATCCTTCGTCGATGTTCTTTAATGATATCACTTCTTCCTCTCCTAATGAGATTTGTGATTTATTCGCAGATAGTTTCCAGAATATTTTTAATGCACCAGACCCATCAGACTCACACCTCTCTTTCTCTCATCCTACTCCAACAGATTTTGTTGGCCAATTTGAAGATACACGTGACGAAATACGTAAAGCTATTTCGGAACTCGACTGCAACAAAGGCCCATTTTTGCAACAATCTTCTTCCTTCCTCCCGATCTTCTTCCTCCAACTTTCTTGCGCAAGTGTGTAGAGCAGTTTATAACTCCCTTTCATATTTTTTTCAACAGATCACTTTCGTCTGGAGTTTTCCCATCTTGCTGGAAACTTTCATATGTCACACCCATATTCAAATATGGTGCCTTTGTTGCAGTCGAGTTCCGAAATAGCTTTACGTATTCTCGAATATGCTTCTATTTGCTGGAATCCGGCTTTTGAGACCCACAGTAACAGACTCGAGTCCATACAAAAGCAATTCTTACTTTTCGCATTGAGAGATCTATACAACCCTTACGATTTTAGCGCCCTTCCTCCTTATGAGTTTCGACTGGGTCACCTAAACTTATTGCCACTTGAAGAAAGATGATTTCGGCCTGCTTCACATTTGACGTCATTAGAGGCGTTATCAGAGTTGAGTTCCTCAATAATAAAATGGTGTTAAATAACCCTGTACGGAGCACCAGGTCCTCTAGTTTTCTTAAGGAATGCACATTCCACTACTTACGCAGCTAATGAGCCGATTAATAGATGCTGCAGGATATTCAATAGCATAAGTAATCTGTATTCCCCAACGGTCTCAAAATTATCCTTCAAATCTTCCCTTTTCCAAGGCATCCGCAACTCCTTATGTAAAGCTATGTGTCAATGTTTTATATATTCGTAATTTATTTATTATTATTGATTTATTTGTTAATTATTTGATTTATTTAATTTTTTTTTTTTTTCCTATTATTTTTATATACTCATATTAAATTTTCGATTTTCTATGTTGCTTTGTATTGTTTATGTAACGTGTACCTTGCTTGGTTAATGAATAATATATATATATATATATATATATATATATATATATATATATAAATACATATATATATATATATATATATATATATATATATATATATATATATATATATATATATATAAATACATATATATATATATATATATATATATATTATATATATATATATATATATATATATATATATATATATTTATATATATATATATATATAACACAAAAATTTCAGTGAAAAAATTCCAGGAACGCGCCATCCGATTGAATTGAAATTTTCAGGATACATTGTTGTATATGCAGAATAGTGCACAGTCTCACAAAAAGCTAACAATCTTTAACCCTTTGGCACCGGTGGCCATTTTTGTAAATCTTGAATCTATCCAAACTCGAACCGTAGGAACATTTGATAAAATACGAAAAAGCACAAGGTATATGCTCTTGTATTGGGGTTTTTTATGAGATCGCTGGGTCCGGCTCGCAGGTGTCAATGTTCTGAAGAAGACACTCAAAGTCCGCGTAGATGACGAACGGTAGATCGCACTGTCGTTCGAATTTTTTTTAATCTAACGTCGATTTCTCCGGTTCCACCATTTCCGTCACAATTCTGCTACACTCATCCTTACGCATTTCAAGCATCTTACTTGAATGAAAATGTTGAAGGCATTAGTTGCATCCATGTATAATGTGATTGTGTTACGTCTGTTGAGAGCCAGATAATCTATGAAAAAAAAATCTTAAAGCACATCTTTGATAAAACCGATCACACTTGCTTACCTTGATATATTTTTTATCCAAACATAATGACAATTTTCTTCAACTTGCAGCAGCAGTAAGTTGATGTGATGCTTTTTTTGCTTCGTCAGATAATTGGCACCCACAATTATTTTAAATTCGTCGTCATACGCGATTAAATTGGCGCCTATGGTTTGGTTTAGTTGTTCGAAAGTAGCAATGTCTTGTTCTTTCATCGGAACCTTCAGATCACAAAAATTGAGTAATATCCCATTATTGAGTCGTATAACGCAGTCAGCAATATTATTCACTTGATATGAAAATGTTTTTTTGGAATGAAGGTCAGCTGGAAACAGGGCGGAAATAAAACTCCACTTGAAGCAGTGCCTATCCTTTTTCTTCATATTTACACATGCATGTTTGATAGCTAAATGTCTGGATAAAGGAATGAATTTTATTCCTCGCAGTGTTTTGAATTCATTTATATTTGATTCGCAATGAATTATGCTTATCAAAGCCCATCCACTGTCTTTTTCTTGGAGTTCTTCGAGTTTTTCCTTTATGTGTGTGGTCATATTATTAAACGCAATCTCTAGCTCAGAAAGATTGATTAGCGCCTGCATCTTTGAGTGAAATGATTTGATACTCACTACTCATTAACTGTCCATATTATCCATGGCATAAGCATCCATTTTAATGAATTCCGCAAAGAGTTCAATGTTAATCTTGATTGCCATGCGCTCCTCTAATGTTTTGCGAAGATATTCCATCAAGGGACCTTCCATCCTTTTCGATAATTCTCCGACATCAAAAATACCCTCATCCTTACTTTCGTAAATAAAAGTCTCGATCCGGTTACTAAAGCAGATTTTCACTTTCTTTACATTTTGGTTGATTGACTCTGCAGCATTCCGCTCATGTAAATTCGTTCTCAAATGGAACAGCTACGACGCACTTTCTACTTCAATTTTGCAAGCCTAGCAGAACATGATTGTATATGAGTCTTACTGAGTCAATTGAAACGCGTGTTTATATAGCGAGCAGATTCTTTTATCTGCCCGCAAGTAGTCGAATGCAATATCCGTCTACTTCTCTTGAAAGCTGGCCGAATACAAAATCCGTCCTGCTAGGGAATGGTACTTCGATACAATATCGACGCACCAGGATAAAATCAATAAAACGCAATCGTTCTGATTGATGTTTAAAACCCAAGAGACTTTATTTCTCACATTAATCGTCTTTTATAGCTAATTGGATTAAACCTAAAATTTCTGATTACAATTGAAATTACTGAGTTCATACAAAAAAAAAAATGTAATTGTCAGCGACAATTGCTTATTATTCATGTCGTGGATACCTGCGTAGGTCAATGATGTGGATCAGCATTTTCTTATTAATTATATTATTTGCGATGGGCTATTGCCGCTTGAATCATTGACCTATGCATGCACGTTTACGAGAATATGCGCTCGTGCAGCAATTGACACTTTACAGGAAATCGTAGCATTTATTCACTTTGCAATATGTTTCTTTTGGTACTACTTAGCATATAATTTCGATATGACGCTTATTTTGCATAAACATATATAGATACATACATTTTCGTATTGACATGAGTAATTGCATTAAGACTGGAATTAAGTTCGAAAATTTTGATGATTTGCAATTAAAGTTGAATTGAATGAATTTAACATGTATGTATATTTGAGCTTGAATGAATGTATGTATGCATAAGTATGTATGAATTTTAAATGAACTTAAAATTAAGTATATTTATGAATTAGAAATATGGTTAGAAATATGGTTAATTTAGATGAAATTGAACATCCTCCCCCGCGTTGATCGATGTCGGTCAACCAATCAATCATCTGGACTCATTGAGATCGTGAAGGCCTCGGTAGTTGTTGTTCTGGGTCGTGGAATCGGTGTTGGCGGCCTCGCCGTGAGAGTTGGTTGTTGTTTACATTTCCACAGAAGATATATTAGGACAAGGAGCAACCCAGCCATTCCGCTCTAGCCAAGTGTGAAATGATGTATATCGAGTGCTCGAACTCCAGTACGGATATCTTCGTTTTTACGCAGGGTCCTCAGGTCTTCCTTTAGATTTGCAAGATGGCTTGTAAAGGATTCCTGAGAATCCGAGTTGGTTTGATTCAGGATAATGGCTTCGGTGATGTTTCTAGTTGAAACAAACGAAGTGTTGAAATGGCTTGGGAACAGCTTATGAGCCTGAATCGTCGCAGATTCTTCCTTCATAATGCAATCTTCACTTAATTGGATAATGCCGGCACCGGTTAAAGTTCTTGATGTGACTATGTTGCTGCAAATGATGTTGATTGGAGTTGTGGTATTTACAAAGTAAAGCCAGTGGTTTGGTGCTAGCAGTTGAGTCCATTTTGGTGGTTTCTTCAATCTTGTCACCACGCACATGTCATGTGATGAAATGTGGCTGATGAAGCTCATCTCGCACATGCTGATATCCGCGGTTCGTTGGTAGAATGGATGCATTTGTCTGCATATATAATTTAGTATGGTCGTCTTGGCGCAAGTTGTTACTTCCTGAGTAGAGAGTGGAAAGTACTTGTCACGATTCAAGTTGGTGACGAGATATTTGGTTGAGGTTTCTATCGCAAATGCAGTGTTGTTTACCAGGGTTGGTACGGAAACGACATGTAGTAGCTCAAAATGTTCGTCGACAAAGAGTGGTAGTTTGAGCCGGAAAATGATTTTGTCTGCCACGATACAACCCTCTATGGTCGTGATGCTGTAAAGTTCCAGCAAATTGTCGGGTTTGACTGGCAAATGTAAATGTGGCGGTAGCTCCTCCTTTATCACGCGTAGTGCTTGTAACATCTGCTGTCGGGATAGTAGCTGCGGGTTGATTTTGCCGTGATGCATATCGACAAGCACGTTTATGAGCATAGCTTGAATTCGTTGATATTTGTTAGCCGCTAGTGACAGTTGGATTGCTGCAGACGAGAATGTTTCTGCGGCTTCCTGATTCCCTAACTCCTTGGAAATGCCGTTAAGTCGAGCCATAGTTCGATTTAGAGCCATGTTCAAGTGTTGCAGCGTGCGTTTTGTTGATTTTTCAATATTTTCCATTAGGTTGGCCGTGGAATCGACGATGGATGTTTGATTTTTCAACAGCTGTAATAGATGTTGGTCATTTTCGTCCAACCGATCAATAGTTTCAGCCATTTTAGTCGCATAGTCTGAGTCCAGTACTCCAAATAGGGAATTGGCGATGTTGCCTATGATATTGAGTGCACCTCTTCGAGTTCTGTGCGATGGCTTATAGGATGCTGATTGTAAGAATTGGTTACCGTTTTCAATCTCGAGCAATAGATGATGGAATTGCATCGAGGTTATGAAACACGAATGATGGTCTGGCATTTGCTGGCATATATTGTAGAGGGTTTCAGCTCCCTTTCGTATCGCTGCCATTTCTTCCCAGTATGGCGTCAGGTTGTAATGGACTATTAGATTCCATTCATTTATGACCAAATTAACTGGGCCCATACTTTCAAAATAAATGCCGGGTGGTGTTTCAAATGGCATTATTTTGACTGGACTCGTCATGACAGGGAGCACCAAACTAGCCCAGAGTAGCAAATTTATTGCACTATTTCCAATCCTTCGATTCTTAGGTCGAAGTGGATCTGTGGGTAGGTTAGTAACTGAGGTCGTCAATTCTTCGTTGGAGGCGGAAGTAATCGGTTCCGTGGGTTTGTGTTTTGTGGCTCTTATTGGGGGTGTTTCTTCACCAACAATGTTTGTTTCGTAGCCCTCCGTTTCTATCGGTAGCGGGGCCAATTTTTGAATTGGTCTTCTGAGCACTCCGGTTGTCGTTTGAATATCTGCAACTCTAACCAATCCATCCAGCCCTTTGATTACTCGCAAGATTCTACCCATTTGCCATTTTAACGCTGGAAGATTGTCCTCCTTCACGACGACGAACATACCTGGGGTGACATTTTCACACGTTTGCTTCCATTTGCTTCGCTGCTGGAGCTCGGTAAGATATTCTGATGACCATCTTTGCCAGAACCTCTGTTTGATGTCGTTGATTTGCTTCCAGCGGTGTGACAAGGTTGAACGATTTGGCGCTGCGTGTGCGTTTATGGACGTGGTAAGAGGCTCTCCAATCAAAAAATGCCCGGGTGTCAAGGCTGATATATCTTGGGCGTCATCAGACAGTGGGGTTAATGGCCTAGAGTTGAGGATGGCTTCGATTTCAATTAAGACAGTCTCCAGTTCTTCATACGTTAAGGATGCTGGTGCCACGTTTTTAATTAGAAGGTGTTTGGCTGATTTCACTGCAGCCTCCCATAAACCACCAAAGTGTGGAGATCTCGGTGGGATAAAATGAAAATCAATTCCAATCGGGCCAAGGAAATTAGCAATTTGTTGTTGCGCCGGTTCCGCAAAAATACTGTCCTTCAACTCCATCAATTGATTTTTCGCTCCGACGAAGTTGGTTGCATTGTCGCAATATAAGTTGCGACAGTGTCCACGTCGTCCCATAAATCTCTTCAGAGCGTCGATAAAGGCTTTAGTCGTTAGATCGGTGACTAACTCCAGATGTATAGCTTTCGTTGCGAAACAGCAAAAGACAGCCAGATATGTTTTTTGAGGGCGTTTCCCTCGGATTTTGAAATGGGTCCACAATGGACCAGCGAAATCCACACCAGAGTTGACGAAAGGCCTTGCGGGTTGAACTCTCGACGCAGGAAGATTTCCCATAAGTTGATTTAGTAGTCTTGGTTTTGCTCTAGAACATCTTACACACTTTTGTATGACTGATCTTGCGGCTGTTTTCCCCTTGATGGGCCAGAATTTTTGCCGTGCAATAGATAACAATGCTTGCGGTCCTGCATGTAGATGTTGGTGATGGATGTCTTCCAGGATTAGCTTCGTTATGTAGTGGCCATAAGGTAAAATCACGGGATGTTTTGCGTCATACGGCAAGTCTGACTGTTCTAAACGGCCACCAACTCTCATTAATCCGACATCATCTAAGAATGGATTCAAATTGAGGAGCGAGTTGCTGCTGCTTAATTGTCTTTTTGTTGCAAGCAGATGGATGGAATCTCGATATTCGTTTTGCTGCGCTTCTTTTATTATGACGACAAGGGCCTCTTGAAGTTCTTCGGCCGTTAGTTGCACTGAGTGGTATCTTACGGTTTTAACTTTCTGAGCGTTACTTATGAAGCGCAACATATATGCTACAATCCGCTGTAGTCTTCTTATGGAGTTTCTATGGTCGATAATCATAAGAAATGAAATATCTGATTGTACTGCTGTTAAAACTGCCTTCGGGCGTTTTTTACTAATGTTCGAAGAACATTAGTATTAAAATCGATTCGGCCAAAAATTCATATTTCTATATATATATATATATGTACAAAAAATTTCAGTGAGATAATCTCGGGAACGCGCCATTCGATTGAGCTGAAATTTTCAGGATACATTGGTGTATATGCAGAATAGGTCCAGGTCTCTTTAAATGACAGTTATTGTTAACCTTTTGGCGCCGGCGGCCATTTAAGTGATATTTTTAATATACATATTATTTCGTGCACAAATGATTTTCGCAAAAATAAAGTTAACGAAATAAATTTTTAACGTGTTTTACATATGAATCGGATAATGCTTTGGAATTTTTTAACCCTATGTGTGCGCTGGGTGCCTAAAAAGAGGACGGGAAAATTTGAAAATTTTTAAATTGCGATAACTTTTGACAGAGCTATTCAATCATTACCAAATTTTCAGGACATATTAATATTATTTAGTTGTAGATTTGTGTAGCTTTTAATGAGCGTGCTGGTAACCCTGTAGCTAGGGCAGGCACTGAAAGTGAAAACCTCCAAATCATCGTCTCTCTTGAAAAAATGCTGTTTCTTCAAAAAACAGCCATTCATATGTAAATCTTGTGCTTTGTTTATATAACCAAAAAAAAAAAAAGTTATGGCATAACGGGCACGCCTGGTAACCCTTGCCCAATTTACCTATATTTTTAGCATCAAAAACTTCTGTTCACGGAAACTCACGATCCGATGAGCAGAATTATTTGAAATTCACAGAATGTATTGGCCTTAAATAGGAGCAGGTCTGAAAGAAGTGATTTTGAAATGCGGGCGATTCTGTGCCAGTGTTGCCATCTTGAAAAACCACTAAAAAAGATAACTGTTTTCAGCCCTATAAATTCTGATTGAATCGTTCGATTTTGACGAAACTCACACAATTGCTGGACCTTACTTTAAGCCACGTTTATTAGAAGTTTGGTTGAAAAATTCGGTTGGAGCTGCCAGCTATGATAATTTTGGTGTCTTCATTTTGAAAAAAAAAAAAATTGGAAGTGAAAACATTCAAACCATCGAATATTCAAAAAAATGTCCGTTTCTTACAATAAAACCAATCTGTATATAAATCTTATGTTTTATCTACACGTTCAAAATAAAACTAAATAAATTTCATGTCGGACAAGAACGGTAACCCTCTCCCAGTTAACCTATATTTTTAGCATCAAAAACTTCTGTTCACGGAAACTCACGAACCAATAATCAGATACAGCTAAAATTTACAGAATGCACTGGACTTAAGTAAGACCAGATTTGATAGAAGCGATTTTGAATTGTGGGCAAGTCTGTGCCAGTGGTGCCATCTTGAAAAATTACAAGGAAAAAACTCTAGCGCACCTGAACCGCTAGAAACACTAATGTTCGAAGAACAGTAGAAGAATCGTGCAGGTTTTGAGTGCATATTCCACCACATGCGCTGCTTATTACGGCCAAATTGTTTCAAATGCCATGTTTTACTTTTGTCTCAAGAATGCATTATAACTCATATGGGAGAAGGTTTCAGATATTACCACTGGCATGAATTTCAACGTTTATGAGAGCAAAACACAGGTTAATTATATTCGTTATCAGTTGCTTATTTCACGAAATTTTGAAAGCAGCATCTCATATAATATCAATGAAGAAAATGCTCAGTGCCTGCAGCACTGTAACTGAAGTTGGAGTTTTGGGGCTGCGATCCGAAAAATTTGCAGAACTTTGGGAATTGAAACATCAGTTATTTATTTTCATTGTAAATGTTTCCGGTATGAATACTAACTGCAAGCATTTATTGATACAAAAGTAGCACAACCGACTCGTGCTGGCAACCTTTCGCCAGTATCAAAGCCAAGAATATATCACATCTGCTTCACGTTGTTATATTACATTTGAAGTTATAGGAGTATAAAGAAATTTAGGGTTACCTGCAGCGAGTTTTTTCAAATAATCGAAAGCTTAATATTTGCTGTTTATGGTCACTACAATATCATTACCAATTGAAAATTCTACGATAAAACCGCTTAATAAAGATATTGCAAGCAAACACAAAACCAACAATAGCTGGCAACCCTATCATGGCTTTTCAACCAAATTTGGCTTGAATAATGTTTATAATAGGTTTCAGTAATTGTATGAAATTCGTATTGATTTCATGACTGCACTGGAAGTTATAGGGCAAAAAGTTTTATTTTCCTGAGCGAATTTTCACAAAAAGACACAAAAATTACCATAGCTGGCAGCACCAATCGAATTTTTCAACCAAATTTCTATCAAACAGAGTTTAGAGTAAGGTTCAGCTACTGTGTGAATTTCATGAAAATCTGGTAACTTATTCACATTTCATAGGGCAAAAAGTAGTTTTTTTTCTTTGTAATTTTTCAAGATGGCACCACTGGAACAGAGTTGCCTACAATTCAAAATCGCTTCTATCAGACCTGGCCCTACTTAAGTCCAATGCATTCTGTAAATTTCAATTCTATCTGATTATTGATTCGTTAGTTCCCGTGAACAGAAGTTTTTGAAGCTAAAAATATAGGTTAACTGAGAAAGGGTTACCGTTCTTGTCCGACATGAAATTTCCAAAGTTTTACTTTGACTGTGTAGATTAAGCATAAGATTTGTATACAGATTGGTTTTATTGTAGAAACGGACATTTTTTAGGATATTCGCTGGTTTGAATGTTTTCACTTCCAAATTTTTATTTTTTCAAATTTAAGACACCAAAATTATCATAGCTGGCAGCTCCAACCGAATTTTTCAGCCAAATTTCTACCAAATGTGGTTTAAAGTAAGGTGCAGCTACGGTGTGAATTTCGTCAAAATCGAACGATTCAATCAGAATTTATAGGGCTAAAAGCAGTTATCTTTTTTAGTGATTTTTCAAGATGGCACCACTGGCACAGAATCACTAGGATTTCAAAATCACTTCTATCAGACCTGGTCCTATTTAAGACCAATACATTCTGAAAATTTCAATAAATTCTGCTCATTGAATCGTGAGTTTCCGTGAACAGAAGTTTTTGATGCTAAAAACATAAGTAACTTGGGCAAGGGTTACCAGGCGTGCCCGTTATACCATATCAAATTTTTTTTTTTGTTTATGTAAAAAAAGCACGAAATTTACATATGAGTGGCTTTTTTTTTAAGAAACGACATTTTATCAAGAGAAATGATTATTTGGAGGTTTTCACTTTCAGTGCCTGCCCTAGCTACAGGGTTGCCAGCACAATCATGAAAACCTACACAAATTTGCAACTAAATAAAACAAACATGTTCTGAAAATTTCGTAGTCATGAAATAGCTCTGTCAAAAGTTATCGCAATTTAAAAATTTTCAAATTTTCCCGTTCTCTTTTTAGGCACCCAGCGCACACATAGGGTTAAAAAAATTCCAAAAAATTATCCGATTCACATGTAAAACTTGTTCGAAATTTATGTCGTCAACTTTATTTTTGCAAAACTTATTTGTGTACGGAATAATAGGTATATTAAAAAAATCACTAAAATGGCCGCCGGCGCCAAAGGGTTAAAGATTATTAACTTTTTCTGAGACCTGGCACTATTCTGCATATACACCAATGTGTCCTGAAAATTTTAGCTCAATCGGATGGCGCGTTCCTGAGATTTTTTCACTGAAATTTTTTGATGATATATATATATATATATATAGAAATATGAATTTTTGGCCAAAGTGATTTTAATACTAATGTTCTTCTTCGAACATTAGTAAAAACTGCTTTTTGCCCTATGAAATGTGATTAAGTTACCAGATTTTCATGAAATTGACACAGTAGACACACCTAACTCTTATTTCTGTTTGATATAAATTTGGTTGAAAAATTTTATTGGTGCTGCCAGCTATGGTAATTTTTGGGTCTTTGGTTTTGAAAATTCGCTCAGGAAAATAAAACTTTTTGCACTATAACTTCCAGTGCAGTCATGAAATCAATACGAATTTCATACAATTAATGAAACCTGTCATAAACATTATTCAGACCAAATTTGGTTGAAAAGCCACTATAGGGTTGCCAGCTATTGTTGGTTTTGTGTTTTATTGTAATATCTTTATTAAGCGGTTTTATCGTAGAATTTTCAAATGGTAATGATATTGTAGTGACAATAAACAGCAAATATTAAGCTTTCGATCATTTGAAAAAACTCGCTGCAGGTAACCCTAAATTTCTTTATACTCCTATAACTTCGAATGTAATTAAACAACGTGAAGCAGATTTGATATTTTCTTGACTTTGATACTGGCGAAAGGTTGCCAGCACGAGTCGGTTGTGCTACTTTTGTATCAATAAATCCTTACAGTTAGTATTCATACCGGAAACATTTACAATGAAAATAAATAACCGATGTTTCAATTCCCTAAGTTCTGAAAATTTTTCGGATCGCAGCCCCGAACACCAACTTCAGTTACAGTGCTGCAGACACTGAGCATTTTCTTCATTGATGTTATATGAGATGCTGCTTTCAAAGTTTGGTGAAATAAGCAACTGATAACGCATATAATTAACAAGTGTTTTTCTTTCATAAACTTTGAAACCCATGCCAGTGGTAATATCTGAAACCTTCTACCATATGAGTTATAAAGCATTCTAGAGACCAAAGTAAAACGTGGCATTTGAAACAGTTTGGCCGTAATAAGCAGCTCATGTGGTGGAATATGCACTCAAAACCTGCACGATTCTTCTACTGTTCTTCGAACATTAGTGTTTCTAGCGGTTCAGGTGCGCTAGAGTTTTTTCTATTTCGCTACTTAGCTTGTGGTAATTTTTTGGCCAATTATCTTCCGAACCATGCAGAAACATTGGTCCGTAGAACCACATTGCACAACTTTTCAGTTTTTCTGGCGCGATCCCACGTGAGACGATGTCTGCTGGATTATTTTCGGATTTAACATGTCTCCACTGGGCCGGTGTTGATAATTGCTGAATGGATGATACCCGGTTGGCCACGAAGGTATTGAATGACGAAGCTTCTGAATTTAACCAGCTCAGTACAATTTCGGAGTCGGTCCAATAAAAGCATGTTTGATCCGATATTCTTAAGTCCCGTTTAAGCCGATGACCTAACTCAGCTGCTAGTTTCGCAGCACACAGTTCTAGCCTGGGAAGTGTAATGGTTTTCAACGGTGCCACCTTAGATTTGGCGCATAGAATGTGCACGGTACGTATGCCATCCGTATGAACGGCGCGAAGGTAAGCAACGGCGCCGTACGCCTTCTCAGAAGCATCCGCAAAAATGTGAACTTGAGTGCCTTTCGGTATTTTGCCTCCCGTAACATGGCGAGGTATGGAGATTTGGTTTAGTTCACTTAAACTTTTGCGGTATTTTAACCATTCTGAGTGTAACTCCATAGGCAGTGCTGCATCCCAATCGATCTTTAGGCACCAAAGTCTCTGTAAAAACATTTTGGCCACTACTGTCACCGGACTCATTAAACCTAATGGGTCGAACAAATGAGCAATGTCAGACAATGCCGTTCTCTTGGTTATTCTTTCTGAACTATTGCACAAACTTCTGATCTTGAACTGGTCAGCCTTGGGCATCCAGATTAATCCCAAAGTTTTGATCTGTCCTTCTGGATCATCTGCTAAGTCTAGTGAAAGTCTGATCTTCGTTTGATATGGATTGCAGTAACAGCTTGTGGTTCGCGCACCATTTTCGCAGCTTAAACCCAGCGGAATTTAAGATGTGTTGTAGTTGATCACGTTTTTCTATTGCATCGGAGAGGCTGTCAGCTCCAGACATAACATCATCCATGTAGAAGTCATGATTTAATGCCGTAGCACCAGTCGGAAATTGATGAACGAACTGAGCTGCAAGCTCTTGCAGACATTTCGTCGCCAGATATGGTGCAGTAGTCGTGCCGTATGTCACTGTATTCAAATTATAATATCTCAATGCCTCACCGGGATTGTCTCGCCATATTATCAATTGATATCTTCGATCTTGTTCAGTTACCATTATTTGCCGATACATTTTCTCGATATCGGCCGTGAACACATATCTAGGCAATCTGAATCGCAAAAGAATGGTAAACAGCTCATCTTGGATAGTGGGACCAGTACACAGGACCTCGTTCAGACTAACGCCAGTTGTAGTCTTAGCAGAGGCGTCAAATACTACCCTTAGTTTGGTGGTAGTGCTCTCCGGCTTTAAAACGCAATGATGAGGCAAAAAATAGTGCGGTGATGGAATGTCTGAGGGATCAATTTCGCTCATATGGCCCAGTAAGGCATATTCTTTCATGAATTGTCGATATTGACAGTATAAAGAGGGATCCCTTTCAAGTCTACGTTCGAGCTGATAAAAGCGACGAAGAGCGATTTCCTTGGATTTTCCAAGTCTCCTTGGATCTTCTCGGAACGGAAGTTTAACTACAAAACGTCCGTTAGGGTTCCTTTTCGTGCTCTGCGCAAACTCTGATTCACATTTGCGCTCCTGGGTAGTCATATGAGGGCCTGTATTTTCGGACTCTTCTAGTTTCCAGAAGCGTTCTATTTGTTCGTTCAACTTCTCCTCATTCAGTTCGGAAATTCCACATGTAACGCTTGACGGTGTATGCGCTTCCACCTTGCCTGCTACGATCCATCCAAAAACGGTGTTTTATAGTATTGGGCCTCCCTTTCGTACCCGAATCTGCCCAATGGAAAGCAATTCGTAAAATACTTCGGCACCTATTAGAAGGTCGATAGTGCCTGGATGGTCGAAAGATGGGTCAGCTAGTCGTATGTTGTGTGGGATGGCTTGTCTAGTTTCGGGTCCTAAATAGTGTGTAGGTTGGGCGGAAACTATTTGAGGAAGTACTATTGCATCCAAATTTAGCGTGAAGTTTGTTATTTTTGATAGCATCGTTAGTTTTGCTTTTTGATGAGCTTGGTGATATTTTCCCCCTACTCCTCGAATATTTAATTCTAGTTTGTCTTGAGGAAGACCGAGTTTTTTTACAGCCGCTTCTGTTATAAGGTTTATTTGCGATCCGCTGTCTAATACGGCTCTAAGATCTAGTGACTCTCCCTTATAGTTACGAGCCTGAACAATGGCAGTGCTCAATAGTATCGTTGATCCCTTCGTTGAGGGTTCTGTCGATAGTGTCACCAAGTTTTCATCACTTGCCATATGTACCACCGGCAGTGCGGCTGACGGCATTCTTTCTTTCTCTGGTTCCAAGTTGGTGAGATTCTTATCCATGGTAGTAGCTATGGACTTTTCTGAATTACGCTGCTCCAAATGTAGCAATGTGTTGTGTTTTCTTTGACATCGTATACAACATCTGGAAGTGCATTGGGATGCTCGGTGGCCATCGCGCAAACAATTCATGCATAATCCAAGCGATCTGACCTTGGCTATTCGTTCTTGTACTGACAATTGCTTGAACCTTTCACAAGCTGAAATCCTATGATTCCCAATGCAATTCTTGCATCGTATAGTAGAACCGTCCTTCACTGATACTAAAGTCGCAGTTTTGTCTGACGTGAGCTTGTTGTGGTTTATCGCCCGTTTGTCAGTGATGCAAGTCTCCAAGGCTTGAAAGCGCCGCTCAAGAAAGTTCAGCAAGGAGTTTATGCTCTGTAATTCGCGCGGTGCGCTAAGCGATTGTTCGTAGAGGTGGTGGCTAACCTTATCTAATTTTTTAACCAACAAATGGAGGAGAAGCGGATCCCAACTAGTTATATCTAGTTGTAAACCTTTAAGCCCAAGTAAACATTCGTTTGTTACGTCGTGCATCTTCTTTATAGCAGCGGCAGACTCTTGGAGTATTGTTGGTTGTGACATCAACCTATCCATGAACGTGGATACCATTAACCGCTTATTATTGTACTGGTTATTCAATATCTCCCATGCCGTACTATAATTCTCCTCTGATATTGGCATATGTCGTATGAGTCGTTCAGGTTCCCCTTTGAGATTCATCTTCAAATACCACATTTTCTGAGCGTCTCCTAGCTGTTGCTCGTGAACCATTTGCTTAAATAAGTCATGGAATGGTTTCCATTTGGAATAATCTCCATCAAACATGGGTATAGTTAATTGGGGTAGTTTCACCTGAGCCTGCGGGGCGGCTGCACGAGTCACAATTGCGTTCAATTTTTCGGCATAGGATGTTAAAAATATAAGAACATCTTGTATGCGATCTTCAATATGCTCGTAGTCTTCGTCGCGATAGCCTAGAGTGTTTGGGTTTGACCCAGATTGTCCTATCCTTTCATGATAGTGACGTATCTCTTCCCAATATCGCGTGATAACGGCGATTTTAAGATCGTAGTATGGTTTAGATTGTTCATCTTCATTGCTGTTGATCCCATCTATTATGTGCTCAACAGCGTGCATCTTTGATCGTTGCTGTCTGATCAAAGCAGCCAGATCGTTATTCCCTTCAAATGGCGTTTTGAATGATAAGGATGAGGCTTCTGAATCCATTCGTTCCTCTACTGTGGTGCCTGTGCCTTTGGGGTCGTAGCGTAGTTGACGCATCGCCTCCTTTGTCTTCAAGTATTCTTGCTCCATAGCCTTGAAATACTTGTTAATAAAGTACGGGTGGTCTGGATGGGTACATTCAAAACCCCTCAATTCCTGGTCGGTTTTAGAGAATACATCCCACAGGTCCGTCAGGCGTTTCAACCGTGCATCAAGGTATTCAATGGTTTTACGGCTTAGTGAGTCCTTTTTATAATTGGACAACACCCTTTCCAATTCCTTCCCTGTCATATCTTGCTGCTTAGTGAGCTCTTCAAAAATCGCCATTGTATTAGTCTGTGTTGTGGCCCAGACTACGCCTTACTAGCAAAATAAACGAAGAAAAGAAACTACTTAGTCTGTGTTATGGCCCAGACTAACGCTCTAAAACTCTTTGAGAGAGTAAAAGGCCGGGCAGTCAACTACTGCGAATGGATTGTTGATTAAGAGGATATTCTTCCTTTCAACTAATCCACAAAAGACACAAAGTGAAAACACCGAACGAATTCTCCTAAAATTCTGATCTGTATGAAAAGACGTGATTCGGTATGAATCACGTCGGGGTCACCAAAAATGTTTATATAGCGAGCAGATTCTTTTATCTGCCGGCAGTAATCGAATGCAATATCCGTCTACTTCTCTTGAAAGCTGGCCGAATACAAAATCCGTCCTGCTAGGGAATGGTACTTCGATACAATATCGACGCACCAGGATAAAATCAATAAAACGCAATCGTTCTGATTGATGTTTAAAACCCAAGAGACTTTATTTCTCACATTAATTGTCTTTTATAGCTAATTGGATTAAACCTAAAATTTCTGATTACAATTGAAATTACTGAGTTCATACAAAAAAAAAATGTAATTGTCAGCGACAATTGCTTATTATTCATGTCGTGGATACCTGCGTAGGTCAATGATGTGGATCAGCATTTTCTTATTAATTATATTATTTGCGATGGGCTATTGCCACTTGAATCATTGACCTATGCATGCACGTTTACGAGAATATGCGCTCGTGCAGCAATTGACACTTTACAGGAAATCGTAGCATTTATTCACTTTGCAATATGTTTCTTTTGGTACTACTTAGCATATAATTTCGATATGACACTTATTTTGCATATACATATATAGATACATACATTTTCGTATTGACATGAGTAATTGCATTAAGACTGGAATTAAGTTCGGAAATTTTGATGATTTGCAATTAAAGTTGAATTGAATGAATTTAACATGTATGTATATTTGAGCTTGAATGAATGTATGTATGCATAAGTATGTATGAATTTTAAATGAACTTAAAATTAAGTATATTTAGGAATTAGAAATATGGTTAGAAATATGGTTAATTTAGATGAAATTGAACAACGCGGTATAAATCTGGTATTTTAAAACAACTTAAAACCGTTTAAAAAATGTTTAACCACTTTAAACCACTTAAAAAATTTTGGTCTCTGGGTTTGTCTGAAATTAGCAAAACAAACTTTTTTTATCCATGTGGTCTAAAAGACACTTTTCACAATGTACAAAGCAATCAAAGTATAATCAATATATTTGTCTGAAATTACCGATAATTGTTTAAAGAATTGCTCCAAAAGTGACTTCACACAAAAATGCAAAATAATCAAACTTTAATCGTTTGGATCGCCTGAATTCACTTTAAGTCGAAGACAAACTTGAGTTCAAAAACTCTTACAGTTGCTTTTATATGAAAATCGTAGCCACAATTCTATGCTTATCAGATAATTTTTTTTAAACTTCTTACCATACAAAAGTTTTCCTACACATCTCACACCCTTAAACAATAGAAAATCACGCTAACTAGTAAACTTTTCATTAACCAAAGCACTTGCGGCTGAATATTTCCGCTCACATGTTCATTGCTGATAAAACGCGAGCAATTAAAAATCTCCCAATATTTTGCACTCATGATGACATCCAATACTCGCACGGAATTCAGTTCTTATCAGTCACTCCGATCTTACCTTACTTATTCATATTCAACCAACTGAACCGCAACGCGCATGTTCAAACATGTGTCAACTCAAACGCGTGTTGATTCAAACGCGTAACGTCATCCAGGAATGTAAACCAAATTAAATGTAAACACACCCAAATGTAAACAAACCCCTATGTAAGCAAACCCGCAAAGAGTTCCATAACTTATTAGGCGCGAGCAATGAAAGTCACCCAATATTTTTTTGTACAATAATCAATCAATCAATATATAATAAATACTCACACGGAATCCAACTCTTATCAGCCACTCCAAACTATCACGCATTCATATATTGCTTATTACCATTCACAACCACAGGCTAAAATTCCATACTCAACCGCAACGCGCATCTTAAAACGTGTTGACGCGTAACGTCATCGAGCAATGTAAACGTAAACTCGAAACGTGCACGCTAGAAAACCACAAAGCATGACAAAACTCAAACTCATCTGCCCATGCAAAACTCCTAGTTCTATTACTGATCAGAGTCAAACTCATCTGCCCATGCAAACTCATATACCGTACAAACATAGCACGCGCCAAAATCACAAACTTTCAAACGTTTGCATCAAACCGTCGACCAATAGCCATTATAACACACACACATTTTGTTTGGTCACACAGTAGTGGATTAGAACCTGCATATCCCCAGCGGGAAAAATAATGCTTACGGATATATTCGGTAAGCATTTCGCGTAATGCGTGTGAGCATTACCGGACCATTACGCGTTGTTACTAATGTTCGAAAAACAATAGTATTAAACTCGTTTCGCCGAAAATTCATATTTCTTTATTTATGTGTATATATATATATATATATATATATATATATATATATATATATATATATATATATATATATATATATATATATATATATATATATATATATATATATATATATATATATATATATATATATATATATATATATATATATATATATATATATATATCAGCAAATCGGTTAATAGAAGTAATCTTTGGAGTGGCCAATCGGATTGAGCTGAAATTTTCGGATGTCGTAGATGTATATAGTAGGTAGGTCCATGACTTGTTCGAATTCAGTTATCTTTAACCTTTTGGCGGCGGCGGGCATTTTAGTGAATTTTCAGGTACTCCTATATTTCCAAGCTGTGTAAAATTTTTGTAACGAAAAGTATTGAAAATAAAAACTTATTATGTTTTAGGTTTGCCCATGACAAAGAATTGGAAATTTTGAGCCGTGTGTGGGTGCTGAGTGCCTAAAAGTGGGCAAGGAATTTTTCTCAAATTTTAATTTGTCATAACTTCTGATAGGAACATTCGATCATCGTAAAATTGATAGAGCGTATTGATGTAGGCTAGAACTTAGCACACATGGATTTTAAAAACAGTGTGGGTAACCCTGTAGCTATGGCAGGCTCTTAAAAAAAATCCTTCAAATCATCGACCTTCCTGAAAATTTTTTGCTTTTTGCCAAACAACTCAAATCATTGATAAATCTAAATCTTTGTCCATCACGTCAGATTAAAATTTTCCAAATTCCGAGTCGCACAGGAACGGCAGCCCATCACCAAACTACCTCTATTTTCAGCACTCGAAAGTTCTGTTCACGAGAACTGACGACCGGGTTATCCGATCATAGTGAAATTTACAGGACATGTTAATATTAGCTAGGACCCGGTCTGATAGAAGTGATTTTGCGGGCAACCCTGTGCCAGTGGTACCATCTTGAAAAATCACTGAGAAAAAAACCCGGTTTTTGGCTCATAGCTTCCGATTCAGCCATCAAATTTTGACAAAATTCATACAATACTTGGATCTTACTCTATGTAACATTTGGTGAAAATTTGGCTGAACAATTAGAATAGAGTTGCCAGCTATGGCGATTTTTGTCTCCTAAATCTTGCAAATTTGCTCAGCAAAATAAAGCTTTTTTCCCTATAACTTCCGGTCCAGTGTAGAAATCAGAACGAACTTCACGCAGTAAATGAACCTTAATATGAACCAAATGTCTTAGAAATTTCGTACGAAAATCATGAAACGGCTGCCAGCTATGACCATTTTGTAATTTTGTTTAATTTCTTTACTGAGCGATTATGTCATTAGATTTGCAAATGGAAATGATCCTGCAATGAAAATTAACAACAAATATTAACGCTTTAAAAACTTGAAAAGTTTTGAGGGTGGTAACCCTAAAATTCTTTTCACCCGTATAACGTCCAACTTCAATTCAATTCGTCCAACTTTCAATTGAAACGAAATTTACTGGTTGGGTTTAACTTAACGTGAAGCAGATTTGGTATGTGTTTTGCTTTGCAGCTTACACAGGGTAACCAGTATTAGCCAATTCCGTAAATATTGCACCAACAGATGCTTCAAATTACGTTCTCATATGCAAAGAATTTGCAATAAAAATAAGAAACCAATTTCGAAATTTTCCGAGTTTTGAACAGTTTTCGGATAGCAGCCTCAAACAACGTTTAACCGCTGAAAATTTCGATAAAATCCTGCGATGAGAACGAAATTCAGAGGATAAGTTGATTTGAGTATGAGTTTGTTATGGTAAACTTATTGCTGCTTCGTTCGGACTGCCGAACGGACGCTTCGTTCGGACTACTTCGTTCGGGTTGCCAGCACTGAACATTTTCATCATTTGTGTTATAGTTGAGTTTTGTTGCTTTGGATAAGGAATGGTTGATATGATTCTACAAAACAGTGTTTTACGTCTTTGCACACTTTTTTGTCACTCAAAGAAAATTTCTTCGAAAATTAGTTTTCTAGCGGTTCAGGTGCGCTAGAGTTTTTTTCTTTTTAACATTGCATGTTCTAGGCTGGGAAGATTTATACAAGGAGAAACTCATGCTCTTAGCTCTATAGCTTTATGTATAAGAGCTTTTTGGAAAGTACGACATCGTATTCTCGCATTTATACGCCTCAATATGAATTAAAGCTTTGGCCGGCGGCCGATCGTATCTCTGCATGTGTGGTTTTTGCATGCTGATGCTCATAGGAAATTCCAATAGCGCATGCTCTTTGCTACTAGGGGGAATTGTCTTCATACATTTTACTTACCCGTGGGTGATGATTTGAAATGCTCCGAAATTTTCATCTTTCCGCTTTATATAGCAAACTACCCATAACCGATGTATGCTCGCAAGTTTTTTTCCCCTTGTTTCTGCGATTGTTGTTCATTGGCCAGTCTTAGACTTATAACATATGAGCTTTCTTCCTTGCAGCATTCCCCATGCATATATACGAGTATATCTCATAATTACTGGAAAATAGCTTTGGAAATCGGAAATTGGCATTACTGGCATTGTTTGATTCATGCATTACGCCAGCATACATTACCGCGAGTCCCGTTGGGTCCATACTACTTCCAGACATATCGCTTTCTAATTATTATTTATTTCCAGATTTGAAGCGGGACTAAAGAAGAAAAAAACTCTAGCGTATCAGAACCGCTAGAAATACTAAAGTTCGAAGAACAGTAGAGGATTTATGCAGATTTTGAGTGTATTGTTATATATTGTTGTTATATTGTTGTTATATTGTTGTTATAGTCTTATATCTAATATATTGTATGTATTGTCATATATATTGTTATATATTGTATATTCGCGATGTGAATACTTAAGGGGGGAGATACATGTAACTGCTAAAACAAAAAAGATTTTTTTTTATTGCATCAAAGTGTTTGAAATACTCTTAAAATATACCAAAAAAAGTTTTGAAGCGATATTCGTATTAGTTCTCGAGTTATAGCCAATTATAGACAGCGCGGCGTTCCCCAGGTTGGTGGAGCTTTAGAACTTTAAACGCGTTTTTCTCAAAGTAGTACTTTTTCAATTTCCGTACAAGATATCTCAAAAAATATTGAACCTATTCGGCTCAAATTTATATCACATGTACAAAAGAGTATTATCTCATCGTTGAACCTACATTTTTTTGTAATTTCGGAAAAATAATTAGTTTACCAATGTTTAAAACGTGATTTTTTTGAAAAAAAATCGAATTTTTTTTTTAATCTAATATTAATGTAAAAATTTGATTTTTTTTTCTAAATTTTATTGGTTCACCTATGAATTATAGATCTCATTAGCATATTTTTTTTCTCTGAACGTTGCAAGTTTCTCAGAAAAGGCGTTAAGTTGTACGAGGCTGTTTTTGATGTGTTTTTTTCATTTGTTCGCATCGCCTCCATTTTGTGTTAAAAAGTTATTAAAAAAATATTTTCATTTACTATAAGATATGTACTTTGAGGATTTAATATTAAAAATTTTCCGAATAAACAATATATATGTTTTAAGTCAATCTGAAATTAGCAATTTCTTTTCCATTTTACATGTATTTCCCCCCTTAAGGCAAAAAAAAAATTTTGTGAGTGTACATGCGAAGCGCCCCTAGGTCATTTTTTCTATGATTTTCGTTGACTTGGCTATATCGCTATATCGCTACATCGACTTATCCCAAAGTGTAGACAAAGATGAGTGAGTCATCTCCTTTAAAAAAAGCAAAAAAAACAGTTAGCCTAGGCAAAAAAAAACAAAAAAAATTGCTGTAAAAAAGTGCAGAATCTCAAAAAAAAAAGGTCCGAAAAAAGTTCAACTGACACTTAAATTAATGAAAAATGTTGCTACATATTATGGCCTAGCTATACGATGAAATCCTTATTCAGCTGAAAATATGCGCAAGTAAATTTGGGCAGCATATTACCAGAAAATTTCAACTGATGACAACCCTCAACACTCTTATTGTCCTGTTGGAGAAACGGCTTGGTGTAACTGGCGCAAGGTGGCAGCTGGTGATAATGCATTAAAAAATTTCAAGCATCCTCCACCTTCAGATGATGAGGTACAAGAAATTTTAAAGCCTATTTATGATGACTTATCATCAAAAGATTTACTAAAGCGATGCTTGGGCAATGTTACGCAGAATAATAACGAAAGCTATAATTCTTGTGTTTGGAATTTGGCCTCCAAACATACTTTTTGTGGGAAAACGTGCTAAATATGGCTGCAAATATTTCTGCATGTACATTAAATGAAGGTTTTGTGGCTATCTTGAAAACAATGCAAGCAATGGGAGTTTCAATTAGCGAACATGCGCTGGAACATGCAGAACATAGAGATGCTGCAAGAATCAACCAGGCATCTATAGAGGCCAGAAGTGCTCGAAAGGAGCAAAAATCTTTGGAAAAGGAAAACTATGAGCGAGAAGAAGGTACATTGTATGGTCCAGACATCGCAGATTAATTTTCGGTAAGATTTATTGAAAAAAAAATTTTGAATTTTGAATTTAAGCGCGATTTTCCCGAAACAAGCTTTTGCAAGTTGGCGTGCATGATTAAGAAAAACAATATTATTCAATCGTTCTGAAATTTTAACACGTTAATCTGCACACGTTGATGCTCAGAATGAACTACGGATGAAAAACTCGGCACTAAATTTTTTTAGTTATAACCGATTTCTGGGGGAAAAACCTCGAGTTTCGAAAAAACGCCGCCATTTTGTTATTTTCAACCAAATTTTTCACATGAATTTCGTTTTGACTTCGTCACTGCATCGGAAGTTAAAGGGAAAAAATCTTTATTTTCCTGAGCAAATTTACAATATTTAGGAGACAAAAATTGCCGTAGCTGGCGTTCCTATACTAATTTTTCAACCAAATTTCTATGAAATCTATCTTAGAGTAAGGCTCACCTACTGCGTGAATTTTGTTAAAATCTGGTGGCTAAATCGGAAGCTTTAGGCCAAAAACCAGTTTTTTTTCTCAGCAATTTCTCCAAATGGCACAACTGTTACAGTGCTGCTAGTTTTTCAAAATCACTTCTATCAAACCTGGTCCTAGCCAATTTAAACATGTTCTGTAAATTTCATATTGATCGCTTCATCCGATCGTGAGTTCTCGAACACAGAAGTTTTGAGTGCTGAAAATAGAGGTAATTTGATCACGGGTTACCGTTCTTATTTACCGCGGAATTTTGAAATATTTTATTTAACTTGGTGGACAAAAGTCAAAATTTATCAATAATTTGAATTTATTTTCAAAATCAAAAATTTTTCAGGAAGGTCGATGATTTGAAGGATTTTAGTTCAGGAGCCTGCTGTAGCTACAGAGCAGCTCGCACAGTCTTCAAAGTCCATGTGTGTAAAATTTTAGTCTATATCAATACGCTCTAAAAATTTCACGATGATCCTTTGTTTTTCTTAGAAGTTATGACAAATCGAAATTTGAAAAAAACCCTTGCCTACTTTTAGGCACTCAGCGCCTACACAAGGCCCAAAATTTCCACTTCTTTAGCATAAGCAAACTAAAAACATAATAAGTTTTCATTCGTAGTACTTTTTTTAACAAAAATTTACACTACTTCGAAATATAGGAGCACCTGAAAATTCACTTAAATGCCCGCCGCCGCCAAAAGGTTTAAGATATCTGAATTCTAACAAAACATGGATCTACCTGTTATATACATTTGTGTTCTCCAAAAAACTTCAGCTCAATTGGATCGGCCACTCCGGAGATTATCTCCCTTAACCATTTTGCTGATAAATATATACATATATACATATATATATATATATATATATATATATATATATATATATATACATATATATATATATATATATATATATATATATATATATATATATATATATATATATATATATATATATATATATATATATATAAGTATATATATATATATATATATATATATATATATATATATAAGTATATATATATATATATATATATATATATATATATATATATATATATATATATATATATATATATATACATATGACGAATATTTGGCGAAGCGATTTTAATACTTATGTTCTTCGAACATTAGTAAAAATGTCTAAGCAATGAAGATCTGCAAGCGGTCGACTTCAGTCATTTTGAAGAAAAAAATTGTGTTGTTTTTTAAAAATGGCTTTTAGGGCCGGTTTCACAGTCAAAGTTTAATCTTGAGTTTAGTTAAACTTAATTCAAAGATTAATCCGGAGCTTAAACTTGACTCAGTTTCACAGTGCTGATATGTCCTCGGTTCAACTAAACTGTAGTTTATTTATTTGTGTTGCCATGATTACGACTATTGTGAACTAAATAAACCAACGAAAGAGTTTCTACGTGAATTTTCTTTAGTTTTTACTTTTTGAATGGAACTTTGTTTTGATTTGGTTTGTTCAAATGTCAAATTGTTTTTATTTGGTCCGATATTATGTGTGATACAAAGTGTTTTCTGTGTTCAGAGGCATTATGAAGTATTTTGTTGTTAAAAGTAAACAGTAAAAATGGAAAATCGTCGGGCGTACAATTTCACAAGTGACGAGGTGAATTTATTACTGCAATGTGTGAAAAATCATAAAGATATTGCAGAAAGCAGATCTTCAGATAAATCCAAGTGGGATGAGAAAAATAAAATTTGGAGGACACTTGAAAAAGAATTTAATGCTGCTTGTGACAGAGTTTATCGCACCAATGAAACATTGAATAGAAAGTACGAAAATTTTAATAAAATTGACCTAAAAAAAATATGGTGCCGAAAAACGGTCAATTTACACCACTGGAGGTGGTCCAAAGCCCAAATCTACCATAACTGCAATAGACGAGACTGTTCAAAGTTTGTTGCAGTACGAAGTTAATGGTATGCCATCAGTGTACGATTGCGATGTGACAAATATAGGTACAGTTAAAGAAATTTGCAAGCATAAATTGTATCAATTAATTTCTTTGTCTTATATTTATGAAGGTATCAGAAGCAACGAGAAGGTAATACTGGGTCCCAGAGGCACGCAGTCAGATGTTGGATCAGAAGATGTCCTGGCTGAGCTTAGTAGCTGGGAAAACTTTAGCTGTACTTCGGCACCAATATATTTAGACAAAACCAACATCTGGGGGCAAGGAACTCTAATCTTTATTTTTTATAACCTACTACTGTTAACTAAATTGTTAGATTCCTCTAGATATTTTAAAATAAAAATCAATAAAGTGGGACAAATATTGTCCGTCCATGCTGAAAACTCAAGTGTCAGCCAGTTTAAGGCAAAAAAATGTAAAAAAAATAAAAGGAACGGATTGGAGTTCGGGCAGAATCGAAAATTGATCTTGCAAAGGCGAAGTTGCAAAATGAGAACGCGAAACACGACATAGAAGGGCAATTTTCAAAAGCAGAACACCAACGAAAAATTAAATTGGCAGAGGCAAAAATGCAGTTCGCTGAAGAGGAGCATAGAATCAAAATGGAGGTGTTAAGAGCAGAACAAAAAAAAAACAAAAAATAGAATATTTACTATACGCAATTTATTTGGAATTTAGTTATTTATTATATTTTAAATTGAAATATTTATGTCTATTATATTCTTTAAAAAATTTTTTGTTGTGTTACTTGCTATACAATGTTTCTCAAATAATCATTTATCAATAAAAGTCTATTCAAATTATCATCACTAGAATGATTTTCAGACGGTGCTTGCAGAGCAAAATTGACCGCATTTTTTAAATTTTCGCTTAACGGAGGAGGTATACAGTCGTTTTCAATTATGCATATATTATGTAGAATTGTGGTTGCCACGATCACACTTTGGTTTTTGGTCGGTGAATATCTGAGACCGATTGATAATATAGCAAATCGTCTTTTCCAGACACCATAGCTTCTTTCGATGCAATTCCTTGTCCGGATAAGAGCTTCATTATATAAATTTTCTTCAGGCCGGTTTACTCTCCTTAGACATGTCAACATATATTTGCGGTTTGCATAGCCACTGTCTGCCACAACATAGGTATTTGGAAATTCGTTTGCTTCCAACCGGGCGCAAACTCTGCAGTTTTTGAATATTGTGTTATTATGTGTGGAGCCTGGCCAACGCGCAACAATATCTATTATCTTCATGTTGGCATCACATAATGTTTGCACATTATATGAAAAAAAACCCTTTCCATTTCGGAAAACTTCTGCATTGTTACCTCTTTTTCTTAACTAAATTTTAATATGTTTAATACCTGGCAATAGAATTTTAACATGGGTGCAGTCAATATCAGCGATAACATTCGGAATCGAAAAACTTAGATTTTGATCGTTTTATTTTATCCTGATTTGCTGGCAAATTAGTAAATAATGGTCGCAAAAGAGCAATGGAATCCAAGACTTTCTTCACTACCCTGCACGCGGTTGACTTTGAGACCCCGAAAAAGTCCCCAACGCCGGTTAACATACAGCCAGTTGCAAAAAGCCGTAATGTTAGGAGCAATATGTTATCTGGAGACATATAATTGTTTCTGGTTATACAAAGGTTGCAAATGGAGGATATCACATACATAATAAATGTACGCTTATCAGTTTGCTGAATGTTCTATATCCGATCCAATCAATTCAAGCAGAATATAAGCGGATGGATTCAAGCAGAATATAAGCGAAATTCAGAAACGAGTGCTTAAATCAACATCGTCCCCCTCGTTGAAGGGATTTGGACGAGTTCTAACAATCCTTTTCCTCTTCATATGATTCATGGCAATCGAAACACATTCATCATTTGCATACATTTCGTCACATACATTTCTTTCAAAAAACTTGATTTATTGAAATATAAAGTTCAAAATCGGGCCCAATTAGAACACGAACTGTCAAAAAATGCTAATCTACAATTTAAACCGCTGCCATACAATTGTTTAACTTAATCCTAGGTTTAAACCAAAACTTGAGTTTAAAAACCACTGTAAAACGTGTTTTTCGTTTAAACTCAAGTTTTAACCTAATCTTTGGAATATTATTTCAAAATAGTTAGAAGTGAATCAGTACAAGTAAAGAATATAGTGACAATATTCTTTACTTGTACTGATTCATATATATATATATATATATATATATATATATATATATATATATATATATATATATATATATATATATATATATATATATATATATATGTATATATATTTATGTATATATATATATATATATATATATATATATATATATATATATATATATATATATATATATATATATATATAAATATTTTTTTTTTCTATGATAATGCCAAAGCTCAGGGGATTGCCCTTTGAAGTGAATGCTTAGCGATGGTGGTAGGGAGACACATATGGGAGAAACCGATATCAGTTATTCCATTATTTTTTTAAGTGCCACATTTATTTCTTATTTTCTAAATCGCTAGTGTTATGCATAGTCGCTACTAAAGCTTTAATGTGGCACTTAATTAATGGAGCGCTGGTATTGTGCCCAGTCGCCAACTGTTAAGACAACACAAGACGAACAAATACAGCTATGGGCGCGGCGGGATTCAAACCCGCAGGCAGTAGATCGCTGCTTCGGACTGACTCCTTAGCGAGCTAAGCTACTGACCCTCTCAATATATATATATATATATATATATATATATATATATATATATATATATATATATATATATATATATATATATATATATATATATATATATATATATATATATAAATATATATATATATATATTTATATATATATATATATATATATATATATATATATATATATATATATATATATATTTATATATATATATATATATATATATATATATATATATATATATATTTATATATTTATAAATATATATATATATATATATATATATATATATATATATATATATATATATATATATATATATATATATATATATATATATTTACATATATGTATATATATATATATATATATATATATATATATATATATATATATATATTTATATAAATATATATATATATATATATATATATATATATATACACCAAGTGACAAAAAAATCTACGAGTCAGGAATTTTCCAAGTTACCATCAAAATGACATAATTAGCTTATCCCAGGGCAAACGAAATTTTCCAGGTAGTAATTAGGGATCCTATATAAACTGCAGAACGCAAATTTTCTGCATCAGTCTGATTTTGCAAGTTAATAGGTAAACAATTATACCAGAGATGCGAAAATACATCACTTTAAGTCTGGAACAAAAGGCCGAAATTTGGGCTTCTTACCAATCGGCTAAGTCAAAATCGGAAATAGCTCGGCAAGTAGAGTGCAGCGAGGGGACAGTTCGGAATTTAATTAAAAAAAAGCAAGATACAGGCAGCCTTGAGCGAAAAAAGGGCAGCGGAAGAAAAAGAGGTACCACGCAAAGGGATGAAAACCATTTGAAGTTCCTGGCCTTGGCAAATTGATTCGAATCAGCATCAAAATTGCGGGCAGAGTTGTCGAAATCAGTGAATGAGCCTTGCAGTACCGGAACAATCCAAAGAAAGTTGAATGAGATGGGTTTGTGTTCTTATCGCCCTGCGAAAAAGCCACTTTTGAATAAACGAATGAGGCAAGCTCGTCTTGAATGGTGCAAAGATAGAAAAAACTGGACCTCAGAGGATTGGAAACGAGTCATTTTTCCAGATGAATCCAACTTTAATCTTTTTGGACCAGATGGAACAGTGCGAGTGAGACGCAGAACTGGTGAACGATATTCGAACGAATGTATCCAGGCGATGGTAAAGCATTTCCCCTATGTGATGGTTTGGGGATGTATCCTACATAATTGCGTAGGGCCTCTTATTATTCTTGAAGGATCTGTGAATGCTGCTTAGCACAGAGAAATTGTTGAAGAAGGCGTCGTTCCAGCAATCGAGGATCTAACGGCAGATGTGTCAAATCCTCTCTTCCAAGACGATTCGACTCCTGCACATCGAGCTCGCTCTGTAAGTTATTTTCACATTGGAAAGAAAAATATTTTTACTAATGATCTTTGTAACGTGTTTTTCTTTTCCAGGTAACACAATTGAAGGAGCAGCTAGGGATACAGTCTTTGCCGTGGCCAGGCAACAGTCCCGAATTGAATCCCATTGAAAACCTTTGGCAGGTAGTGGGTTCAAAAATAAGGGAAAGTGAGCCGCGAACTTCCCTAGACTTGAAAAATGTAATAAGAAAAGTGTGGGAAGAAGAAATCAATGAAGATTTTTTTTAAAATTTGTATGACAGCATGGTAAGGCGAGTTAAAGCAGTCATCCAAGCAGAAGGGGGGCCGATCAATTATTAATAATTTTTAAATGTATAAGAACTAATTAAATACCTTTAATGTTAATTTTTTCTTAGTAATTACAATAAGTTTACTCTTTTGTATTTATATGACAGACAAATAAACAAAGGAGTAATTTTTTTCAAATAAAATATATTGCAATTTTTTTTTTTGAAAAAGATAGCTATTTTCTAATTTTAACGAATCAAGCTCCTGGAAAAATGTTTTTTTCAGGAACATAATGCAATAAGAAAAGTATTTTATATCTAAAAAGTGAACGTTTCCAGAAACTAGATAAAATATGTAGAGATTTTCATTGAATTGGCATCTCGTAGATTTTTTCGTCACTGGGTGTATATGGGGTGTATATATATATATATATATATATATATATATATATATATATATATATATATATATATATATATATATATATATATATATATATATATATATATGTATATATGATTATGAATTTTTGCCCAAAGTGGTATTACACTGTTAATTTTGGTTTGAACATTAAAGTGAGAATTCGAAAATAATGGAAGTGAATAAACGAAAGACTTTCTTACTCACCGTATGATGATGATTGATTTGGTGGTGATGATGGTGAAATTTCGTTTCATGGTACGCAGGATAATATGGACACAACTTGAATAGATGTGAAAGCGCCGGAAATAAGAAAAGCAATAGCTTCAATAGCAGCTTTTTTGCTGCTCCCACTCCAATGATTATCGGAAGTATCCAAAATAATTTTATTTTGAGAAATTTGATGATCAGTATCATGGCCAACAACGAGAGCATTAGTTTATTCCGGAAAAACTTCTCTGAAAAACATGAAACGTTAAACAAATTTGTTTTTGAACGTACACAACCTTGTTTTTGTATTCAAAATAGGGAAATAATATTAGACAAATACACAATCATTGGTAATCTAGATTCATAAATTTACATAAAAATCAAAGGTTCGTACTAAAAACACTTACATGTTTTTGAAATACCAAGCATTGAAAACTTTTTCAAAATAGATGTGCTATTTTTTCATAAATATATTACTGTCAATTTATTTACATTTGACAAATATTTGTTTTTAAGTCTTTGGCTATAAAGTCAAATTATTCAAACAGGAAAAAGTCATTACAACTTTGCATATTATTAAAACAGCTGTACGGAAGAAAGCAAACACTCTTTATCAAAATTTTGCTTTATATCGATTTTTACATAAAACAGATAAGGATATGGAAACCATATACACAGATTTTTCAAAATCATCGAGACTACTGTATATTTATTGCAGGATCTTTAATTTCACGATTAAATTTGGTATTTGGCATTTGGGCTTATGATTTTTTTTTTGAAACTGTTAATGTGTCGGCATCTTTTTAATTCAATAGGTTTCAATGCTTCAATGGGCACTGAGGACCTAAAAGTAGGCAACATATTTTTCTCAGACTTCAATTTCTCATAGCTCCTGCCAGAAACATTAGACCAACACAAAATTTGCAGAATATATATGTAAATAGGTGCGTTTTTTTGCTCCGGTACAGAACAGAACAGAGAAATTACGGAAAAAAACGATTGATCAGAAAACAGCTGATTCATTTGTTAAGTTTTCTATAGTTTTATTTATTTATCTACATATTATTTATTTATTTATTATTATTATTCAACAGATTAAATCCAATAACTGAATATAGAAATGAATAATATGCAAAGAATCTACTAATGAAAGAAAGTAATAAAGAGAGCACAAAATAATAATGAAATAATAATATTGAAAAAGAACAAAAGTAATAACCAAAATGAAGGTAAAAAAGTACAAATGCATAATTAGGAAATATAAGAGGAAAAAAAAACTGCATTGAGTTGGAAGTAAGCAAAACATTGTTGTTCAGAAAAGTTTTGAAGGCATATAACGTCGGCGGTAAAGGACCAAACTGGAGGTAATTGTGTTGCCTCAGTAAACACAACAGCGGAGAATAAAAATAGGTGTCAGTACGCGCAAATGGCACACTAAACACAATAGAAGAACGGGTGCCATGTACTGCTACACGGACAGAAACGTGGCTACTGATATCGGATTCAACCATCCTATGAAATGATTTAAAGAGTAGGCACTCATCCAGGAAAAGTCTCCGTAATTCGAGGCAGTGAAGATGAGGGAATTACAGGCGATCACTTTAAGGACGGCAAGGAAGCTGAAATTTATAGAATAGGGTGCGAGCAGATCTGCGCTGAACGGACACCAACGCAGTATTTAAGTAGGCATAATGAGGACACCACACTTGACAACAAGATTCAAGGACACTACGCACAAAGGAGAGAAAAAGGTGAACACAGGTGGAAACATAAACGAAAGATTTAGAGGATCTAATAATGAAACCTGATAGCTTAGAGGCCCTGGTAGTAATATAAGAAATATGCTTACATAATTTAAGCTTGGGATCAAATATTACACCAAGATCTCTAAAATTATCAACAACACTAAGAGGAGATCCAGAAACAGAGTAGGAGAACATTAAAAGTGAAGTTTTACAGGTAAAATACATTTTGTGGCATTTCGCGGTGTTCAAAGTGAGAGCATTGGCGCAGCACCAAGTTTGTAAACTAATAAGGTAATTTTGTAGAAGCGTAATGTCATGTTGTGACTCAATCACATCTTGAAATCGTCAGCATATAACAGACAAGAAGATTGGACTAAAGAAGGTAGATCGTTAATCAACAAAAAAAAAGAGAAGAGAACTAAGAATAAATCCTTGCGGAATAACTGATGCAGGAAAAAAGTGAATTTAAGAACAGGAATTAATTAAAAGTTACAATACAGGTACGGCTTTGTGTAACTTTTAACTAATTAAAAGTTACAACACAGGTACGGCCATATATGTAAGAGCAAAACTAGGAAAGAAGAGGACCAGCTATGCCACTTCTGCTTAGTTTTTGAAGAAGGAGGTTATGGTTAACAGAGTCAAAGGCTTTGGAGAAGTCAGTGTTTAGAACGTCGACCAGCTTTTGATGGTCAAGAGCAGGTGCGACTATTTGTGTGAAGGAAAGAAGGTTGATTAATGTGGATTCGCCTTTGACAAAGCCATGCTGCTCATGAACTAGGGTAGGTTGGATAAAGGAGTAGACTCGGTTGTAGACCACTTTTTCAAAAATCTTGCTGAAACAAGGAAGAAGGTAAATGGGAAAGTAGTTTGAGATTCATGAACGATCACTAGCTTTATGTATAGGGAAGATATTGGCAGTAGATGGCACAAAAAATAAACTTATATTGAACAAGAAAGAAAGAGGGACGTACAGAAATGAAGAAAGAAATTTAGCCAAGATATTTGGAATACCGTCGGGAACATAACGGTATTGGCGTCGGTATCCTCCAAAAGAAGTTCAATTTCTAAAGGGTTTGCCCAAAACAAATGTAATTTACGAGAAGATGAAAAGAAAAGATTTTGGGAAAGAGGAGGGCACTGTTGTGAGGAGAAAGAGGAAAAGTAAGAAGCAAAAAGTTCACACACTTGAAACGGAGTGGAAGCAGCTGTATCACCTAAATGCATATCATTGGGGATGCTGGGAGAGTTTTTCAAGGAACGAACGAATGACCAAAAGGATTTAGGTTGGTTGGTTCTGATTGACGCTTTAATGCCAGCAATGTAAGTGCACATCGCCTGTCTTGCAGCTTCTTTCGCTTAAGAGCGTAGATCTTTATACAAAAGGAGGTCAGCAGGTAAACCAGATCTCTTGTTTAAATTACGAGCTGCGTTTTTGTCTTTGAGTGCGACTGCGACATTATTGCTGAACCAAGGAGTATCATTCGGCTTTTTAAGACGATGAGTAGGTGTGAATTGCGGAATAGGGTTTGAGAGGAAAATATAGAATTTGCACAAAGCATCATCAATGCCAAGACCACGAAAGAAAGAGAACCAGTTAATTCTATTTAATTCAATTGCCATGCCAGCAAAATCAGCTTTATGAAAGTTGAAACGTACCAGAGAGGGGATTTTGTTCCTCATAGAATCAGTATTAGAGATTTAAAGGACCAGAGGGAGATGATGTGGGTCAAGAGGCACAAACGAGAAGAGAGCAGCACTTAAGCAACGTGATGATTTTGAGAGATTGGACAAAACAACGTCCGAGATTCTATTGTTGGCATTTGGTATGCTGTTAAGCTGTGAGAGGGAACAAAGTGAGAGAAACGTTGACTTTGTCAAAGAAGCACTACTATTTGGCACTACTAGGCATCATAATTCAGTGTTGGGAGGTTTAAATTACCACATAGCAGAACAGAAGCTAGAAAAAAGACTGTTGAGGTAAGAAGAAAGTTCCGCAAGGAAGCGTTCATAAACTAACAGAGGAAGGTTGGAGGGGATATATATTGAAGCAACAACTAAGGTTTTGGCAGAGGGTAAGGAAATACGCACAAAAATACACTCAACAGGAGGACAGAATGGCAAATCACGACAGAATGATCCGTTGAGTGCCTTGTTTATACCGATGAAAACCCCTCAACCATCGGATTTACCATTTTTCAAACGATCCCTGTCTTTACGGAAAACCGTGTGGTCAGGTAAGATTTCCGAATCAAAGATATCATTAGTAAACCAGGTTTCTGTAAGAAATATGATATCATTCGAAGCTAAAGTGGCAGAGAGCCTCATTAGTTTAGGTCGTCAAACCGCAAACATTTTGATAATAATATCTTAAGCCTTATTTCTGGAGCTCCTTGTTCGTCTCGAATGAAAGTTCTTACGAGGAATTCTGGTAAATTCTTTGACCAGATTACCAGGAGACCAGAAGTCCTCTCGTTGAAGCTCATTGACGCCAGCAGGTACACTTAAACGGAAAGAAGCCACTACCTGGTTCGGTAAGCTGTCGGGCGTCAGTTTTTTGCAGACAAGAAGTGGCGGTATATAGCCAAGCTTAGCAGCTGCAAATTGCTTAATTATTTCGGCTGAGGTATTGTAAACAATGCGGGATATGAAGACTTGCAGCGGAGAACTCACCACTTTAACGTGGGAAAGTGCACCATTTGGCCCAGAAGGTTCGATAATACAAGGCTAAGGAAGACCTATTGAAAGTTCAACTGCAGTCGGTGCATGATAAAATAGCAAAGAGTCGGAAGATGAAGCAATCAAAACAACATCAGCATCTTTAGCGGGAATATCGTGTTGCAAGACTGGTGAAACCCGTTTACGTTGAGCTGGAGGCTTGGATGATGAATTAGTTTGCGCTTTTGAGCTCGAAGAATTTCTTTGACGTAGATCCACTGGTGGTACCGACTCTGCCGAAGTTAGAACAGGCCGAGCTTGAATGTTAGGCTGCAGGAGCTGGGTCTAAGTTGAATACACTTACTTTTACCTGCGAGTGCAAATTCCAGCTGGTAGAGGAATTTCAAGAGAAACTAGTGAAGCAAGAGACAAGAACGTAGTCGCTTCACAGACGGTCAGCAAATCTTGCGAAGCAGACGTAGATGGACGCTCTGTTAACGCAAATTTAAGGAACTTTTCGGTTTTCTTGCGGGAATCCTCAAGCTGTTTATTTAGAACGTTGAAAAAAATCTCGAGCGTAGCAAAGTTTCGAAGATAAGCCCTGAGTCTCTCAACGTAGGTTGAATTGGAGAACTTCTGGCATATATCGCAATAGTAATGGATGCCGGAGTCCGGAGTCCGGATGCCAGAGATTGTTACAATCACCCAAACCTGCAAATTTTGCGTGAAAAGATAGTCCGCCAAACCCAAAACAAGTTATATAAAATGTTTTTTCAGCTTTGTTGCAAAAGGCATTGGTGGAACAGAACGACATGACCAAAATAAATGTATAAAATTCAGTAAAATAAATTTCCAATATATGAAAAACCGATACGACAATGTGAGCATGGTAGCACTTTTATAAGCAAACGCACAGTTTTGGTAGCAATACGACAGAAAGCTGGTAAGTGTCAAGACTACAACCACGTTATTGATAAAGCTTCACGATTGATCAGGTTTGAAAATTCGGAGAAACTTGATTGAACTATTCACTATGGGTTTAGAAGCTCCAAAGCTTTGGAAACTAAGGATTGGAACACTGATGGACTTGGGTGGGTGATTTGACTTTTGTTTGTGTAACCGCAGTTTCACCCTACAACAAATTATTGTACAAAGGACAAGTCACACAGCAGATCACTAGATGGC
>OZ022265.1:56509889-56829889 GCA_963978885.1 Nemotelus pantherinus
ATATATATATATATATATACATATATATGAGGAAATATGAATTTTCGGCGAAACAAGGCTAATACTAATTTTCTTCGAAAATTAGTAAAAACATATGAATAAGCCACAATTCCAGGGAAAATTATGCATTTGAATTCGAACAGTCGAAGAGAGAGCATCAAAGTGGAGAAAAACGAAATTAAAGCTGTCATTAGGTACCTGCCTTTGAAATAAATAAAAATATTATTTAAGTTACATCACTTTGGTTTATGATGATTATCGATACTTTTGAATCATTCCTCAGACTTTCCATATTGAGCACAAGAATCGATACTGTCTTTTTGCGGCTTAGCAGGTTGAATGGCGCGAGAGTTAAGATTGTTTGACTATAGAACCGAACGACAAGCCATACAAATGCAAACTTGTTTTGTTGGCCATTCCAATAGCAAGGAGGTAGATATTGCCCAACAGATTATACTAATTAGTTTGTCGTTCGAAATTTGTACGCATCATTTCAGCAGAAAGTGTATCTTCACTTGTATCTATAAACATAAAAAAGTACGTGTGAATAGGTTGACTCACAATTTTTAAACGCTGAGAGTGGATTTTCCGCGAGCAAATTTAATATGTGCAATGGAGAAAAGAACGAACAAAAAATCAATTTTGATCTGATAGAAGTGATTTTGAAATGCGGGCAACCCTGTGGCAGTGGTACCATCTTATAAAATCACTGAAGAAAAAACCAGTTTTTTGGCTTATAATTTCCGATTCAGCCATCACATTTATAAATTTGGCTGATAAAACTAGAATTGCGAGTTATGGTGATTTTTGCCTCCTAAATCTTGCAAATTTGCAGAGCAAAATAAAACTTTTTTCCCTATAAATTTCGGTCCAGTCATGAAATCAAAACAAAGTTCATGCAGTAAATGGAACTAAATGTGAACCAAATGTCGTAGGAATTTCGTATAAAAGTCATGAAAGTCCTACCAGCTATGAAAATTGTTGTAATTTTTTGGAAAATCTTTACTAAGCGATAATGTTAGATTTGCACATGGGAATGATCCTGCAATGAAAACTAACAACAAATATTAACGCTTTGAAAATTTGAAAAGTTTTTAGGATGATTACTCTAAAATTCTATTCACCCGTATAACTTCCAGCGTAGTGATTCAATCGAAACGAGATTTACTGGTTGGGTTTAACCGTGAAGCAAATTTGGTTCATATTTTGTGATGCTGCTAACACAGGGTAACCAGCATTAGCTATTTTTGTAAATATTGCACCAACAGATGCTTCAAATTACATACTCATACCAGTATGCAAAGTAAAATCGATTTGGCCAAAATTTCATATTTCCATATAGATATATATATATATATATATATATATATATATATATATATATATATATATATATATATATATATATATATATATATATATATATATATATATATATATATATATATATATATATATATATTTGTGTATATATATATATATATATATATATATATACAAATATATATATATATATATATATATATATATATATATATATATATATATATATATATATATATATATACATATATATATATATATATATATATATATATATATATATATATATATATATATATATATATATATATATATGTATATATATATATATATATATATATATATATATATATATATATATCATCATCATCAAAAAAATTCAGTGATTATTTCTCGGGAACGCGCCATCTGATTCAACTGAAACTTTCAGGATACATTGGTGTTTATACAGAATAGGTCCAAATCTCACTAAATGTCAATTATTTTTAACCTTTTGGCGCCGGTGGCCATTTTGGTGATATTTTAAATATACCTATTTTTCCGTCCACAAATAGCTTTTGTAAAAATTACGTTAATAAAATACATTTTGAACGTGTTTTACATATGAGTCGGATAATGTTTTGGAATTTTTTCACTCCATGTGTGCGCTAGGTGCCTAAAATGAGAGCGGGAAAATTTTAAAATATTTAAATTACGATAATTTTTAATGGAGCTTTTATTTTATTATGAAACTTTCAAAACATATTGATAATATTTAGTTGTAAATTTGTGTAGCTTTTAATGCGCATGTTGGCAACCCTGTAGCTCGGGTAGGCGCTGAAAGTGAAAACCTGAAAAATTATCGCTATTTGGAAAAAAAGCCACTCACAAGCAAGTCTTATATTTTGTGTTTATAGACAAAGCTAAAAATTTAAAATTTCACAACGGGCACGCCTGGTACCCCTTTCCAAATTTACCTTTATTTTTAACATCAAAAACTTCTGTTCACGGAAACTCACGATCCGATTATCAGAACTAATTGAAATTTACCGAGTATATTGGCCTTGAGTAGGACCAAAGCCAAAAGAAGCGATTTTGGAATGCGGGCAATTTGTTGCCAGTGCTGCCATCTTGAAAAGTCACTGAGAAAATTAACTGCTTTTAGCCCTATAAATTGGGATTCAGTCATTTCATTTTTACCAAATCTACACAGTAAATGAACCTTATTTTAAGTCAAGTTTGTGAGAAATTTGGTTGAAAATTTTGTTTGGAGCTGCCAAATATGGCAATTTTTATTTATTTATTTTATTTATTTATTTGCCAAACAAGGCATGATACAATAGAATATTGATACAATAGATATAGATATGATACATAGATATATAATAGATATATATACTAGATATGATACAATAGATTACAATAGAATATGCATAAAATAGAACAAGCAAGTATTTCAAGTTAATGTTTATGTGCATTTAGGCGAATAAGGATGGGAAATAAGTAGGTTAAGAAGTTAATAGGGCCTTTGTCAAGTTATTTTTGAAAGTAGATTTGATGATACCTGAAGAGTAGTGATGACTTACAGTGTTGAATGTTCTACAGCACCTATTGATGGGTTCATTATACCCATAAACTGTAAGGTGCTGGTATTCCTTAAGGAGGGTTGTATGCCTAGTCCGTCTTATTTGATTGTTGAAAGTAATTCGGTTAGAGAGAGCTGCTATACTAACTGTTCCGTTAATGACATCAAAGGCTAGGCATGCGCTAAGTATGGTTCTTCTTGATGAAAGAGTCATTAGGTTTAAAAGACCAAGTCTGTATTCGTAAGAGGGAAGATTACTAAAGTCGTTTGGATTATAGAGGTGCCTCAAGGCGAAAAGCAAAAATTGTTTCTGAACTGATTCGAGCCTGTCGCTGTGTAGTTGAAAAGCTGGGCACCAGACTATGCAGGCGTATTCCAGTAGAGGCCGCACTAGTGATGTATATGTAGGGATGCGCAGCGACACTTGCACGCGTTGCGGCAAACATAGCAACTAAACCGCATCGACAGCCGTCCTGACAACAAGGATCTCTCTCTTCTGCCGCGACCAGCGAACGAGTCAGACGTGACAAAGCACAATCTCTGTATATGAACATTATGTATCAATACTGTGAACGTGAATTTATATGTAAATATATGTGATAAACTCTTAACGTTCTTTTCATGTAGTAATACGACCTACATTTGGTGACCCCGTGAACATTAAAACAGTTTATAAATAAACAAGGTGCGTGAAAGAAACACTTACATCAGTGACAATTCAGTGTGGTAGTGAATAAAAAATGGCGGAACAGAAGACACCCGCAGTTGCATCGTCATTTCTTGACGCCGAAGACGACGCGCAGAAACATTTCGCTACGCCGACAATACCGCGCCGACCACAGCATACCGCAGCGATTGAATCAATTACGAATGTCAAATTGCCGATATTCTGGAGAAATCAGCCAAAAATGTGGTTTCTAAATGCAGAATCGCAATTTGCTGCTAACCGAATCACTTCGGATGGTATGAAATACCATACAGTCGTGTCCGTGCTCGATCTTTCAATAATGAAGGAGATCGAAGATTTTCTCGAGAATCCTCCACTCACGGAGCGATATACCGCCTTAAAAACGCTTCTAATAACGCGTTTTTCAGACTCGCCCGAAAATCGACTGCAACAGGCATTACAAGAAGCGGAATTGGGCGACATGAAACCATCGCAATTATGGCGGCACATGAAGGCATTGGCTGGCGAGCAAATCAGCGAAGAATCGCTCAAGGTATTTTGGGTAAAAAAATTACCGATTCGAGTGCGTGAAGTGCTCACAGTGGTTGCTAATACCAGTATCACTCAACAAACTGAAATTGCGGACAAGATCATCCGAGAGCGTGAGCCTGTGACAAACGTTTGTAGCGTGAGCACGACAGATAACGCGGAAATAGCACGAGCAGTGGCAATGTTAATAGCTAAGGTCGATAGCTTGGAAACTCGGCTATCGCAAAGAGACACAACGAGGAGATCTCGATCAAGAAAGCGAAGCTCATCACGGAACAGCATATGCTATTTTCACCGCAAATTTGGTGCAAGGGCAAGGAAATGCCAAGCGCCTTGTACGTTTTCAAAGTCGGAAAACTAGTACGCTCGCCGTCTGTAGACGAGATCGGAGGCGGCGAAGCGCAAGACAATCGACTCGTAATACGTGATCGCACCTGTGGGCATTTATATTTAATTGACACAGGAGCGGACGTATCCGTAATTCCTATCGCCGCTCTAAAAAGAAATCAAACATCAGACACCAAATTATACGCTGCTAATGGTACTGCGATTGAAACGTACGGTCAACAAGTACGAACAATAGACCTTGGATTAAGACGACGATTTCAATGGAAATTTTATGTCGCAAAAGTGCCACGAGCCATTCTCGGTGCAGACTTTCTTAAACAGTTTAGCCTTCTTGTCGATTTGAAAAACAAGCGACTTATCGACACTTCAACGAAACTGTACTCCATCGCTCGAAACTACAAAGGTGACACATCTCTGCAATCAATATCTGCAATCAATCCTTGCAATCGGTTTCATGCGATACTGAAAGAATATCCAGAACTGGTGAATACATCTTTTGAACCAACAGCAAAACTGCACAGTATCGAGCATCACATAATAACGACAGGGCCTCCAATATCAGAACGACCACGCCGGCTTGCTCCTGACAAGTACAAAGCAGCCAAAGCTGAATTTGAATTCATGCTGGAACGTGGTATATGCCGACCGTCAAGCAGTCCATGGGCCAGTCCCCTTTTACTAAAAGAGAAGAAAACATCAGGTTGGAGACCATGCGGTGATTATCGAAGGCTTAATGCTGTCACGTTACCAGATAGCTATCCGATACCGCACATACATGATGTCACGCAACACCTGGCTGGGAGAAAAATATTTTCTACCATTGATTTGGAGAAGGCATATCATCAAGTGCCTGTCGCCGAAAACGATATCCAAAAGACCGCTGTCACTACGCCATTTGGATTATATGAATTTCCCGTGATGACGTTTGGTCTACGAAATGCAGCCCAAACGTTTCAAAGACTGTTGGACGCCATCTTACGAGGACTGGATTTCGCGCACGCATATTTGGATGATATTTTAGTGGCTTCTGCATCCGAGGAGGAACATGAAAAACACCTCAACATCATTTTCAAGCGACTACGGGATTTCAATATGCGAATCAACCCTGCGAAATGCATGTTTGGAAAACAGGAGATAGAATATCTCGCGCACACAATCACCGCGGATGGAATTCATCCAGTAAGCAGCAGAATCGATGCCATTAGGAAGTACGAAAAACCAAAAACAATCCGCGAGTTAAGGCGATACTTGGGCGTCGTGAACTTTTATCGCAGGTTTCTCAAGAACGCAGCTCGCACTTTGGCACCATTAAACGAAATGCTTAAGGACAGTGAAAAAAACGACAAGAGGCCAATCAGCTGGACGAAAGAAGCAGAGCAAGCGTTCGAAAACAGTAAAAATATGGTAGTGCGTGCCACATTGCTAGCTCACCCAATGCATAATGCAACTCTCGCAATTTCAACCGACGCATCCGATACTGCCGCTGGAGCCGTCTTGGAGCAACATGTCAACGGACATTGGCAGCCTCTAGCTTTCTTTTCGAAGAAGTTCAGTCCAGCACAAAGCCGTTACAGCACTTACGACCGAGAGCTGTTAGCAATGTACATGGCAGTAAAACACTTCCGTCACATGGTTGAAGGACGAAAATTCACCATTCATACGGATCACAAGCCCATCACGTTCGCATTTCGCCAGAAATTGGAAAGAGCATCACCGAGACAAAGTCGGCAACTACAATATATATCGGAGTTTACGACGGAAATACAGCACGTGTCCGGCAAAGAAAATGTAGTTGCAGATGCACTTTCTCGCATCGAAACAATTTCAATGCCAACTAAGCTAGAGCCAGAAGACATCGCCAGTGCTCAAATCAATGACGACGAGCTGAAAAACCTACTGCACGAGTCAACAAGTATGAAGCAAATAGTGATCGGTGACAAAAATATAGCACTGTACTGTGACACATCAACGAGAATTATAAGACCATACATTCCGAAAGGTCTAAGGAAGAAAACTTTCGATATGTCACATCAGCCGTCGCATCCTGGAGGTAAGACAACAAGCAAAGCTATACGAAGAAAATACTTTTGGCCTAACATGGACAAAGACATCAACAGTTGGGTAAGAGCTTGTACCAATTGTCAGCGTGCGAAAATACACAGACATGTTCGAAATGTGCCACAGCAATTCGACGAACAAAGCGGTCGATTCGAACATGTCCATATCGACATTGTGGGGCCATTACCAATCTCCAACGGTCAAAGATATTTATTGACCATGGTAGACCGTTTCACCAGGTGGCCCGAGGCAATTCCTATTGCCGACATGACAGCAGACACAATTGCTACGACGTTTTACACCGCGTGGATATCTAGATTTGGAGCACCACGTACAATTACCATGGATCAGGGTTCTCAATTTGAATCTGCTCTCTTTCGTGCACTTGCGCAGCTGACCGGGTGCAAGCGAACAAGATCTTCACCGTATCACCCTGCTGCCAACGGAATGGTCGAACGATGGCATAGATCATTAAAAACCGCATTAATGTGCCACGAAACACAGCGCTGGACAGAGGTATTACCAACAGTTTTACTGGGACTGAGAACTGCCATCAAAAGCGATTCAAACTGTTCGCCTGCGGAACTAGTATACGGCACAACAATCCGACTACCTGGGGAATTTTTCACCAACGAGGATATGCCAGCGGACCCGCAAATATTCATCGAAAAGTTCCGAAAAGATATGCAGAAATTAAGAGCAACACCAGTTCAACACCATCGGGACGATAGTATGTTTGTCTTCAAGGACTTGCAATCTTGTACACATGTATTCTTGCGCGAGGATGCTGTGAAAAAGCCTCTGCAGCAGCCATATACGGGTCCTCACGAAGTCGTCCAACGAATAAGCGATCGAGTGTACAAAATTCGACTTAACGACAGACTCGTAACAATCTCAACGGAGAGATTAAAACCAGCGTATACGGTTCGTGAAGACGAAGAAACATCGCAAGCAGCTTCACCCGAGCCATCGTTGGGAACAAGTACACAGCGATTTAGGATTCCACTTCGAACTTATCCTGCAAAGAAAAAACGAGTTCAATTCGCAGACTAAACAAACATCAACGCTTTGATTTTGACATTTACGATGTAAAGTAAAAATCAAAGGTTGCTGAAGGGGAGCACTGTAGGGATGTGCAGCGACACTTGCACGCATTGCGGCAAACATAGCAACTAAACCGCATCGACAGCCGTCCTGACAACAAGGATCTCTCTCTTCTGCCGCGACCAGCGAACGAGTCAGACGTGACAAAGCACAATCTCTGTATATGAACATTATGTATCAATACTGTGAACGTGAATTTATATGTAAATATATGTGATAAACTCTTAACGTTCTTTTCATGTAGTAATACGACCTACATATATAGAGACTTAGTAACCCAAATGTTTGTGAACTCTTTAGCGCGCCTCTTAATGAAACCTAGTTATTTGCTCGCTTTCGACAAGACTTTGTCGATCTGCAAATTAAAGCGCAATTTGGTATCTAGGGTTACACCTAGGTCTAAGATATGTTCAACCCTAATAAGTTCGTTGCTATTAAGATAGTATGAATTGGCTATTACACTATTTTTCCTGGAGAAACTTATCACTCGACACTTGTCGACGTTGAGATTTAGTTTATTCAGGAGGCACCACTGTTCGAGAGGTACAAGTTTTGATTGAAGAAAATCAATGTCGGACTGCGTTTTAATAGTGTGGTACAATTTCAAGTCATCAGCGTAGAAGAGGTGTGGGGTATCAAATAAAAACCTAGATAGATCCGAAATGAAAATATTAAAAAGAAGAGGGCCCAAATGACTGCCTTGCGGCACCACCGACAGAGCAAAAACTGTTTTTGAAAATTTTCTTTGGAATTTGACAATCTGGGTTCTGTCACAAAGATAAGATTTAAGCCAGTTAAGTAGGCAGCCAGATATACCGAAATTAAGTAATTTCTGTGTCAAAATTTGATGGGCGACTCTGTCGAAGGCCTTACTGAAATCAGTATAAATCGCATCAACCTGGTTTCCCTTTTCCATCTCACAAAGGACATCCGAAAGCAGGATCATGAGATTCGTGGTAGTTGACCTGCCTTTTCTAAACCCATGTTGCTGTTCGTTGAGAAGGGGACTTATAATGAAAGTCAGTTGATCGCAGACGAGCTTCTCGAAGAGTTTGGGGATCACTGAGAGAATAGCTATGCCTCGATAATTGTCAATAGATCTTTTATCGCCACTTTTGAAAATAGGCGTAAGATGGGAAGATTTCCAAAAGGATGGAAATACGCCTAATGACAGCGACTTGTTAAAAATTATATGCAGAGGGGTTATCAATTGATTGATACACTGTATCACAAAGCAAGGAGGTATTAGGTCAGGGCCAGGTCCTTTATAAATGCTTAGCTCTTGGATAGCGTTGGCAATCGCCTCTTTTGTTAGAATGATTCCCTCAATGAGTGGTGTTAATAAAGTTTGGGTAGGGCAGGCAGTTGAATTTATTGTAGGGATCAAAGGAGGACAGAACGAATCTTGAAAGTGATCTGCAAATAAATTGGAGATTTCCTGTGGAAGCGAAGATATAGTGTTCCCTCTGAACATAGAAGCGGGATAGCCAGTCGTTTTTCGTTTCATATTAACGAAATCAAAAAACTTTCTTGGGTCATTTACAATTTTGTTACCCATTAAAGTCACGTAAAGCTCATATGCTTCCCGAGATTTAATTGAAAATTCTTTGGATACAAGTTCGTAGCTTTCCTTTAGCCCTACGCTGATATTGCGATCATTTTTAATTGCTTTATAAAGTTTGTTTCGTCGGCGGATCCTTAATTGTCTCAAATTATTGTCAAGCCATGGCTCAGAACGTTTATTGCGTTTTTTTATCTTTGGTACATAATTGTTAATGGCTTGAAAGATTTTTTCGTAGAAAAAAGAAACAAGTTCATCCAAATCTAACGTTGAGATGGACGTTGACCATTCTATGATATCCAGATAATTTTTAATGCTTATGTAGTCAGCATTATGAAAATCAAATACAATTTCATTATTGTATGATTGGTTAAAGGCAATATTGATAGTGGAAAGTTCAACGGTAATAGCGGAGTGATGAAGAGTATTAGAGAGAAGATTCTCGGCGTCAGTAGTTGCACTAACCACCACCTTGTCATAAAAATTGGTAACTATTAAATCTAACCACTTACCATTCTGGCTAGAAGTCGATATAACTTGCTGTAAATCATTGCCATATAATGAACTGATAAGGTTGATATCAATGGCGTCAAGAAGGTTGATCGGGAGGAGTTGGTTATCATTTTCATCAATAGTAAATCTGATGTTTGGACGGTTGAAGTCCCCGAAAATGATTATTTTGTCTTCCTCATTCATAGAAGCAATAATGGAGGATATGGTGTCATTTATATTATTGTAAGCAATTTCGTCAGAGTGGGGTGGTACCTAAAAAATTCCAATGTACATATAATGACAGTTAAATAGAACTCTGACGAATTTATGTTCAAATAACTTGCACTGATTAGTTTCAATAGGTTCGCTAGAAAAGGAGTTGTGTGTGGCGATAAAAACACCACCTCCTCTTGTGGAACCAGTCTGAATATAATCCCGATCAGCTCTGTATATGGTCCAATTAGAGTCAAAAATTTCCTCATTAAGATGTGATTCGTTCAACCAGGTCTCAGATATGGCCAGGATATTGAAATGGCAAGATTTTGCGTCAAGAAAAAGTTTGTTGAGTTTGCCTCTCATACCACCGCAGTTGTAGTAGAGAAATCTTGCGGATGGTGTAGAGAATTTCCGGTTGATTTTTTCATTAGGAATAATATTTCTTTTGATTTTCGCGTGACTTCTGTAAAAGTGAGATATATTTGGAGCTCACATATGAACGATATGTTTTAAGATCGCTTTCGACTTGTTCTGGAGTCATTCCCAGTTCAACATGATAGCGAGTAAAGAATGAGCGAAGAGAGTCAACATCAGTGGGAAGACGTTCTTGATGTATCAATAATTTGAGGTGCGTCTTTGTTTTACCCTCAAAACAGGTAGCATCGTTCGCATTATGCATGTATGCGAGATAAAGGCGGACAATATCATAGATCTTATGGTCTCTAAATCGTGATAACAAGTATCTATTATCCGTATCATCATTTGAATTTATCGTTAGTTTTACAATTGGTGGTTTAAGTGGATCTATAAATTTTGTAGGAGAATGTTGAGAGGGTGATGAGTTTGGTATATGAATCGAGCCAGATGTCAGTGGTATTTGGTCCTCGCCGCGTACGAAGTTAGAATATTTTGAACTTGCTACTATGCCAGAATTACAAAGTTGCTTTGGTGGTTTTAGAACATCATAACTATTAGTATCTTTGTTTGAAGAAAGAGTAGATGTAAGTTTTTGATTGGAGGTAGTGTTTGTGGGTGATTTAGGTGTGAGTGTATTAGTCATCTTTGGAATTGCGTTATTTGTAGAGGATGATAAAGTTTCTCGGGAAAGAGGAGGTGAATTTCGGGAAACTGTATAAAGGGAATCGCCTAAATACCTGTTAGGTTGTTGAGAAGACATCGATAGGTTGGTTGCAAAGTGCCTGGGTTTGGTGGTGATGCGTTTACTGGATTTATTGTTCCTCCACTGGCTGAATGTCATTCCCCGCCAAGTATAAACATCTCCAATGCGTTTATGGTTAGAAAAAAGCCATCCATATTTTGCTGGAACAGTTAGTTTGAAACAAGTTTGGGATTTGTCCTTGTGTCCTCGCCGACGGGTGCGTATAGTTTCACATTTACAATCCACGATGCATAACTCATCCTTGAGTATTCTGTGTAACCAGGTGACGTCAGCGGATCTAGGAGCACCTCTTACAAAGAAAGTTTTGTTGCAAGGATTGTCAATAACCGTCGTGCTTACTGCCTGGTTGCACATTGTGTTGTTGATTGTGTTGTTGAACAGCTTAATCTTCCTAATTGTCTTAAATTTGGAAAATTCCTGAGAAAAATAAAGTGTCTTAAATAAAGTGTCTTAAATTTAAAGTGTCTTAAATTTGGAAAATTCCTGAGAAAAATTACTATAGCTTCTAGTACAGTAGTTACGAAACGTAATAACGAAATTCAAATGGCAAATCAAACTTATTGTAGGCAATGTTCAATAGAAATTTAAGTTCGAGTTCCACAACGACAGAGTTCCCAGCTATGGTTATTTTTGTATATTTTTGGCATACCATTGGTTAGCGATTTTAGCATAGAATTTTCAAATCGTAGTGATCTAACAGTGAAAATAAACACCAAATATTAAGATTTTTCGAATGGTAACCCTTCATTTCTTTGCATCCCTTTAACTTCCAATGCAGTCATCGTATCAATACAAAATTCGCTGAATAGGTTGATTTCAACGTAAGGCAGATGTGATATATTTTTGGCTTTGGTGCTAGCAAAGTGCTGCTAGCACTAGGTTTTTTTGTTACTTTTGTTCCAACAAATGCTAGCATTAAGAATTTTCTTCGCAAACATTTACAATGAAAATAAGTAAACATTGTTTGAATTTTCTAAGCTCTGGACATTTTTCGGATGGCAACCCTAAACATCTTTCTATCGCAGTAACTTTCGATGCAGTCACTGAAATTAAAATAAACTTAGATTCTTTTATTATTTAGGGTGTATTAGTTTTAAGTTGGAGAAGTAAGTAGTGGTAAAATACACACTCAAAATCTGTACATATCCTCTACTGCTCTTCGAACATTAGTGTTTCCAGCGTTTCTTATGCGTTAGGGTTTTTGTATATATACTGGAGGATAATAGTTCCAATATGCGCGATGAAGGCCCAACATTTTTATTACATAGATTCAATATTTTTACTAATTTTCGAAGAAAAGTAGTATTAAACTCGTTTCGCCGAAAATAAATATTTCTTATATATATATATATATATATATATATATATATATATATATATATATATATATATATATATATATATATATATATATATATCATCAAAATGATTAAGGGAGATAATCTCTGAAGTGGCCGATCCGATTGAGCTGAAACTTTCGGAAAACGTAGCTGTATTTAATAGGTAGGTCTATGACTTGCTAAAATTCAGATATCCTAAACCTTTTGGCGGCGGCGAGCGTTTTAGTGAATTTTGAGGTACTCCTATATTTCCAAGCAGCGTAAATTTTTGTTCAAAAAAAGTATTGGAAATAAAAGTTTATTATGTTCTAAGCTTGTTTATGACAAACAATTGGAAATTTTGTGCCGTGTGTGGGTGCTGCGTGCCTAAAAGTAGGTAAGGATTTTTTTTCAATTTTTGTTTTGTCATTACTTCTGACAAAAACATTGGATCATCGTGAAATTTGCAGAGCGTATTGATGTTGACTACAGTTTAATACACGTGGATTTTCAAGGTAGTGCAAGTAAACCTGTAGCTGCGGCAGGCTCTTGAAAAAAATCCTTCAAATCATTGAACCTCCTGAAAAATTTTTCATTTTTGACAAAAAATTCAAATCGTTGATAAATTTAAATGTTTGTGCATCATTTCAGTTTAAAATTTTTTAAATTCCGATTTGCACAAGAACGACAACCCATCACAAAATAACCTCTATTTTCAGCACTCGAAAGTTCTGTTCACGAGAACTGACGACCGGATTATCTGATCGTAATGAAATTCACAGAACATGTTGGTATTAACTAGGACCAAGCCTGATAGAAGTGATTTTAAAATGCTGGCAACCCTGTGGCAGTGGTGCCATCTTGAAAAATCACTGAGAAAAAAAACAGGTTTTTGGCCTACAACTTCCGATTCAGCCATCAGATTTAAACCAAATTCCCACAATATTTGAATCTTACTCAAGGTAACATTTATTGAAAATTTGGTTGAAAAATTAGAATAGACTTGCCAGCTATGGTGATTTTTGTCTCCTAAATCTTGCAAATTTGCTAAAAAATAAAAAAAAATAAAATCTTGCAAATTTGCTAAATAAAGCTTTTTTCCCTATAACTTCCGGTGCAGTCTTGATATCAAAATGAAGTATATGCAGTACATAGATTTTAATGTGAGCCAAATGTCGTAGGAATTTCGCACAAAAATCATGAAAGGGCTGCCAGCTATGACCAATTTTGTAACTTTTTTGGAAAATCTTTACTGCTCGATTATGTCATTAGATTTGCAAATGAGAACGATCCTGCAATGAAAATTAACAATAAATATTAACGCTTTAAAAATTTGAAAAGTTTTGAGGGTGGTAACCCTAAAATTTTTTTCACCCGTATAACTTCTAGCGCAGTGATTCAATCGAAACGAAATTTATTGGTTGGGTTTAGTTTAACGTGAAGCAGATTTGGTATATATTTTGCTTTGCTGCTGACACAGGGTAACGAGCTTTAGCCATTTTCGTAACTATGCCATCAACAGATGCTTCAAATTGCATACTCATATGCAAAACATTTGCAATAAAACTAAGAAACCAATTTTTAAATTTTCCGAGTTTTGAACATTTTTTGGATGGCAGCCTCAAACAACATTAACCGTAAAGCTTTCGACGAAATCCTCCGATGAGAACAAAATTCAAAGGATAAGTTGATTTAAGTATGAGCTTGTGAAGGTAAACTTATTGCTGCTTCATTGGGAAAATGTTGCCAGCACCGAACATTTTCATCATTTGTGTTATAGTTGAGTTCCGCAACATTTTCCCAACGAAGCAGCAATAAGTTAACCTCATACTTAAGCTCATACTTAAATCAACTTATCCTTTGAATTTCGTTCTCATCGGAGGATTTCGTCGAAAGCTTAAGCGGTTAACGTTGTTTGAAGCTGCCATCCAAAAAATGTTCAAAACTCTAGAAGCTGCCATCCAAAAAATGTTCAAAATTTAAAAATTGGTTTCTAAGTTTTATTGCAAATGTTTTGCATATAAGTATGTAATTTGAAGCATCTGTTGATGCAATAGTTACGAAAATGGCTAATCCTGGTTACCTTGTGTCAGCAGCAGAGCAAAATATATACCAAATCTGCTTCACGTTAAACTAAACCCAACCAATGAATTTTGTTTCGATTGAATCACTGCGCTAGAAGTTTTACGGGTGAAAAAATGTTTAGGGTTACCACCCTCAAAACTTTTCAAATTTTTAAAGCTTTATGTTTGTTGTTCATTTTCTTTGCAGGATCATTTCCATTTCCAAATCTAATGACATTTCAGTAAAGAAATTAAACAAAATTACAAAAAATGATCATAGCTGGCAGCCCTTTCATGAGTTTTATACGAAATTCCTATGACATTTGGTTCACATTAAAGTCCACTTACTGCGTGAATTTCGTCCCAATTTTTACACTGGACCGGCAGTTATAGGGGAAAAAATTTAAATTTGCTCAGCAAATTTGCAAGATTAAGGAGACAAAAATCACCATAGCTGGCAACCCTATTCTAATTTTTCAGCCAAATTTTCATCAAATTTTATCTAAAGTAAGATCCAAGTACTGTATGAATCTTGTCAAAATTTGATGGCTAAATCGAAAGTTATAGGCCAAAACCGGTTTTTTTTTCTCAGTGATTTTTCAAGATGGTACTACTGGCACAGGGTTACCCGCATTTCAAAATCACTTCTATCAGACCTGGTCCTAGTTAATAACAACAGGTTCTGTAAATTTCACTATGATCGGATAATCCGGTCGTCAGTTCTCGTGAACAGAACTTTCGAGTGGTGAAAATAGAGGTAATTTGGTGATGGGTTGCCGTTCTTGTGCAAATCGGAACTTTGAAAATTTTAATTTGATACGATGGACAAAGGTTAAAATTTATCAATGATTTGATTTTTTTGTCAAAAATCAAAATTTTTTTAGGAAGGTCAATAATTTGAAATTTTTTTTCAGGAGCCTGCCGTAGCTACAGGGTTAGCCGAACTATCTTAAAAACCAACATGTGCTAAATTTAAGTCAACATCAATACGCTCTGCAAATTTCACGATTCTCCCTTGTTCTTGTTAGAGGTAATGACAAATCAAAATTTGAAAAATATTCCTTGCTTACTTTTAGGCATGCTGCACCCACACATGGTTCAAAATTTCCAAAATTTTAACATAAACAAGCTTAAAACAGTATAAGTTTTCATTTCGAAACATTTATTTTAACAAAAATTTACACTGCCTGGAAATATAGAAGTACCTGAAAATTCACTAAAACGCTCGCCACCGCCAAAATGTTCAGGATATCTAATTTTAAGCAATTTGTGGGCCTACTTACTACATACATATCCGTCCTCCGAAAATTGCAGCTCAATCCGATCGGCCACCCCAGAGATTATCTCGGAAAATTATATTGCTGATAATATATATATATATATATATATATATATATATATATATATATATATATATATATATATATATATATATATATATATATATATATATATATATACATTTATATATATATATATATATATATATATATATATATATATATATATATATATATATATATATATATATATATATATATATATATATATATATATATATATATATATATATATAAAGAAATATGAATTTTCGACGAAACGAGTTTAATACTAATTTTCTTCGAAAATTATAGTAATAATTCATCAATTCGGTGTAGGTAGTATTCATTCATTGTGAGCAAACATTCAGACGTGCGTGAAGTAGTTCCCGTCGGAATTAAATTAAATTTCCGTGTATTTTAAAACCATAGACCATTATATTGTTTATTCATCAGTGCCTTTACTCTGTATCGACGCGCTGATTTTATATGCGGTGCTAGCGTAGGTGCCTTCATTTTTGACAATACAATTTTTACCCTCCTTGTTTTCCCTGTGAAGAACCAGTTAGAAAACAAGGTCGCGTAACGTCGCATCATCCTTCAAATCGAGCCAACAGTAAGGTTTTCTGTTGTATCTATACTTTGGACAATTCAGGAAAGGTCATTTAATTTATTTCTATTAGCATATTATTTTTTTTCATTTTCCTCAAAAGTGAAAGTGCGAACAAAGAAGTAAATTTCACATATGCTAGCAGAACATTTGTTTTAGTAATGAATCCTACTTCAAAATTTTTTTTTATGCTATTTTTCAACAATAAAATCCAACTGGTCATAGCTTAGTGATATTGTTGATAACTCTGGAGCACTAGAGTGCAAGTGCAATTCCACGTTAGTACTTCAGCTTTTTGTAAGTCTCATCATATTGGGGAAAATAAATCGCTGTGATTTCAACAATTTAAATGATAAAATAGCACTTTCAATTTGAGATAATTATAAATCAAATACATATGCAATTGAATAAACACACATACAATTTTTAAATTAGCTTCATTGACCGAGCTATTAAAAAGTTAAACTAACATTATAATCCCATAACCTATCAGTTTTGGTAGCAGCGTTACATTGGCAACCGCTTAGCGATGCGACGATCAAACCCACACCACGATCTAATCCACACGGCGCCGAACTTGAACCCGCATTTTTGATAGAAGAAAAAAAACATATTCCACTTGCCAACCGATTGGTTTTTGTCTATGGTTCATTGAATCTTAGCTATTGCATACTTCTGGGCACAACTCCGCCGCTCACAAGTCTAACTTGTGATATGCCGGTCCCAAGCCCGGAGAAAGGAGGAGGGTTTGAGGTAACGAGGTAACTCTATCCTCAGTAAAATGTGTATATTTGCAGCCTAATGGCTGTAGTAAGCATGAGGATGAATCCCAAGGATTTTATCTCTGCAGGTGGCAGCCAGACTGAGTCTGGAAATCCACCCGTGCTCAGCACGGCAGGGGCTCGGATTCTGCAGACCCCAACCTCATGTATGACTGCAATGGAGGACCCTGGTTGCAGTGGAAGCTCACAGGTTACCATCGTGGAAGACTCCATGGCCAGCAAGTTTTCGGACTTGCTGATAGCATCCCCCCTGATCACAGGCTCCGGAAAGGCGAGTACAGCACCAGCTGGAAGTCCGACTACGGCCGTACCAGGGGTAAAGATGTTTCTTCCCGAATCCTCACATAAGAGGAGAAGGGATGCATTAGAGGAGGTAACTCCGACTAGTGCAAATGAGACGCCCGCGGGAAGTACAGATAGTAAGAGTGCTCATTCCTCTGAACTCTGGAAACCTGTGGAGGCTCTCAGTCGCAGACAACGTAAGAGACTGCGCAAAAGGGGCAAGCTGCCGCCGAAGGCTGACGGAGAGACAAATGCAGTATTAACTGCAGGTGTTTCCCTGGAGACTCGACGTCAGGCAGCGAAACCTCTGAGCCGACCCGGGGGAGCGAAAGAAAGGTTGGCTGGTGATGCTAAGGTCGCATGTTCGGAGCAGAAATGTTCTGGACCGGCGCCTGGATGCAAAGCTACGCCGACTGGACTTCGTGAACCAGGGAAAGCTCTTAGCCGTCGACAGAAGAGGACTCTGTTCAAGAAATCGATGATTCCTGATGCAAATCGGGATTCAGCGACGACGCTGAAAGGTAATGAGGGACCGGTCACACCGAAGATCTCCCAGCCGGCCAGCACAGAGGCCAAATCTGCCAGCGGCGGCGCACGAAAGAGACGCAAGGTTGAGGCGAAAGCGGATACCTGCATCTCTGAGCGCAAGGTGCCGAAAGGTGTCAAAATCTGCGAGAGATATCTTGCAGAGGCTGGCCCTTCTGGCACAAACACACCTTCCACAAGGGTAGGGAGGAGAACGTATGCAGAAGCTGCGTCTTCTTCGCTGGTTGTTGTGATAGGTGTGTCTGGCAAGGGTGGCAAACTGACCGAAGGTCAGTGCGCTATCCTTAAGAACGAACTGTGGCGAGAGATAGCGGAGTCGGGACCGGTTTACAACTTCACACAAGCGAAGTTTGTGGATGGTCACCTCCAAGTCGCCTGCTCCAATCAAACATCTAAGGAGTGGCTCACACAGATTGTTCTTAAATTGGGTACTGGCAGTCGGCCCAAATTTACCATTTTGGACTCCGACCTGGCCAAACCCTATTATGTCAGTTGTTGGATCCCTGGTCCTCGCAAGAGTGCAGGTGACATCACTGGCATGTTCGGGAAACTGAATCCGGGCATCGATGCGAAACACTGGATCATCAAGTACATGAATCCCAGGAAGAATCCCGCCACAGGTGAAGATGGTTTCAATCTGGTGATCGTACTTGACCAGAGAAGTTTCTCGATGCTAAGAGACAGGTACCGGATGGTGCTGAGCTACTTCTTGTATGCGGTTAAATTTAACCAAATCAGGAAGTGGTGAGGCACGAACTTTTGTGACTGTCTATAAACAGATCGGCAGAGCAAAACGCAGAGATCCAGTGGAAATTCTCACCCATAGAGTTTCTTTCACTGGTCACGCGGACATTATCTAAGGGTCCCTGCAAAGGGATCCAAAGATTTAAACTCCGGACGTTTCTGTGCATGAAGGTATAAGATTTGTCCAGATCAACTTGCGGCGTGCCAAGGCTTCGTCCTATCTTTTGAGCGAAAAATTGACAAAACTGCAAGCCTCCCCCTACATTGCACTTGTACAGGAACCGTGGTTTCGAGGCGGTAGGATCTACGGACTTAGTCCAACCACGGGGGCCAAGATCTTTTATGATGAAAGGTCAATACGGCCGAGGACTTATTTATTTATTTATTTATTGTCATAACCAACAGATACAAATCCAATTAAAGATTAGACAAAGAAAAAACTTACATATAAAAAGAAAAAAGACTATAAATTGAAACTAAATAAAGTATAATAAAACGAAATTTCATCATAATTCAAGGTAATATTTCGTAGGATAAAACGCATGCTCTTAACTTATCTTTAAAAGTGCGTAACGAAGGCGGAAGAGGACCAATATTCAAAGAATTATGCTGCCTAGGCAAGCGTAAAAGAGGAGAGTAAAAATATGTATGAGTACGAGCAAAGGGTACGTTGAGAGTAAATGGAGACCTGGTAAGACGAACCGAGTCCCGAACAGAAAACTGACTGGGGATAGAAGTAATAGAACCAGTAATCATCTTGTATAGGAGACATTCGTCGAAATACACTCTGCGTGAAAGGAGGGTAGGGATTCCAAGGATTGAAAGACGCATACAATACTCACAGTAGGGAATACGGAACTTGAAGAATAGAGAGCGAGTAAATTTACGTTGTACCGACTCAACAGCATCAATTAAGAAGCGGTAATGAGGACACCAAATTTGACAACAATATTCGAGGACACTACGCACGAAGGAGATGTACAGACGAACACACGAGGAAATATCAGTGAAAGGTCTGGACGCTCTTAGAATGAAGCCACATAAGCGCGAGGCCTTGGATGTCACACGCAAAATGTGGACATCAAATTTTAATTTACTGTCAAACACAACACCAAGGTCCATGAAATTATTAACCGGATTGAGGACGGAGCCAAGGATAGAATAGGAAAACGTGATGTGGGAAAATTTACATATGAAGGACATTTGGAAACATTTAGCAACATTGAGGGTAATACAGTTGGCAAAGCACCAGTTACCCAGAGCAGACAGGTCATCTTGCAGCTTGGAGCAGTCGTCCACTGACTCAATAACCCTAAAAATTTTCAGATCGTCAGCGTACAAGAGACAGGGGGAGTTGAAGGGGGAAGGAAGATCATTTATAAAGAGGAGGAAAAGGAGAGGACCAAGAATCGACCCTTGTGGGACACCACAAGTAGGATAAAAGGGGGAAGAAGTACAAGAGTCAAACGTTACAAAACAAGCACGATCACGAAGGTATGAGGAAAACCAGCAACGCAGCTGACCCGAAATATTGAAACCATCGAGCTTAGATAGGAGAATTTCATGGTTCACGGAGTCAAAAGCCTTGGCAAAGTCCGTATATACAACATCCACTTGCTTTCGCTGGTCGAAGGCAGAAGCAACAGTGTTGGTGAATGAAAGTAAGTTGGAAACTGTTGACCTACCCTTAACGAAACCATGTTGCTCAGAAGCGAGAAGAGGTTCAATTAGATGATAAACCCTATTGTAAACAACTCTTTCAAGAAGCTTACTGAAGCAAGATAGAAGGGATATGGGACGATAATTGGAGACACAGGATGAATTTCCGGTTTTAAGGATGGGAAAAATATTCGCAGACTTCCAGGGAGAAGGAAACGTGCAGGAAGAAATACTTAGGTTAAAGAGGACAGATAAAGGAACACACAAAGATGATGACAGTGACTTAGCAAATATGTTAGGTAAGCCGTCGGGTCCGCAACTGGTGCTACTATCTAGGTTAGCTAGCAAACCTTCGACCTCCAACGGGTTTGTTAAAGACAAACAAAAACTATTAACATACGACGAGGGAATATTAGCAGAGAAGAATGGATTAGGTTGGGAGTTGGCAGAGGAAAAGAAATGAGCAAACAGCTCACATATTTCTTGAGGCGAGGAAGCAGACAAATCGTTTAGGTGCATCAGAGAAGGAATAGAGGGAGACTTTTTAAGAGAACGGACGTAGGACCAGAAGGGTTTCTGCTGACAGGATGATAAGGAAGCTTCAATGTAGGCATGATACGCACTCATCGCATTTTTAACCAACTTTTTAGCATACGAGCGGAAATTTTTGTATCGAAGCAAGTCAGCCTCTAAGCCGGAGCTTCGAAATCTACGACGCGCAACGCCTTTGGTTTTAAGAGCACGTATCACGTCAACAGTTAGCCAAGGTGGATCACTATTTCTTCGAACACGAAAAGTGGGAGTGTGACGTAAAACAATAAAAGACAAGAAATTATAGAACGCATGAAGGCCATCATCAACATTCAGACCCTTGAAAAAGGCAAACCAGTTAACAGCATTAATAACATTAGACATGGAAAGGAAGTCAGCTTTAGCAAAATTATAACGTAACACAGAGGTATTTTTATTCTTAGGGAATGAGGTGAAGGAAAGTTCGATGGCTTGAGGTGGATAATGAGGATCAGGACTGACATAAGGCGACAGAGCAGCACATAAACGAACAGACGACAAAGAAGAGTTAGTAAGAACAAAATCAAGTATTCTGTTATGAACGTTAGGAAAATTATTCAACTGAGAAAAAGAGCAAAGAGAGAAAAAGGAGGATGTAGCTAAAGAAATATTACTCCTCGATAAAATTTCCGTGAAGGTTGTATCCCAGACCAAGCTGGGAATATTAAAATCACCACATAAAAGAACGAAAGAAGAGGGGAAGTAGGTGTTAAGAAACGAAGAGATCTCCGTGAAAAAGCGTTCATAGACAACAATAGGACTATTACAAGGGATATAAATCGAAGACACAAGTAATGCTGAAGATGGAGTAATGGATAAACGAACAAGGATGCATTACACAGGCGGAGAAGGCATGAAGTCGGTACAGGAGGACACGCAAAGTGTATTGCGAACAGCAACTAAAACACCGCCGCCGTCAGATAAACTAATGGTGGAGCGATCACGATCTTTGCGGAAGACTGTAAAAAGTGGTAAAAGTTCATTACTGAATATATCCCCTGTCAGCCAGGTTTCAGTTAAACATATTATGTCGTCAGACCCGACGGTTGAAGCAATTTTAAGCTCAAGGGTTTTGGTCCTCAACCCCCGAACGTTTTGATAATAAACTTTAAGATTAATCTTACGTTCTAAGTATGGTTTTTTCCCAACGGTTTCTGTTGACAGTTTCCAGATGTTGTTGCTTGGTTGATTGAAGCTTGGTTGACTGGAATCCGAGGCCGACCTTTCCGAAAATTTAAAGGACGTCGACGATGTTCAAAGGTCTTGATAAGAATACCAGTGGGCCAGAAATCAGTGTGACCAACAACACTATGAGCGGCAGGAAGAGTCAGTTTAAATGATCCCACAAAACGATCGTTGGGAGTTAGTTTTTTGCAAAATACACTCGTGGAACTTCCCAGTTTACGATGAATATATTCAATAATGTCGCCTTCAGAAGTATCAGCAGAGACGCGGGATAAAAACAGCTGCAGAGGAGGCGCAGTAACTCTAATGAGACCATCCGCATTAAAGTTATATTCCTCAGCAGGATTAGATGATTGCGGAGTCAAATAAGTCGAAGTACTTGGCACAGGCGAAACTGGAACCTGAGGAAGTTGAAGTGCAGGAATAACAGGCTGTGAGGGAGTATCCAGATGCTGCGGCTGCAGCTGCTGAGGAGCCTCCAGATGAATTTCTTGCGGCTGTAACTGTTCATGATGTTGAAGAGGTAAAGGCTGAAGGTGTTGCTGCTGCTGCAGCTGTTGCTGTAAACGATTACGTGTAACACGCCTATCAGGTCTAGAGTCCGAAGAGGCAGTAGACAGAGTGTCCGCGTAGGAGGGACGCAAAGAGTTGTTTACTGAAGCCACCGAAGTCGTGAGAATGTTAGGCTGAGCTGGTACCGTAGTCAACGTTTGCTCAGCATCTTGCGACGTAGAAGTTGACGGATGCTCAGTCAAAGCAAATTTTAAAAGCTTTTCAGTCTCCTTACGGGAATCCTCTAGCTGCTTTTTTAATGCGATGAAAGAAACCTCAACCGCAGTAAAATTCCGAAGATTGGCACGAAGTCTATCCACGTAAGTAAGGATGGAGTGCTTCCGACATTTATCGCAGTAATAGTGGATACCCGAATCCGCGCGATTGATGTAGTCCCCCATGGGTGCAGTGAGACCTGCACACTTCGCATGGAAAGATAGGCCGCAAAATCCAAAACAAGTGATGAGCGGAGTTTTTTCGGCTTTGTCGCAACAGGAATTAGCGGAGCAAAGAGACATGATCAGATCAAAAATAGAAAACTACCAATAAAATATATATATAAATGTAGTAGCACTTCGTAAACAGAATGCACAATAATGGCAGCACTCCGACAAAGGTTAAAAGTTGAAAGTACAACACTAGCAAGCCGGTATGAGAATACACTTAACTATGGACCGAGTGATCACAATGAGCTTAGTAGCTCTAAAGTTTAGGAAGCGTCGGTAAGTGTCAAAACTATAGTTTATTTAAGCAAAGGTTCACACCACTTCAAATGATTTGTCATGCAGTGGAAAGCACCAAAGATCACAAGCTGAGGTATGGGGCGCGGATATTGTTGGGAAACTGTCTTGTCTAAGTGACACACGAGCCGAACGATCATATGACCACAAATTTACACTAACAAAAGTTTGTAAAGCGCATCAGATTGGAATGTAGTAAACAGCAAAAGAAACCGTTTACTAATGAAAATTATAGAAATATGTCTTAGGTATTAAGAAAGCTTCCACACACTTGCACTATTAAGGGCAACAACACGTGAAAAGGTGAGGGGCCGGTCAAAACTTCACTAAGCCGAAGAAAGACGCGAAATACGTGAAAAACCAGGAAGTTGTGGGAAGACTTTTTGACACGACCGAACGGTGATACGGTGATATGATTTGTGACTTGTGTTCTGGCTTCCAATCTGCTTGATGCCACCATGCTCAGACAGATTTCAAGCCCGGACCTGTCAGCGGTCGTCGTACAGCACCGAGAAAATGGTAGGCTTAAGCGCACGATAGTTGCCTCAGCTTACTTTCCCTTTGACTCCTTACTCCCGCCGCCGATACAGGAGTTAAAGGACCTGGTTTTGTACGCTGAATCGGAGAGACTTGAACTTGTGGTGGGCTGCGATGCCAACTCCCAGCATACCAGCTGGGGTAGCAACAAATGTAACGCCAGGGGTAAAAGTCTCTTTGATTTTATAACTTCTGCCGGGCTGATGATTTTAAACACTGGGACTACTCCCACATTTGTCACCCCAAACAGAAGGGCGGTCATTGATGTATCGCTATGTTCAGCTGGAATAGTTGGATCAATGACTGGATGGAATGTATCAGATGAGGATTCACTCTCTGATCATCGCTATTTGGTGTTCTCTTTAGCCACGGATCTAACACCCGTGGTGGAAAGAAGAAACCCAAGAAACACTGATTGGCCTACGTTCAATCGGCTTCTTGCAGACAGAGCGCGTCCTAGTGGTAGGATAAAATCGCCAAAGTCAATAGAATCCCGGTTGAGCACTCTGAATAGAGACCTAATGAGTAGCTATGAAGAGGCCTGCCGATCAGTAAGAGCAGATGTGGCAAGACGGTTCCTTGGTGGAATCGGGAACTACAGAAGCTAAGGAAAAGTACCAGGAAAATGCTCAACAGAGCTTGTAAGAGCAACAATGAGGATGACTGGATCACCTACAGATCTTTGCAGAGAACGTATAAGAAGCTGGTGAGGACCTCTAAGAGGGAATCATTTAGATCCTACTGTGAAAGACTGGAAGGCGCACGGGAGACGTCTAGGCTTTGCAAAGTCCTAGAGAAGGATCAATCAGCGAAGCTAGACTCTCTAAAACGCTCGGATGGTGATTTTACCAAGTCCAAAAAGGAGTCTTTGCAGACTTTACTTGGGACTCACTTCCCGGGAGCCCCGGTGATTGAGTCGCAGAAGGCAAATGCGCCTGTGACCGAAATCCCTGCTCTTCGCAGCAGTAGGAAGTGCTGGTACACAACTAGATCTGTGGTCACTTGTGAAAAGGTCAGGGATGCAATCATGTCTTTTGAAAATTTCAAATCGCCGGGCCTGGATGGTATCTATCCGGTTATGCTTAGGGAGGGAATTGACCACTTGGGGGCAGACCTGAGAGAAATCTTCTGGGCATGCCTTTCCTTGGGGTATGTTCCATCACCTTGGCGAGAGGTTAAGGTAGTTTTTATACCTAAACCGGGGAGAGATGACTATTCCGATCCAAGGAACTTTAGACCGATCAGCTTAACTTCGTTTATGTTGAAATGCCTAGAGAGACTTGTCGAACGACACATACGTACTATGGCGCTTAGGTTTAACCCTTTGAATGATGAGCAACATGCGTACCAGCGAGGAAAATCATGCGAGTCGGCCCTTCATTCTTTGGTGGCCAGAGTTGAGGGAGCGATCTCCAATGGTGAGTATGCGTTGGGGGTGTTTGTGGACATTGAAAGGGCCTTTGATTGCGCGCCCTTCGTGGAACTATGTGATGCTGCGAAAGTGCATGGCGTGGATGATGTCTTAGTTAGGTGGATTCATGCCATGCTGACGCAGAGATGGTTGCTGGCGGAAGCTGGATCCGATTGCTACTTAAGAACAGAGGCGACAAATGGATGCCCTCAAGGGGGCGTCCTATCACCGCTCCTGTGGAGTATGCTAGTCAACTCCCTGCTTAACGAACTGCAACAAGAAAGGCTGCACGCACAAGCTTATGCTGATGACGTGGCCGCACTGGCTGTCGGTAAAGATCTGAATGTTGTATGTAGAAGTACACAGCGTGCATTGGATCTGATTGGCAGCTGGTGTTCGAGGCACGGCCTAACAGTGAATCCTGGTAAGACGAAATTTGTTTTGTTTACCAGGAAAAGAAAACTGAGAGGACTAGTGCTTCCAAACATGAATGGTGTAACACTTCAACTTTCAGATGAAGTCAAATATCTTGGAGTAATCTTGGACAAAAAACTTCTCTGGAAGAAACATATGGAAGTGAAGTTTACTCGTGCTATAAAAGCTTTCGGGCAGTGCAGAGAGCTTTTGCTACCACATGGGGTCTAAAGCCTCGTGTAGTGATGTGGATCCACACTGCAATAATTAGGCCGATGTTCACGTACGCATCGGTGGTGTGTTGGACTAACGTGAGGCAATTGTATGCTCGGAAAAAGTTAGCCACGCTGCAAAGGACGGTGTGCCTGGGTATCTGTGGTGCCATGAGCACTACTCCGGGTGCGGCCCTTGATGCGCTTCTCAATCTGCCTCCTCTCGACATTCAAGTTCAGAGTGTGGCGATGAGCTCTGCCCATAGACTAGCTCAGCTTGGCTTATGGGTAGGTGAAGACGATGTGGGGCACTGCTCTATTAGGAGGTCGATGTGTGAGATCTCTCCGATTCTTGCGATGCCTTCGGACGCTCAGGTGCCCTTCCTCGACTTCAGAAGAAGGTACAAAGTAATCCTCTTAAGCAGAAGTAACTGGGATGATCCGGATCTGTGTACGAGGGGATATTCGGAGATCTTCTTCACAGACGGCTCGAGGTCAGATAGTAGATCTGGAGCTGGTGTCTATCTACATTCATCGAATGGCAGATGGGCTTTCTCTCTTGGAGAGCACGCTTCGGTTTTTCAAGCAGAAATGTTTGCTATCCTGAGTGCTGCCTGTTGGGCAATTGAGGAAAGATGGAGGGGAAAGAGCATTGCTATTTGCAGTGACAGTCAAGCTGCACTGATGGTGCTGCGTAGACCCCTGACAAACTCGAAAATTGTCCAAGAGTGCAGAGCACGATTGAACTCTGTTGCCAGATGCAATAGGGTGCATCTGCTCTTGGTACCGGGGCACTGTGGTGTTGAGGGGAATGAAATTGCTGACGTCATTGCGAAGCAAGGTTCGGAACTTCCACAACGGGGCCCTGAACCCGCCTTGGGTGTGCCGACCGCATCTGCACGTGCCATTATTCGAAAGTGGGTAGATGATGCTCACAAAGATAGATGGACGGCTACCGGTGTGGCCAGGCACACGAAGGTATTCCTTTCAGAACCCAACCATGTGACTGCGGGATTCTTGCTCAATAAGAGCAGGAAAGTTTGCAGGGCCATGGTGGGTATTCTGACTGAACACAACTGCCTAGGAGGACATATGTACCGAATAGGTGTTGCACAGGATGACGTCTGTTCATCCTGTCTAGAAGAGGCTGACTCTGCGGAGCATTTCTTCTGTGAATGCCCAGCGTTTGCGCGTCTCAGATATCAATGCTTTGGCTGGGATGTTGCACGCATGCAGACGATAGCCTCTTTTCCCCTATCAGTGATCCTAGACTTTATCAAGAGGTCTGGGAAACTATGATAGGCAGGGGGAAATGAGTACAATGGGTCTTTTGGCCTGAGTGCTTAGAGGCGCCAATGCGCCTCTCCCCCAACTCACACACACACACACACACTTCTGGGCACCATATTCACCGAAACCAAGTATAAATAATTGCATACTTCTGGACACTTCTCAGATTGGATACTTCTGGGCATCGAATCGACGTATTCATTAATTCATCATGAGCTTCAAGTGCAGCCTCGAAAATTGATTTGCTTGACAACACGATGAAATTCGTGATATGCAAAGCTTTTTGCAACAGAAAGTTACACGATGCCTGCATAGGTGCTCCCACAGATTGGTTCCATCCGTATCTTGAGAGTTATTTCATTTGTACGGATTGCCAAAATGTTGAAAGACTCTTAAAATATATGTACGACACTGACTTCGGGAAAAGACAATATCATATCCAAGCAACTAGCACAAGTGCGAGCAAATGAAGAATTTCTGTCGGAAATATCGAATCATTTCGATGGTTTGGGGTCTGCCTTTTCTAAATCAAACAATATGAGCCACAGAACTGATGCAGACGAAAATTTATTATCGAACGAGATACCACTCCATCGGAAGCTCCTTAACACAACGTTGGAGATAAATAATAACGGCTATGAATACCAGGACGCAGAACAAAGCAACATCACCTAGAAATAATCCAACTGAGGATACAGCTCCATCTTCTCCGCAAAAATTTTCAAATCTCAACTGTGAGACCCCAATTTACAAGTTTGGTACTTTTTGGTCCCAAACCGATTGGCAAAATCGTTTACTAAAAATAAAAAAAAAACGAACAATATTCTTTACAGTAAGAGCACGTCCTCCAAATAAACGTAAACAAAAGTGCATTGTTTGTGAAAGGGATTCCTAATTCTGCTGACGCGGAATGGTTGGGAAAGATTCTCAAAGCTGATTTTCATATAAACGACTACGAAGTGAAATTTTTGTCCCAGCGTAAATATATGCATGGTTTTTTACTGTTTTTTTACAAAATATGCCTGGTTTTTTACTTGTTTGAGTGGAAACAACAGCTGCATCAGTTGGAAAGGAATCATATTCAGTCCCTGGAGAAACATCACCGACAAAACTAGGAATAAGAAGAAACAAAAAATAGTCACACCTTTACCCAATTTCCATCCATCCATAAAACTCTCTCATCACCTACTCAGTCCCCGTCCCCAGTGACAACAGATAATTCTTCCTTATTTAACTGTTTCAATGCTTTTATTCATAGTAATAAAAATGCACTAATAGCCCCAGCATTTAACACGGCATCTTCTCCCTCAAGCAGGTGTACCAACGTTGTTAGTAAACACTCCTCGAAGGTTTCCAGACAGGCCACCGTAAACATAGCTCCTACTGTGAACAATATAAATTACCCTTCTAATGGTAGTAATATGACATATGAATCTCTTCGAAGATCAGTCAACCCTGTTATGCATTTTTCCTAACCTAACTCAGAAAAGCCTCAAACTTTTTTACCACAATTGTGGTGGAATGAGAGATTATGAGAGAGATTACCTTGACGCCAAATCATGCTATTTTAATTTACTCGCCATCACCGAAACTTGGCTTAATGCCTCTCATAAAAATGAGGAGATTCTTGATAGAAGTTAGACTATTTACAGAAGCGACCGTGATTATTGTTCTACGGGTCAGTCGCGAGGAAGTGGTGTCTTACTTGCTGTTAGCAACACACTTTCAAGTGAGCTTGTAGATACCCCCCCAAATGTTTCTTCCAATATTTGATTGTTTGAATCTCCTTTAATAACAAATCAGTTTACATCGCTGTTGTGTACATCCCTCTCAGATCTGACGAATCCGTCTACAACTATTTTTGTGAAACATTATCTTCGTTCGCAAGATTATTTAGCGAAAAAGACAAAATAATAGTTTTGGGGGATTTCAATCGTCTGAATATATGCTTTGTTCCGGATGAAAAGGACTCTTATCTTCTACCCGTAAACCTATTAGACAACAACGATTTCAATCTTGCGAGTGTCTTGAGTGATTTCAATCTTGATCTGCAGCAGGTTTCCCAAACTCCTAACCAAAATGGTAATTAGTTAGATCTTGTTTTCACAAATGCTTATGAAGAAGTAGTGGTTAGTCCAACTAGTGACGCACAGCATCTTTTTTGCAACAGTATACACCATACAGCACTGTCAGTCAAACTTTCCACTCCAGATTCCACCTGCTTAAAAACTTACAATAACTCAACTGTATTTGACTTCCGTTATGCTGATAATGAAAACATTAAACATATTCTTGATACTACTGATTGTTCGACTACTCTTTCAACGCAAGATCTTGAGACAAACATTTCCTCTTTTTACAATAAAATATTAGACGCCGTTGAGAGATATGTTCCAAAGATAAAAAAAAGAATAAATTGTCTGAGCCATGGCTTGATAGGGACCTTAGGCATATGCGAAATCGAAGAAACAAACTTTATAAGCGGATTAGAAAAAATACTGTTGTTAGTCCTGCTATTCAGGAAGAATAAAATGAAGTTGCTAAGACATTTTCAGCAAAGTTTCATGAGGCTTATGACACTTACATTAGAACGACCGGCGAAAATATAGTCCGCGACCCGAAAAAATTCTTCGATTTTGTTAATGTGAAGCGAAAAACTACTGGCTATCCATCGTCCATGTTTCTTAATAGTATAACGTCTTTCTGTCCTAAAGAGATATGTGACCTATTCGCTGATAGTTTCCAAAAATTTTTTAATGCACCAGACCCATCAAACTCACACCTTTCTTCTTCTGATTCAGCTTCAACAGCTTTTGCGAACCATTAAGAAATTTCTCGTGATGAAATGCGTAAAGCAATTTCGGATCTCGACTACAACGAAGGTCCTGGGCCTGATCTTCTTCCTCCGACCTTCTTGCGCAAGTGTGTAGAGCAGCTTATAATACCTTTGCAGATTTTCTTTAATAGATCACTTTTGTCGGGAAAAAAAAAGTTTTCGTATGTCACACCCATGTTCAAAAATGGTGATTGACGCTGTATCGGAAATTATAGAGGCATTGACATTTTGTCGTTGATTCCGGAATTTTGCGAAAAAGTGGTATTCGACTAACTTTCTCCGCTTGTTGATTTCCGTTTGAACGAGCAACAACACGGCTTTAGAGAAGGTCTACCATGAATTTGACAATCCTAATCGCTGACGTTCTATGCAAAACGGAAAAAGGATACCAAATTGACGCAGTCTACACTGACTTCAGTAAGGCGTTTGACAGAGTTGAACATTCTACCTTAATTCTTCAGCTTCAGAAATTCGGTATCGCATGGTCTTTACTTAGCTGGCTGACGTCCTACCTTCGCGATCGAACACAATATGTAAAATTTCAAGGATTTTTATCGAAAAACGTTAGTGCTACCCCTGGTGTACCCCAAGGTAGCCATCTTGGCCCATTTCTTTTTAATACATTTATTTCCGACTTATCTGACGTCCTAGCAAGCATACCACATTTACTCTATGCAGACCATCTCAAACTTTATCAGACTATTGAATCGAATTCGGATGCCCCCTTCCTCCAATCCAAGCTTGATTCACTTGATCAGTGGTGCAATATAAACAAGCTCTCTCCAACATTAATAAATGCCAAGTTATTAGTTTTTCCAGGAAATGCACGGCCACACACAATACGTACTTCCTCGGCAATAATATGCTAACTTGAGTTGATAACATTGCTGACCTTGGTGTTATCTTAGATGGAAAACTCCGCTTCACCTTACACTTTGATAAAATACTTTCTCGTGCAAACAAACAACTAGGTTTCATCAAAAGACGTGCCAAAGAGTTTCGTAGTCTGTGGGTCACAAGATCCTAATACACTTCACTTGTACGTCCTATTCTCGAATACGCTTGAATAAGCTGGAACCCCGCTTTTGAAACCCACAGTGACAAACTCGAGTCAATACAAAAACAATTTTTACTTTTCGCCTTGAGAGAACTGTACAATCCTTATAATTTTAATAGCCTGCCCCCTTATGAGTTTCGACTGGGTCATTTAAACCTATCAATACTAGCCTCCAGAAGAATGGTGATATCGGCCCGCTTTACATTCGACGTCATTAGAGCCGCTATTAATGTAGAGTTCCGGAATGGTAAAATTTTGATAAATATTCCTGTGGGGAATACCAGGTCCAATCATTTCCTTAAAGAATAATCACATTTGACCACATATGCAGCTAATGAGCCAATAAATATATGCTGCAGAATGTTCAACAGCATACGATTTCCAAATCATCCTTCAAATCCTCTTTTTGCATGCCATCCATACCCCTAAACATTTAGCAATAGCTTATTTGTCAATGTTTTATTTACTGATTGTTATTTATTAATCTATTTGTTTGTTTTTACTTTTTACTTTACTTTTCCATTTTATTTTTAATTAGATATTTTATATGTGATTTCATACCTCGTTTGGTAAATAAATATATGTAAATAATTTCACCCAAACTCGGCCGGGATTGGTTAACACGAATCTTGACAGTATTTTCATAATCATTAAGATTAAAAGAAACTTAAAAAACTATAATTAGGGCATTCATGAAATAAATTTGCTAGTCAAATAAAAAGAAAACATCAACTTTGAAAGAAGTGCAATATTTTAGCACATCATTCACCCACACCAAACAGCTTCATAAATATCTACGTAAGAATTCTGAAATAAAATGCAATGCATTAATGCTAACAGATTTAACGTTTTCTTTTCTCTGTGTCATTTTAGATTTGCCATTATTCTATTTTTTTTTTCATTAAAAATAAGAAAATAATAGGTTTTTCTGTAAAAGTCTTGAAATGTTCTGGCAGGATTTGTAAATTTCGTATTCCTATTTTGTGTTTCGTATTCCAAAATGATTTGTTCAATACTGCACTGACAAAATGATTCAAAATGATTCGTTCAGGTTAATATTTTAAAAGGGTATCACCCGTATACGCTTTGACCTCTTCAGCTTCACTAATCATCAAATATTACAGAAAGTTACTTGCAGCCGATTTGAAACGCTTATGTAAGTTGATGCGCAACACAAATGCTAATTTTTCAACTCATGATAAATTCCTCTTTGCAGCCAGCACGAATAATTCAGATGTGATTGCTAATTCCATTTTTATTTCCACTTTGATAGATTTTTGGCACGAACAATTTCCTTCGATGCTGCACTAGTTTAACACTTTCAATTTTCCAGCAAATCCCAATACTTGACACTTTGGTTATTTAAATTTTTCACTTTCTTCTCTTTTCACATACATATTTAACAATCTTTACACAATCGTACAAATCCCTTTTGCTTTATGAGTCTATTTGAAATTAACACATTCAAAATTTGACTTTGTACCAGAGTCGTGCAGAGCGGCCCGCCGCGCAGCACAGCACAGCACTGAGCATTATTCGGCCCGACCCGCGATGTGCGGTGACGTCACGGCCCGCACCGCACCGGGCCAGCTTTGGCCCGCGGATTGCGGCAGCACTGAAGAGTCAAACCGAGGGGTGAAAATACGAGCCGAATGCATTGGCAAGCTGATCTTCGTGCTAGGTGAGAACGAGGATGGTATGACATCGCAGGTTGTGGTACAGACAGAATGCTGAAATTTATGATATGCGTTCATTGCACCGGATGTATTGCCTTAATCGAAATGGCTTTTGAATGAAACAAGTGGTAGAATTTACATCAAGATTGAATATTTTGACTTTGAAGAAATCAAGCATTTGGAAATTGTAGCGGATGGGCGTTTCTGTTGTTGTTTTTATTGATTCAATAGTGGTTCACTAAGCACTTGAAACTTAGAGAACTTTCTATTGAATATGAATTCCACCAAGCGATTACACTTGTTGGAAGTTTGAAGAATGAAACGCTTGATTCAAGTATACGAAACTGAATGAATTTTTGGAACTGTGTGTTGGTTTGGAGCTAGTGAATAACTCACTCTTACTCCATTCCTGTCAGTGAGCGGTCTTGCGCTCAGCTTCCTTTCATAGCCTCAATAAGTGCATTTTTGTGCGTTCAGTTATTTGTTAAATATTTGCGAGACTCCTCAAGTGTGGATACTTCTCGTGTCGTCTGCTCGAAAATTTCAGGATATTCATGGTACTGTTATCGTGTCGGTCTATTTTCTCAAAGAGTTTAAGAGCTTTGTCTCGTAAGTACAGTTCCATTGTCTCTATTCGTAGGTCCTTATGTTTGTCTTTATTTCTAACATACCATGGTGTCCTGAAAATTCGCCGCAGTGCGATGTTTTGACATGTCTGAAGTTTACGTTGAGTGGTTTTTGTGGTTTTTGCAAATGCTAGGCTCCCATATAAAATAGTCGGTCTAATTATTTGTTTGTATAAAAGTTTTCTGTTTTTTTATGTGTAGTCTTTTGGTCTTTATAAGTGGGAGCAGGGATTGCAGGAGGTTGTTGCACGCTTTTCTTTTGTTTTGTATATGTTCCGTCCAGGTTAACTTGTCGTCGAATGTTAGTCTTAGGTATTTTGCGCTCCGTTGCCATTGTATCTGTTGATCGTCCACGGTCAGTTTGTGTGATGTCTTTCGCCTTTTCCTCGTGATGAAAATCACCTGGGCTTTGTCCGAGTTGATTTTGATTTTCCATCTTTGGAAATATTCCATTAGCGTGTTTATGGTGGACTGCAGAGTTGAAGTAATGGCTTCTGCTAGCCTGGACGTGTGGAAGATGCACGTATCATCGGCGAAGAGTGATATTTTTGCTACGGGCAGTTTGGGGATATCTGCTGTGTATACATTATACAAAAGTGGTGATAGCGGGGAGCCTTTTGGTACTCCAGCTGCAATTATACGTTCTGTTGAGAGAAGACCCTCGAATCTCACTCTGAATGCCCTGCCCTTAAGGAATGATCCAATGATCTTTATGAGTGGGAGAGGTATTTTGAATTCATGCATTTTAAAAATTAGTCCTGCATGCCATACTTTGTCGAAGGCTTTTGCTATATCGAACATCACCAGTCCAGTTGACTTTGTTTGGTTGAGTCTTGTTCGGATATATTGCACTACCCTTGCTAACTGGAGTTCCGTGGAGTGTTGTAGCCTGAAGCCGAACTGCTCTTCTGAGATAATGTTGTTCTCATAGACTTTTTCGCTTAGGCAAGAAAGGAGAACTCGTTCAGCCAATTTAGCTAGAGATGTTAGGAGGCTTATGGGTCTCCAATTTTGGGGAAATTTTAGGTCTTTACCTGGTTTTGGCAAAGCTATGATGATGGCTGATTTCCACGCCTTTGGATATCTCTTTAGATGGAGCATCCCGTTGATTATGTCCGTTAGTGTCTGTAATGTGTTGTCTGAGAATGAATTTTTATTTCCTGCATATCTATTTATATACACAAAAAATGCCAATCAAATTACTTTTAATAGAGTGTTATTGACCCATACTATTTGCTAGGCAGGCTATGCAGTGATAATGTGTGTAGTATTGGTAATAAGAATGAAATTTTTTATTGTATATATGTGGTATTTCTATTGTAGCTGATAAAGAAATCAAACAGTTGTTTTCAATCAACGAAAACGAACTGTTTTTTTTTACCATTAAGTCTGATCAAAGTGTATGATCAAATATGATATAAAGTTGAGTTTTGTCATGCTTTCAAGTATGTTAAAATAAAATTTGCATTTAGATGAAAGCATATCAAGTATCGAAATTTTCGTACTTGCGAGTATTTTTGTACTTGCAAGTATTTTATTGAAATATTCAAAAGGCTTTTAGGGCAAAAGTAGCTGAAATCGGCCAATTTTGGGTTAGAGTGGTTTCGGACATAACGGGCCAAGACCAATTGCTGTGTTACAAACATTTTGGTTTTGTAGGGGCGTCAAGGGTTTTTTGGCCATAGTTTGGCAAAAACTGCGATGATTGAAAGTAGTCGGGGAGTACAATAGTGATTTTAAGGAAAAAAAAATTTTTGTTAGGGAAAGTTAATTGGGGCACCTTTCTGAGTACCTGAGACCTTTCTATAACTATTCGTTATAGAAAATTATATAACTATTCGTTATAGAAAAACGGTTTGTTTTAGAAACATGATTGGTATTAGAAAAACTAATCCTTTTAGAAAAATTGTTAGTTTTAGAAAAACTTTTTGTTGTAGAAAAACGATTCGTTTTATAAAAACTGTTAGTCGCTATTTGGAAAAACTGTTCATTCGTTTTTTGGAGTCAAACGTTTTTTGCAAACTGTTTGGCGTTTTTGAGCCCATCACTAATCGCAGGTATGTTGTCGCATCGTACGCATAAACTTTGAGCCGCATGCGACAGCATTTCATTATATCCAAAGACAGAAAAAAAGTCATTATGTTAAATTTTTTCATACAAAAACATTTATTCAAAAAATAGAAAACTTAACACTTTTTTAATAACAAATAGCAATTAGAACTAAGATTAATAAAAATAACAATTAAGATTAATAAAAATAACAATTAAGATTAATAAAAATAACAAAAATAACAATTAGAACTAAGATTTTCTAACACCATGGATGAAAAGAGTCGCATCCACATTCTCCTCGCTTAATTGGCATCTCCGCTTATTCAGAATAAATCCCGCCGAACTAAAATTTCTCTCGGATGCCGAACTTGATGCTGGTATGCACAGTATCCTTTCCGCAACACTTTGTAATTTCGGAAAATTTTGACCTGTCGTTTTCCAATAATGGCCTATATCTTGTACGATTCCACAGTTCTGGCTTAAGTATTGCTCGACCTCATCCTCTTGAACCGTTGACGAGCAGCTTACATCAGCCCATTCAGCAAATTTCATTACTTTGACAGGATTTGTAGTCGTCGTTATGGGAGCCTGCTCCCTAGATGCAGATTCTTTTTCCATTAGTCTTTTTACCTATTTGAAAGGCAAAAATCCATGAGTTGTCGTACATACAATAGTTTATTTATTCAATTGTTTTTTTTTTCAGTTGAAAGATTCATATTTAATTACCTCATATATTACAGCTTCGATTTCCTCCATATGTAACATTTTCAGATGTCGAAAAGGCGCCCAGAGAAATAACGCTATCTTGTGGTACATATGAATAACAAACTTTTCATCGACGTAGGTCCTGAGACGTTTTCGCACAAGCTTAATCTCCAAGTGCTCGTTTGGAGGTTCCGAATTTAAGTGTTTTAATAAATCCATCTTCCAAGGCAATACCATGTGTAGTGTAGGTATTTTTTCACACTCTAATTCCTTGGAAGCATTTTTGAAAGGCTGCAATAAAATAAAATAAAAAATTAGTATACGAATATTCTCTGCAGCTTAAATATATAATGTTTTACGTACCGTCAGTAGTGAAATTAGCTCATCCATTAATAAAATATTGATACCATCAATACGATGGAACTGATTTTTTTCAGTGAGCTTTTCACACAAATTATGATGCTGGCATCTGACTGATTCGAGCATCGTAAGGCGGGTATTCCACCGGGTGTCGTTCGATTGCTCCAATGTTTTTTCCAAGCTATTTACTAGCCCGCTTTGTTTAGCATAGGTGACCAACTCTTTCGTTTCGATCATGAGAGTATTGATCTCAACGTAATGTTCAGCAACATACTGAGTATTGAATGCATTTCTGAGGACAGTGTTCAGCATGTGGCAAGAACAATTAAGTCTCACGTAGCTACCTAGCGCGTTAATAATATTCGCGCCTTGATCGGTGGTGAATGGGTTTTTTCTCAAAACATCCTCCGATATTCCGAAAGAAAAAAACCGTCTGACTAGTTCTTTTCTAATATTTTCGCCAGTCTTTGGCTCATCAGGAAAGCGCGTAGTGAAAAGAACGTGAGATTTAAGAATCCAATCGTCAAAGTAAGACACTGTACAAGTCACATAGTGATTTTTTTTAGCCGTACATGTCCACATGTCGGTTGTTAGAGCCGCTTTCCCCTGTGTCATCTTATTTACTACTTCCGGCATAATGGCATCTCGTAGCTGTTTCGCCATCTCTGCTGTGTGTCTGGAAACTGATGACGGGTGAGGAAGAATTTCTTTCACATTCACTTTGCCATATGTTCCTCCAATGTTAATCAAAGTTTGAGCAAACTCTATAAAGCCTTGGCCACCAACTGTTCCAAAAGAACGCAAATCCGTAGCACACATGTTTACACATTGCTTCAAAACTAAATCCTGCGATGCTTTTGGCGCTTTAGCGGGTGAATGGCCGCTTGCTTCACCAGCATTTGCGATTTGCATTTGTGCTTTGACGCATGGATGACGAGTGATGTGCGAAGTACCGGTTGAATGATTTGAATGCGCATATAATTGTCCACAGAGTGCACATGACACAAAATTTAATGCTTTGCCATTCCCGTCCACGAGCGGTCGAAACACTTTCCAAATACTACTTTTGAGCTGCGGATCTGGTGGGACGGTACTATATTCTTTGGACTCTAGTTTTTCTAAAATGTCTTTTTTCCGGTTTAAAGTCTCTTTTCTTGAATTAGACATTTCAATACTTATGCAAGAGCGACGCAAACCTCAACAGTAAGTAACGCGCGAACAACCGGGCAACAACAAAAAACGAACAGGCACTAACACTAAGTAAATCACTGCACAAGTTACGTTCACAAAGGTTTGAGTCCTTTGAACACAGGTCTTTCTGTCTGAACTGAACTGAAAAATCACTTTAAATAAAACTCTCAGTTTTGTTTCACGCTAATATTATTTCCTCGTTCTGATGGACGCTAATCGAATAACTGAGGACTAAAACTAAAATGAGCAAACTTAAATACTATTGCTTACATATATCTTTTTCTCATCGAAACGATAGTAGTCATAAAACATAGACCCTATCATAAAACATCTTAGTGTACAGACTTAAATATTATTTCTAACATGAAAGGATTTCCCATCCGTTGCCGAAGCAACAGTGGTCTTGAAACATAGACCCTATCATAAAATATCTAAGTGTACAAACTTAAATATTATTTCTAACCTGAAAGGATTTCCCATCCGTTGCCGAAGCGACAGTGGTCTTGAAACATAGACCCTATCATAAAATATCTAAGTGTACAAACTTAAATATTATTTCTAACCTGAAAGGATTTCCCATCCGTTGCCGAAGCGACAGTGGTCATAAAACCTTTTCTTAGACGAGAGACGACAGTGGCAATAAGAGATAGATTTTCAAATAGCTATAACTCTATCATAAATACCATCTCTTACCGTAGCATAGATATAATGTAACTCACAACTGCTGAAATGTTGTTCCCATGCGCGAGCAACAAAAAAACAATTAACAGCCACTAGCACTTTTCTGGGAGGCGTGGTAGCTCTGCTCGCTAAGGCGTCAGGCGAAAAAGCAGCGTGCTACGGGGCCTGCGGGTTCGAATCTCGCCAGTGCCATGGCTGTCAATGTGAATGCGGGTGACTTTCTATGAGGGTTGTAAATGGGCCCAAACTGGTAGCCTTATACTGGTCGCTTTCCCGGCAGCCCTCTTCACTAACTTAACCTAACCTAACACTATTCTGCAGAGACTGAAGGATCAATTAGCGGACGCATCGATGATTATTGAGAGTGCATTGCGGCCGTTCCGTCTGTCAAAGGCAAAGGCAGTTTAGTTATTTTCATGGTGTAATATTCACATTCGAACGCGGGAGTTGTTTGAACTGTTTTGTCCGTGCGTTGTAATTAAGATACGACAGATATATGTTCACACATTCGCATTCAGGAATGCACTTTTTCTACCTATGCCCAATAATTATATCTTAGTCATAAAACCTTACCTAGAAAAAATTGGTTTGTTATAAAGATCAAAAAAGATATTTGCCAGTAATTCCATTCATGAGCACCGAAGTGGCTAAACGTACGAAAGAAGCAATATTTGCTTGCACAGTATATATTGCATAGTGATTGCACAGTATATATTGCATATTGAAAAATTTGTTATCTACTCCAAACGAATTATTTTAACAGTCCTAGGTAGACACTGGTATTTTACAAGAATATTGTTAAATTTTTATTTAACAGGAAGTATTCATCCACCAAGAAAAAATATATGGCCTTTAAAATTAATATAATGGCTTCATAGCCTGATTGATTTAGTATGGTATAATAACGTAAACGTTTATTTACATTTCTACTCGGGTGTTTGGTTTCGGAATGAGTCAGACTTCCGATCTTTAATAAATTACAGCTACTATTATTTTTGTCACGTTATTTTCAAGCATGCTATTTCTGAAAAGTTCTCAATGAAGTTTTATGCGCAACAGTTGCAAAGATAAATGAAAGATAAACTAATTTAATGCAGATATCAATTTAATCGGTTCAACAAATATTGTCGGTTTTTTGTTCCACCGATAAATAACATTGTTTCATCAGTAAGATTTATAGCTATAAAGTACGCTAAGTAACAAGGAAAAGGAATTATCAATTCCACAAAACATTTTGAAAGCATATTCACCTTCAAAAATACTAAACGGACAGAATGCCTTGCAAAGCACTCACCACACATTCTAAACTCACTTTTCCTCTCTCTCTCGATGCGTCCAAAGATGAAATTTGATTATCTCTTCCGCTCCGTTCCGTCTGACGCACCGGTTGGATAACTATCACTCCGTCTTCCATTACAAAGTATATGGGAACTATGAAATTCAACTGAGCCTTGAGCCCGCCGCACTGAACCGAACTCAACCAAGCCCGCCCAGTCAGCCCGGTGACGGCACCGCACTCATCAAGCCCGTGCTGTCTTGTGCGAGTCTCTGCATCAACCACTGTGCAAGTCTCTGCATCAACTACACAGTTTTTTGAACACACTATGGTATCAATATAAACTATACTATCCTATACGGCCATCGTTAACATAACCCTTCTATCTGGCATTGTTTTCATTTTTGTGTTACCGCCAGATTCGAAAACTATATAGTATATTACATCATTCCGCAAAATATGAAAAACCTATCTTTTGTGGAAGCACATTAAAATCAAAAATGAAAAATCGCCCATTTATACAAAAAACGTAGCACTAGTTAGCATAAACCTTCTATCTGCAGCAGATAGAAGGTTTATGCTAAGTAATCTGCAGCAGAAATGTTTATGCTTAATAATGCTATCATTTTTTTGGTGCATGTTATGACAAAACCCTTGTATCTGCGCAAAACCTATTTTCCACAAATATTTTCAACGAGAAAGTATTTCTTTCATATGCACCGCAAATAAACGTATTTGTATCCGTGTTTAAACTTTCATTCCGTTTGAAAACGTCCGCAGCATTTACAAAAATACAATCTTTGAATATCTCGAAAGTTACTGAAATGCAGATAGAAGGACGCTAGTATACTCAAAATTAAAACTTTGACACGGAAAACTTACGAATAATAAATCTTATCTCCCTGTTTCATTCCCTAATTATCTCATTCATCAGCTAATGCATTCAACAGCTAATGCTTTTGAAATCGCAAAACGTGTACACTGTGCAATGCAAACAACACCTTGTTACCGAAAGTGTGTCGCCAGTCCACACTTATAAAGTGTCGCACAAGCCCAACACACCGAATTGTGCTAGCAGACTGTGCTTAGCACACACAGGTGCTGCCCATTACTAGTTTAATCATACACCAATCAGTACACATGGTTGTAAAGAATCATCAAGCATGATCGTATGCCATCGAGAGCTGGTTATGGTATGCAGCATTCAAAACAACAGAAACTGTTGTTGTTTTCAATACTACCTACTTTAATCTGCTCTTGATCGAGATGCAAAAATACACACCTTATAAGTCTGACAAGCTCGTATTATATATACATACATACATAGTTTTCCTAAAAACGGTTCGTTTTGAAAAAACCAAAAATGATTCGTTTTATAAAAACGAAAAACGATTAGTTTTAGAAAAACAATCGGTTTTAGAAAAACCAATGGAATCAGTCAAACTTCCGAACTATAATAAAGTACAGCTACTATTATTTATGTCACATTATTTTCAAACATGCTATTTCTGAAAAGTTCTCAATGATTTTTTAAGCGCAACAGTTGCGAAGATAAATGAAAGATAAACTAATTTAATGCACACGTCAATTTAATCGGTTCAACAAATATTGACCGGTTTTTGAACCAACGATAAATTAACATTATTTCATCAGGAGCCGAATGCGTAAAGTACACTAAGAAACAAGGAAAAGGAATTATCAATTCCACAAAACATTTTGAAAACATATTCACCTTCAAAAATACTAAACTTACAGAATCCCTTGCAAACCACTCATCATACATTCTAAACTCAACTTTTCACTCTCTCGATGCGTCCAAAGATCTAATTTGATTAACTCTTCCGCTCCGTTCCGTCCGACGCACCGGTTGGATAACTATCACTCAGTATTCCATTGCAAAGTATATGGAAACTATGAAATTCAACTGAGCCTTGAGCCCGCCGCACTGAACCGACCTCACTCAAGCCCGCCCGGTCAGCCCGATGACGTCACCGCACTCATCAAACCCGTGCTGTCTTGTGCGAGTGCGGTTCAGTGCGGCCGCAACCCGCGGGCTCGGGCCGCTGTGCAAGTCTCTGCTTTGTACGTCCTTTAAGTCACTTTCTTTTCTAAAAATTTTAGTTCGTTCACTCGAGCCGCTAATCTCTGAATCCCTCTTTGTTTTATCCAAAAACCCGAAATTTTTCAAAACTTCGTTTTTTCCACAGCCCCGTTTTAACGGTCCGCCCTCTGACTCGTCTGGAATCTAACCCACCATCCTTCACTGAGGCAACATTGTGAAGTGGACTCTGGGTTAGGGTCTAAACTAATTATCAGATCCACACTGATCACTGAATCCATATAACAGCTGGATTTACATAACAGCTGAATCTACATACCAGCTGACCGAATGAAAATTGGTCATTCGGTCAGTCATAATGACATCTTTAAATAATACGCTACATACGTGACATTCTTCAGATGACATACTTCGATACGAAGTGTGCTTTCCTATCCAAGTTTAATGCCCATATTACGTACCACCACAATTAATGCCCATATTACCGTTTTAGATCATCAGCATCTCGTGAGGAACGTAGAAATGTTGCAGTAAAAGAAACGGGTGAAAAGTTTTCATGGCAGCCACATTACCCAGGAGTGAATTTATGAAGATAACAAGCTGAAATTGGTATGATTGTGTCTGAAAAGTTGCTTTCTTTCGAGTGTTTTTGTGTTAGATTGCTAGTATATTTGTTGAAGGAAAACGTATATTTCGGAGGTTGCTCCCACTTCAGCGAACCTTATTTTTAGGCTCATGACGTCAGTCCGTTATTGGATTGGAAAAAATTTCAACAAGTGCTATAGATATTTTGCTTTTCTCCAGCTGATTGAATGTTTAAATTGAATAAAAATGTTTGGAGTATATGAATTTGCATAATGATGCATGAGGTTGTTGTTACATCGAAAGTTGCCGATACAGGCGCCGTGAATTAATTGACATTTCGCTTGAAGTAATATTCTTTCGATTTGCAATATGTTCAATTGACTAATTTCTCTTAAGATGCTCAAACGACTTATTGAAAATATATGGCGAGATAGTTCAATATTTCATTACAAGCCGTATTCTGAAGGTGTTGTATTGCATATTAAAAACTACTGAAATAGTTTATGAATTAACTTCTGATTCAATGTTGTCATGTCAATTTCAAAATGTTTTGAGTGAGGTAGCTCCACGGCTGGCCTTGATTCTTAGACATTTGAGTGAATTGTACACATTAGTTCTGATGCTCGATACCTTTTGAATATTTTAATGTGTGTACGCGTTAATCTAACCGTTAATATTGCTTCCGATCAATATCAGTAAAATGACATATTTAAAAAAAACTCTAGCGCACCTGAACCGCTAAAAACACTAATGTTCGAAGAACAGTAGAAGAATCGTGCAGGTTTTGAGTGCATATTCCACTACATGTGCTGCTTACTACGGCCAAACTGTTTCAAATGCCACGTTTTACTTTGGTCTCAAGAATGCATTATATCTCATATGGTGGAGGGTTTCAGATATTAGCACTGGCATGAATTTCAACGTTTATGAGAGCAAAACACGGGTTAATTATATTCGTTATCAGTTACTTATTTCACATAATTTTGAAAGCAACATCTCATATAACATCAATGAAGAAAATGCTCAGTGCCTGCAGCACTGTAACTGAAGTTGGTGTTTAGGGCTGCGATCCGAAAAATTTGCAGAACTTTGGGAATTGAAATATTGGTTTTTACTAATGTTCGAAGAAGAACATTAGTATTAAAATCACTTTGGCCAAAAATTCATATTTCTATATATATATATATATATATATATATATATATATATATATATATATATATATATATATATATATATATATATATATATATATATATATATATATATATATATATATATATATATATATATATATATATATATATATATCATTAAAAAATTTCAGTGAAAAAATCTCAGGAACGCGCCATCCGATTGAACTGAAATTTTCAGAACACATTGGTGTATGTGCAGAATAGTGCCAGGTCTCAGAAAAAGTTAAAAATCTTTAACCCTTTGGCGCCAGCGGCCATTTTAGTGATATTTTTAATATACCTATTATTCCGTACACAAATAAGTTTTGCAACAATCAAGTTAACAATATAAATTTTCAACGTGTTCGACATGTGAATCGGATAATGTTTTAGAATTTTTAAACCCCATGTGGGCGCTGGGTGCCTAAAAAGAGAACGGGAAAAATTGAAATTTTTTAAATTGCGGTAACTTTTGACAGAGCTCTTCAATCATTACCAAATTTTCAAAACATATTGTTATTATTTAGTTGTAAATTCGTGCAGCTTTTGATGAGCGTGCTGGCAACCCTAAAGCAAAAGCAAGCACTGAAAGTGAAAACCTCCAAATTATCGTCTCTCTTGAAAAAATGCCGTTTCTTCAAAAAAAAGTTACTCACATGTAAATATCGTGCTTTTTTTACATAGACCAAAACAAAAATTTGATATGGTATTACGGGCACGCCTGGTAACCCTTGCCCTAGCATCAAAAACTTCTGTTCACGGAAACTCACGATCCAATAAGCAGAAGCATAAAGCATTGTAACTGTTTCCGGTATGAATACTAACTGTGAGCATTTATTGATACAAAAGTAGCACAACCGACTCGTGCTGTCAACCTTCTGCCAGTTTCAAAGCCAAGAATATATCACATCTGCTTCACGTTGTTATATTACATTCGAAGTTATAGGAGTATAAAGAAATTTAGGGTTACCTGTAGCGAGCTTTTTCAAATAATCGAAAACTTAATATTTGCTGTTTATTGTCACTACAATATCATTACCATTTGAAAATTCTACGATAAAACCGCTCAATAAAGATATTGCAATTTAACACAAAACCAACAATAGCTGGCAACCCTATCGTGGCTTTTCAACCAAATTGAATAATGAATAATGTTTATGATAGGTTCCATTAATTGTATGAAATTCGTATTGATTTCATGACTGCACTGGAAGTTATAGGGCAAAAACTTTTATTTTCCTGAGCGAATTTTCAAAACCAAAGACACAACAATTACCATATCTGGCAGCACCAATCAAATTTTTCAACCAAATTTCCATCAAGCAGAGATTAGAGTAAGATTCAGCTACTGTGTCAATTTCATGAAAATCTGGTAACTAATTCACATTTCATAGTGCAAAAAGCAGTTTTTTTTCTTTGTAATTTTTCAAGATGGCACCACTGGCACAGAGTTGCCCATAATTCAAAATCGCTTCAATCAAATCTGGTCCTTTTTAAGTCCAATGCATTCTGTTAATTTCAGCTGTATCTGATTATTGGCTCGTGAATTCCCATTAACAGATATTTTTGATGCTAAAAATATAGGTTAACTAGGAGAGGGTTACCGTTTTTGTCCGACATTAAATTTTCAAAGTTTTACTTTGAACGTATATATAAAACATAAGATTTGTATACAGACTGGTTTTATTGTAAGAAACGGACAGTTTTTAGGATATTCGATGGTTTGAATGTTTTCACTTCCAAATTTTTTTTTTCAAATTTAAGACACCAAAACTACCATAGCTGGCAGCTTCAACTGAGTTTTTCAACCAAATTTCTACCAAACGTGGTTTGAAGTAAGGTCCAGCTACTGTGTGAATTTCTTTAAAATCGAACGATTCAATCAGAATTTATACGGCTAAAAGCAGTTATCTTTTTTAGTGATTTTTCAAGATGGCACCACTGGCACAGAATCGCTTGCATTTCAAAATCACTTCTATCAGACCTGGTCCTATTTAAGAACAATACAGTCTGCAAATTTCAATTAATTCTGCTTATTGGATCGTGAATTTCCGTGAACAGAAGTTTTTGATGCTAAAAATATAGGTAAATTGGGCAAGGGTTACCAGGCGTGCCCGTTATACCATATCAAATTTTTTTGATTGTCTATGTAAACAAAATATAAGATTTACATATGAGCGTCTTTTTTTTTGAAGAAGCGCCATTTTTTTCAAGAAGGACGATGATTTGAAGGTTTTCATTTTCAGTGCCTGCCCTAGCTACAGGGTTGCCAGCACGCTTTTTAAAAGCTACACAAATCTACAACCAAATAATACAAATATGTTCTGAAAATTTCGTAATGATTGAATAGCTCTGTCAAAAGTAATCGCAAGTTAAAAATTTTCAAATTTTCCCGTTCTCTTTTTAGGCACCCAGCTTACACATGGGGTTAAAAAATTTCAAAACATTATCCGATTCACCTGTAAAACACATTCGAAATTTATTTCGTCAACTTTATTTTTGCGAAAATTATTTGTGTACGAAATAATAGGTATATTAAAAATATCACTTAAATGGCCGCCGGCGCCAAAAGGTTCATAATAACTGACATTTAGTGAGATTTGAACCTATTCTGCATATACACCAATGTATCCTGAAAGTTTCAGCTTAATCGGATGGCGCGTTCCCGAGATTATCTCACTGAAATTTTTTGGTGATATATATATATATATATATATATATATATATACATATATATATATATATATATATATATATATATATATATATATATATATATATATATATATATATATATATATATATATATATATATATATATATGTATATATATATATATATATATATATATATATATATATATATATATATATATATATATATATATATATATATATATATATATATATATATATATATATATATATATATATATGGAAATATGAATTTTTGGCCGAAGCGATTTTAATACTAATGTTCTTCGAACATTAGTTATAATACGCTACAAGTTGCACATAAATAAATAATGGCCACGGGAAATTGGCAAGTAACAAGCGCTCATGGTTGAATCGGAGACATTGTACGAGGTTGGAATGATGAATTTGTTTCATGTACGTACGTCAAGAAAAATTTCATGGCAAGCGTGGAAAAGTTGGAAAAACCTGGCGGTCATTCAGACGGAAGTGTAAAAGTACCCAAACCATTTCACGCTGGCTGTGCGAAATAGAAGAATTTTGTGCTATTTACAGTTGGGATGAACAAACGACCGTTCGTTATACAACGAGCAAACGAGCTTCATGGACTAGCTGCAACGTGGTATAAGAGTTTACCTACCTTCCAATTTAAGTTTTTTGTAAGGCCAACTGAGGCAAGCATTCGCAGATTTAGATAGCTATCCACAACTGTTGTGATTAATGTTTAACCTTGATAAGCATCAGGACAAAACGATGCTGACATATTACAACAAAAATCTGGCAAGTATAAATAATTGTGAGATATTTGATCGGAAAGCTGTACAATGTATTATGTCTCGCATAGAAGATAAAAGCATTTTTTCGCAGCAGCAAAAAAGTCAGAAACTTCGCTGAGCCGGATGAGCTTCTCAAATGCTTAAAATGTTTAACATAACAAAATCAGCCGAGAGTTGTGTTTCTGCACTGAAGTTCGATTAACTACCGATACAGGAAGTGCTTCAAGTGTGGGAGTCGGAATCATTTAATGTCTGCATTTGAAAAGCGAGGAGAGTTTCTGTGGAGAAACGAATATGGAAGAAATGAGAAACGTGTTTCCAGTTACCAGCAGTCGAGTCATGTCATGAGGACTAATTCTGGTACTGAAGGATGAAATATTTTATGGATAAATTAATAGATAATCAGCAAGTGCTGAGTTTTATTGACTTGGGAGCAAATATAAACACAGTGCGAGAGAACACTTCAAAAGCTACTAAAGTTACACCCTGAAAGTAGAATAATTAGAGGTTTTGGTGGTGGTAAAATAAAATCCTTGGAAAAATAAAGGGTGTGCAGGTGAGCGTAAATAAAGCTAAAGCAACTATGAATTTAAGCATTTTTCCGAAAAGTGAACAAGAGATTCTGGTTACGAGCGGTCAGCCTTTTATTGAACAGGAACTAATAACTGTAGTCACAGATAACAAATCTTTGAGGGTATTGGATAGCTTTTTTAAAGAGTTGCCATAAAAATAAATTTTGTACCTCCGGGGAAGATTCCAACTTGGGCAAAAGAAACTTTGGTCTTTTTTCTGTCTTCTGATTATGAAGGTGATGTTTAATTGGATGGAAGCGTTCGACTCATGGAGCACCATGAATGAATATAAGTAATGGATATTAATTACTTATATATGTACTTAAACATTGAACGTATAATACATTGAACTTGAACTTAATTATAGCAAGTTTAACACTTATTTGGTATATATATATAAATATATATATATATATATATAAATATATATATATATATATATATATATATATATATATATATATATATATATATATATATATATATATATATATATATATATATATATATATATATACAGTTGTGTTCATGAAAATAGTAGTGCAGCACCTCACAACATTAAATATTCATGTTTCGACAAACTAAACACTGCAAATTGAGCACGTGCTCATATTTTCCTAAGAATAGCATGCAAAAAAGAGAATAACGATAAAATTCCGTAAGTTTTGCATTGGTTTGGGTAAGTTTTTGATTACTTTTGAGTGATGCACTGAAATTTGGCTGTTCATTAAAATAGTAGTGCTCAGTGTGAGTGGTTGAAAAATAATTCTAATAATTGATTAGTACAACAAAAACCTCAGTAGTAAGTGTAATTTAGCAATGAACAGTTTGATGATTGATATTCATTGGGTTTGTAACTATTTTTTATTCTAGTGGGCAGAGGAAAGCATTGCACGGCTGCGAAAAGAGATTTAATAGTTAATCTTAGAGCAAAAGGCAAAACGTACAAGGAAATTGATAATATTGTTTGCTGCACACCTACAATGATATTTAACGCGATTAATTACAAAAAAAACCCCAGAAAATCGTGGTGGGAAACGCAAAACAACCGCTGTCGAAGATAAACGCTTGTGCGCTTTAGCAAGATTCGGCCATCAGCATCGTCTAAAGTTATCACAAATGATTTAAATCTATCGGTTAGTGATGTTACAGTCCGTCGTCGCCTAATTGAGCATAATTTAAATGCCAGAAGTCCTAGAAAGGTACCCCTTTTGCCTCCGAAGCATGTGCAAGGACGACTTAGATTTGCAAAAACTCATCTAGTCTGGCCCGCCAAAAAATGGCGCAACATATTGTGAACAGATGAAGGCAAAATTGTTTTAATTGGTGGAACAGGCTCTAGGCAGTATGTGCGACGTCCACCAAACACAGATTATAATCCTAGGTACACCAAAAAACAGTTAAACATGGTGGCCTAAGTATAATGATATTGGCTTGCTTTTCTTACAATAGCGTTGGTCCTATCCATATGATAAATGGTATAATGGGCAAACATGTTTATATTGACATACTAAAAAACACAATGCTACCACATGCTAGTTTGAAAATGCCTAAAAAATGAACATTTCGACAGGACAACGATCCTAAACATACTAGCAGGCTCGCAAAACATTGGTTTATATCGGAGAAGATCGACGAGATGCAATGGCCACCTCAGTTCCCAGATCTTAATCCGAAAGAAAACTTATGGGGAGATGTAAAACGGGTTGTGGCAACCACAAAACCTTCAAACAAAGCACAACTTTGGCAAGCGGTTCAGGAAGCATGGTCTCAAATTCCTTTGAAGCGTTGTCAGGACCTTATCGATTCCATGCCCCGGCGGTGCGAAGCCGTTATAAAAAATAACGGATATGCAACTAAATATTAGACTATTTTCAATATTAAGAAACTGTAAAATCAATTTTGAATAAAGTTATACAATTTTGTTTTTCCTTTCATATAGCCACTACTGTTTTAATGAGCAGCCAAATTTCGGTGCATCACTCAAAATTCATCAAAAACACATCCAAACCAATGCAAAACTAACGAGATCTTATCCCTATTCTCTTCTTTGCATGCTGTTCTTAGAAAAATATGAACACTTGTTCAATTTGCAATGGTCAGTATGTCGAAACATGAATATTTAATATGGTGAGGTCCTGCACTACTATTTTCATGAACACAGCTGTATATGTATTGTACTTGAATGAGAGTCTCTCTCTCTTCTTTCCGGTTTAAGTAGCAAGTAGTGAAGAGCATGTGCTGCGGAGTTGAAATAAATCTTGAAATATATTTTTAATCCGGCGTTTATAAAAAGCCTATTAAGCAGACATAACAAACTGGCGACGAAAAAATGGAGGCACTAGCAAGTTTGTTGGAAAAAATTATAAGTAACCAACAATTGTTTATGGAAAAAGTTTTGGAGGACCAAAAACTATCAATCCACAAGTTAAGTAGCAGTTAAGTATCAACAACAAATACAGTTCACTCAGTTCCAGCGTTTTTTCAGTTCGATGCACAGAAACACACTTGGGATTCTTTTCAAAGTCAGCTGAATCAGCATTTTGCGGTATACAATGTAAAATCCGATAAAGAGAAAAGGGCATTTTTCCTGTCATGGATAGGGCTAGATCTTTATAATTTAGTAAAAAAAACTATACGAAGGTAAATATATTTCCGAAGAAAGTTATCAGGACATTTCAAGTAAGTCGAAAATTTATTTTGAAGCCAAAGTGCATGTATTGGCATCGCGCTACGAATTTCATCAGCAAAGAATGAAGGAAGGGCAGAGTTATGTTGAGTGGATAGCGGAGTTACGCGGAATCGCTAGAAATTGTAAATTCGTATGCAGTGTGGATACACAAACACCTACACTTAACATTCTCACATTCACTACTCACCACACTACTGGACATCATTCACAGTACATCAAAATTCAGAAATCATGTAGGCTAAGTTTAAAAATGATTGAAAAATAAAAATAAAAATGTAATGTCAATTAATTAATTTTTGGAGATGGATTGTCAATAAGTTTTGTGAGAGATTTAGTTCGTTCTTGACTTGGATCCAATTAAGATCAAATAATTAAAAGTGTATCAATAAAAGATTATATACTTTAACATGTTTAGAGTTAATAAAGTGTATTAGTATCCTGTTGAATCTATGTTTATTTTTTAGAAGACAGAAGGTACATAAACCAAATTGGTGACCCCGACAGAGGCACGCAAGCCTAATTCAAGAAATTTAATTATGGAACTGGTGGAAGTGGTGACAAATTAGTAAATTCAGCGGACTGTATATCGAACACAAGCTATCGCGTCTGGCCAAAAATTCATATGGTGCTCGAACATCTTCTGCACATCCAAGTGAATTTGAATTAAGGAAACGTCAACAGCGCACTCAGGAGCAACAATATCAACGACAGTTACAACAACAGTAATAACAGCCGCAATACTAGCAGCAGAAATACAAACAGGCAGCAGCGAAATCTCTTTGGAGCAATAAATAGCGCATACATTTCAAGGTACAACACTCCACTGCTATGAGGTAACCAAAACACTTTCTTCTTAGACTTGAAATATACATCAAACAAGATGTCAAAAGTGTTCAATAGTACAATACATGTAATAGTATAAAAAGTGCCAACGATTTTGCGCTAAAATTCTCGCAAATTTATTAAAAAAGCTTTGTGAAGATCGAATTTAAATATACAACATCAAGAATTCCAAAGCATCGTGCCTTTAAAACTGCAATAGTTTATTGACAAGTACAAGTTGCACTACTTATCAAAATACATCGAGCTTCTTGAAAGAATTTCAACAGCAACCTAGATGAGATTGTATTAAGACATCATATCAATTATGATTTTTAAGTTTCTTTTTCTAAGAAGACATCCGTTTGTCTTTTTAAAAAAAAGTATATGAAATTATTTCAAACATTTAAACCTCACACTTAAATCATTATTATTGTAATATTACATCTTATTAGTAATTAACAATATATATTTACACACTAATTTCAGCCACCCTATTTCCTTGCCGCGTTCCATTTTTGTCGTCGCGTAATTCCGATAGAATGTCGTTGGACAATGAGGATGCGGTTCCCTCAGGCGCGTCCGCGGTACCGCAAATAAGTGCGACCTTCATAAAACCGCCCGTGTTTTGGCAAGCAGAGCCAACTTTGTGGTTCTCTCAATTAGAGAGCCAGTTTGCGAACGCACACATTAAGTGTTCGCAAACAAAGTATCACTATGTGATTTCTTCGCTGGGTCCTGAGCAGCTGAAGGTGGTCAGGGACGTGGTTGCGAGCCCGGACCCTGACACGCCTTACGAAATCCTCAAGAGGGCGCTTATATCGCGGCTTTCAGCCAGCGATTCGGCAAAACTTAAGCACCTCTTGGGGAACCTCTCACTAGGCGATAGACAACCTTCCCAGCTGCTTCGTGATATTAAGCAGTTGGGAGGTTTCGTGGTTGGGGACGAACTTTTGAGGACCCTCTGGCTGCAGTGGCTTCCGGAGCAGACTCAGGCTATTTTAGCCTGCTCTCCGGAGGCCAGCCTGAGCAAGTTGGCGGAGACGGCAGACAAAATAGCGGAGGTTTTTGTCACGCCACAAGTAAACTCAGGCGCCGTTTCCCCCCAGCAGTCAGAGGTGGCCGCTTTGACACAGCAGGTTGCTGCCCTCACGAGGCTCGTCCACCAAACACTACGATCGCGTTCGAGGTCCCAAGGGAGATCTCGCTCGCAGCCACGTCGCCGAAGCCAGTCACGAGGAACTGGTATTTGTTGGTACCACTTCAAATTCGGCTCCAAGGCTTTAAAATGCATCCCTCCATGCGCCTTCAAAGCTGGTTCATCTGAACCAAAAAACTAAGTCGCTGTTCTCTTCAGACGGTAAGAAAACGCGACTTGTCACCTAGCCGTCGTCTAATTATTCATGACAACTTGTCTAAACGACACTACTTGATTGACACAGGCGCAGATATTTCGGTGCTTCCAGCACCTACTACCGGAAAACTTCCACCTTCTGGTATGCGACTTGCCGCGGCAAACCAGTCGACCATCAACACCTATGGACGAAAGGTGATCAAACTAGATCTGGGACTCCGTCGTGAGTTTTCATGGGATTTTATAATTGCCGATGTCTCTAGACCCATTTTAGGCGCAGACTTTCTCTGCCACTATGGGCTAGTCGTCGACTTGGCGAATGCTATCCTTGTGGATCCTCTTACTTCCATTTCATCGAAAGGCACATTCATATCATACAAGTGTCCAAAACTTAGTGTTTTGATTGAGAAAACCTCTGATCCACGGATGCATGCCCTTCTCACCAAATACCATGCCATCACGGTCAACACAGGGTTCTCACAACCCTGGAAACATAAGGTGACACACCACATTTTGACCACAGGCCCTCCGATAGTATCGAGACCACGTCGACTTGCACCAGATAAGCTCGCGGCGGCTAAGAAAGAATTCGATTTCCTGCTACAGCAGGGAATTTGCCGTCCCTCAAACAGCAGCTGGTCTTCTCCGCTACACATGATACGCAAGGCTAATGGGGAATGGCGTCCTTGCGGCGATTACAGACGCCTTAACGCCATAACCGTTCCGGATAGATATCCGATTCCCATTATTCAAGACTTCTGTCATGAATTACATGGCAAAAATATCTTTTCCACCATAGACCTGACTAAGGCCTACCATAAAATCCCAGTCGAGCCGAACGATATTCCAAAGACCGCCATCTGCACACCTTTCGGACTCTTTGAGTTCACCCGAATGACTTTCGGACTTTGCAATGCGGCACAATCGTTCCAACGCTTCATACATGAAGTCCTACACGGATTAAAATTATGTTTTATCTACCTCGACGACATTTTGGTAGCTTCGACTTCCGAAGAAAAGCATCTTGTTCACTTAGAATAAATTCTCAAAAGATTAGCGGACCATGGTCTAATAATCAACATGGAGAAATGCCATTTCCTTCGACCTTCAATCAAATTCTTAGGTCGTGAGGTTTCACCAAAAGGTATTAAGCCCTCCCCAGATCGGGTTGAGGCAATATCAACAGCTAAACTCCCCAAGACGGCTAAAGACCTAAGAAGATTTTTGGGGATGGTCAACTTTTATCGTCGCTTTCTTCCTCACACAGCTGAGATGCAGCAACCACTCAACGCCTATCTTTGTGGCTCTAAAAAAGATGGTGCTAAGACGATCGACTGGTCAATGGAAGCTAGCAAAGCTTTTGACCAAGTCAAGACTGGTTTAACAGAAGCCACTCTATTGTCCTTTCCGGACTCAAACACCGAGCTTGGTCTATTCGTAGACGCTTCGTAGACAGCTGAGATGCAGCAACCACTCAACGCCTATCTTTGTGGCTCTAAAAAAGATGGTGCTAAGACGATCGACTGGTCAATGGAAGCTAGCAAAGCTTTTGACCAAGTCAAGACTGGTTTAACAGAAGCCACTCTATTGTCCTTTCCGGACTCAAACACCGAGCTTGGTCTATTCGTAGACGCTTCGGATTCCGCCATCGGGGCTGCTCTGCAGCAAAAATGTCAAGGCTCTTGGCAACTCCTTGGTTTTTACTCGGCCAAATTAAGCGACGCATAAAGGAAGTATAGTGCATACGACCGCGAACTCTTAGCGGCTTATCAGGGCATTCGTTATTTCCGATACTTTTTGGAAGCCAAAAGGTTCACTCTATACACCGACCACAAACCACTGACTTTTGCTTTTAAACAAAAGCCAGAAAAGGCTACACCTCTTCAACTTAGACATCTAAGTTACATAAGTGAGTTCACTTCTGACATTCGGCATGTCTCTGGTTGCAACAACGTTGTCGCTGACGCACTCTCTCGAAATCATTCTTCCCAGTACTCTCGACTTTGCCGCAATTGCCTCGTCCCAAGCATCGGACGCAGAGTTTCAGAAGATTCTCAAGGACTCTAAGTTTCTTTTAAAAAAACAACCAATATTTGGCACCAACGTCGACATTTTTTGTGAAGTGTCTGGCCCAATCATACGACCTTATATTCCTCACACGTTCAGGAAACAGGTGTTCAACTCAGAACATAATATCGCTCACCCTGGTATTCGTGCTACAAGAAAGCACATTGCAACTAAATTCTTCTGGCCTTCGATGAACAAGGACATTGCCACTTGGGCCCGAGAATGTCTATCTTGTCAAAAATGCAAGATAACCAGACATGTGAGCAAACCTGTATCGACCTTTCCTACAGTCTCCGAACGTTTTAAGGTCATTCACATCGACATAGTTGGTCCCCTAACACACTCGCAGGGATACACTTACTGTCTCACCATAATCGACCGTTTTACACGTTGGCCTGAAGCAATTCCTTTAGCCAGCATTACTGCCAATGACTGTGCTACTGCTTTACTAAGCACCTGGATTGCTAGATTTGGAGTTCCCCAATACATTGTCACCGACCAGGGTAGACAATTTGAGTCAGCGCTCCATGCTGAGCTTGGTCGACTCTTGGGCTTCGAACGCAATCGTACCACAGCGTACCACTCTCAGGCCAACGGTTTCTTAGAAAGATGGCATCGTACTCTTAAATTGGCTATCATGGCTCACAACGATGTTTCTTGGACTAGAACACTTCCCCTAATTCTTCTTGGATTGCGATCTCTAATCCGAGAAGAATTCACAGCATCACCGGCACAACTCCTGTACGGAGAAAACCTGCGTCTTCCTAGTGATTTTCTTCAAGAAAATCCTAGGAAGATTAGCCAAACAGAATTTGCCTCCGAACTAACGGCTAGAATGGCAAAACTTCGAGCGGTTGATGCTCAACACCACACAACACCGAAGATATTCATCTTCAAGCAACTCGACTCTTGCTCACACGTCTTTGTCAGAGTCGATTCTGTTCGTCCACCACTCATTCCACCGTACGGCGGTTCTTTCAAAGTCCAAGCCAGACATATTAACTATTACACTCTGGAAATCAGAAACAAATCCGTCAATGTTTCCATTAACAGGCTCAAGCCTTGTTACACGTCATCCTCTACGGAACCTGTTGACAATTCTTCCAGAAACCAGCAAGCATCAGCAACCTCGACTGCACCATTACTGCCTCCAGCTCCCGAAAAGAGACCAGCGAGGAAAGTTACATTCGCTCCGTACGTCTCTCTAGCTGGGCGAACCACAAAGGTGCCACTCTCTTACGCCTCGCGATAACGCGTAAAACGCTGGCAGGGGAGTATTGTGGATACACAAACACCTACACTTAACATTCTCACATTCACTACTCACCACACTACTGGACATCATACACAGTACATCAAAATTCAGAAATCAAGTAGGCTAAGTTTAAAAATGATTGAAAAATAGAAATAAAAATGTAATGTCAATTAATTAATTTTTGGAGATGGATTGTCAATAAGTTTTGTGAGAGATATAGTTCGTTCTTGACTTGGATCCAATTAAGATCAAATAATTAAAAGTGTATCAATAAAAGATTGTATACTTTAATATGTTTAGAGTTAATAAAGTGTATTAGTATCCTGTTGAATCTATGTTTATTTTTTAGAAGACAGAAGGTACATAAACCAAAGCAGCAAAACCACTTGTCAGCTAGGTTTTGTAGATGCTCTTATCAGAGATGTGATCGTTATAAACACTCCACATGCAGCAGTTCGGACTGCTTGTTTACAAAAATCTGATTCGACGTTAGATGAAGTTTTGGCTATTGCTCAGGCTTACGAGGCTACTCAGAAAGCCGTCGAAATAATTAAAGGTGAAAGCAATCCAACATCTACAGTGGAAATCATGCAGATAAAAATGAATAGTAAAGCTGCAACTAAGAAAAATATAAAGGCATCGACTAAGTCCCACTCAAATGATAGAATTCAAGATGCGGTAAAGTGTTTCGGCTGCGGAGCGAGCATTTGAGAAAAAATTGCTCGTTCAAAAATGCTATTTGCTACTCGTGCGGTAAAACGGGTCATATTGCGTCAGTGTGTCGAAAATATCAAAGTGGTAATAGCAAATACAAAGTTCATAATATATATACAATACGAGCAAGTAAAGCTGATGATATGCACGAGTCAGACCAGTTAGTGAGAATCAGGAACAAGTTTTTAATGACAGTTCACATTAATAACATCCTGGTAAAATTTCAAGTAGATACAGGAGCGTCGTGTTCAATTGTTGGTCTGGATACGTACAGAGTGCTAGGTGAACCTGAACTACAGCCCACTTTAAATAAAATATGTGCATATGGAGGCGGAGCTCTTGAAGTAAAAGGTATATTACCGGTTACAGTTCATTCTAGAAACTTGGTGAAGTTATCACTAAGTGTGGTTGTAGTTAACAATAGAAAAGGCGTTAATTTGTTAGGCATGGATTGGTTCGACAAATTCGGTCTCTTTCTTGTGCAAAACATGGCTAATCAGATTGTGGAGGAGCCAGAAAGTGATATTCTGAGTAAAACTTTGAATAAATATAGTTTCTTATTTGGCAAACAAGATTTTAAAAAGGAAAGTAAGTTATACGCTCGGTTATTGTTGAAGGCAGATGCGCTGCGAAAATATTGCAAGGCAAGGCCCATTCCATTCGCGGAAAGAGACGCAGTGAAAAATGAAATAAAAAGACTTTGTCGGGAAAGTATCCTTGATCCGGTCAGTTGTAGCCAATGAACTTCACCTATAGTAATAGTGTGCAAAACAACTGGTGAAATAAGAATTTGTGAGGACTTCAAAAGTACTGTGAATTGTCAACTCGAAGTTAGCCGCTACCCCATTCCGCGAATAGAAAAATTGTTTCATAGTCTGCAAGGAGGCAAAAAATTAACAAAAATTGATTTATCCGATGCTTATGAAGAGTCCCAAAAGTTAATGGTAATCAACACTCCATTCGGACTTTTTAAATATACGCGTTTACTATTTGGCGTTTCATCAGCCCCTGCGATATTTCAAGCACAAATAGAGCAAATTTTTAATGGCATCGATCACTGTGCTGTGTATTTGGATGACGTGATTATTACGGGTGAGAATGGTAGGCAACACTTTCAGACTTTAGAAAGAGTACTGAAACATTTCAGTGATTTCGGGTTACGCTGTAACTTCAAAAAGTGCCAATTCTTTCAGTAAAAAGTTGAATATCTAAGACATTTCATTTCCGCTTCAGGATTATAGCTAGCGAATCCAATCCCGGGATCCCGGGCAATTTCTGGTCCCGAAAATCCCGGGATTGATGATTTCTAATCCCGGGATTTTCGGGATCAAAAATTGGCTGTGATTTCGGGGCCGGGAGTCAAGCATTATCGGCAATCAAGTTACAGCAAGACTCAAAAAGTGCAAATAGAATCCATATTTATGAGAAAACAATTAGCTCACATCAAAATGCGTAAAGAATAGAGCAAAACAAACCGATGTAACAGTAAACAAGAGATAACAAAGGGGTTTGTAAATAAATAAGTATGAACTGTTTCGCATTTAGTGCATTCGTTACATCGAATGATTTGAGGAAATTAATACTAGTAAATGCATACACAGATTTACCAAAATCCTTAACAACAATCAAAAAAAGTTTGTTGGCTATGCAAGCAGGATAAAGAAAATAATAAAAAATGAGATAAGATAGGCTAGTATCTCAGGTGAACGGTTCAGTTTGATGTTTGATTAATGGACCTTGACTGCAAATAGGCGCTATATAAATATAAACATCTACTTAGTAAATTCTTACTGGAGCTTGTTGCGAGTAAGAATATCAATGACAGCTGGAAACTATCTAGATATGAGTTTAATGTTTCTCTAGGAAAAGACATTGTTGCCATCATAACTGATGGGTCAAACGAAATGCGAAAAGTAGGCAGACTAGTTGGTACAGAGCAACATATTTGTTTGGCGCATAGCATCCACTTGGCAGTTTGCGATGTTCGCTATAATATGAGGTCCATTCCAGATGAAAGAGTTGATGAAGCAGCTGATAGTCTGAACGACGACCGCGAAGATTTGGATGGTCCTGAATCAGCTAACTACGTTGAAACCGGTCGCCTGCAAGACCCGCTAGATCAGACGAAGGACATCAGTACATGCATAAAGAAAGTTCGTTAGGTAGTTTTATATTTTAAAAACTCTAGCGCACCTGAATCGCTAGAAACACTAATGTTCGAAGAACAGTAGAAGAATTGTGCAGGTTTTGAATGCATATTCCACCACATGTGCTGCTTATTACGGCCAAACTGTTTCAAATGCCACGTTTTACTTTGGTCTCAAGAATGCATTATAACTCATATGGTGGAAGGTTTCAGATATTACCACTGCCATGAATTTGAACGTTTATGAGAGTAAAACACGGGTTAATTATATTCGTTATCAGTTGCTTATTTCACATAATTTTGAAAGCAGCATCTCATATAACATCAATGAAAAAAATGCGCAGTGCCTGCAGCACTGTAACTAAAGTTGGTGTTTGGGGCTGCGATCCGAAAAATTTGCAGAACTTTGGGAATTGAAACATTGGTTATTTATTTTCATTGTAAGTGTTTCCGGTATGAATACTAACTGTAAGCATTTATTGATACAAAAGTAGTACAACCGACTCGTGCTGGCAACCTTTTGCCAGTATCAAAGCCAAGAATATATCACATCTGTTTCACATTGTTTAATTACTTTCGAAGTTATACGAGTATAAAGAAATTTAGGGTTACCTGCAGCGAGTTTTTTCAAATAATCGAAAACTTAATATTAATTGTCACTACAATATCATTACCATTTGAAAATTCTACGATAAAACCGCTTAATAAAGATATTGCAACTAAACACAAAACCAACAATAGCTGGCAACTCTATCTTGGCTTTTCAACCAAATTTGGCCTGAATAATGCTTATGATAGGTTCCATTAATTGTATTAAATTCGTATTGATTTCATGACTGCACTGGAAGTTATAGGGCAAAAAGTTTTATTTTCCTGAACGAATTTTCAAAACCAAAGTCACAAAAATTACCATAGCTGGCAGCACCAATCAAATTTTCCAACCAAATTTCTATCAAACAGAGATTAGAGTAAGGTTCAGCTACTGTGTTAATTTCATGAAAATCTGGTAACTTATTCACATATCGTAGGGCAAAAAGCAGTTTTTTTTCTTTGTAATTTTTCAAGATGGCACCACTGGCACAGAGTTGCCCACAATTCAAAATTGCTTCTATCAAATCTGGTCCTACTTAAGTCCAATGCATTCTGTAAATTTCAGTTGTATCTGATTGTTGGTTCATGAGTTCCCGTGAACAGAAGTTTTTGATGCTAAATATATAGGTTAACTGGGAGAGGGTTACCGTTCTTGTCCGACATTAAATTTTCAAAGTTTTACTTTGAACGTGTAGATAAAACATAAGATTTGTATACAGATTGGTTTTATTGTAAGAAAGGACATTTTTTTGAATATTCGATGGTTTGAATGTTTTCACTTCCAAAACTTTTTTTTTAAAATTTAAGACACCAAAATGATCATAGCTGGCAGCACCAACCGAATTTTTCAATTAAATTTCTCCCGAACGTGGCTTAAAGTAAGGTCCAGCTATTGTGTGAATTTCGTCAAAATCGAACGATTCAATCAGCATTTATAGATCTAAAAGCAGTTATCATTTTTAGTGATTTTTCAAGATGGCACCACTGGCACAGAATCACCCGCATTTCAAAATCACTTCTATCAGACCTGGTCCTCTTTAATGCCAATACATTTTGCAAATTTCAATTAATTCTCCTAATCGGATCGTGAGTTTCCGTGAACAGAAGTTTTTGATGCTAAAAATATAGGTAAATTGGGCAAGGGTTACCAGGCGTGCCCGTTATACCATATCAAATTTTATTTATTGCCTATGTAAACAAAGCACAAAATTTACATATAAGTAGCTTCTTTTTGAAGAAGCGGCATTTTTTCAAGAGAGACGATGATTTGGAGGTTTTCACTTTCAGTGCCTGCCCTAGCTACAGGGTTGCCAGCAAGCTCATTAAAAAAGTTATCACAGTTTAAAAATTTGCAAATTTTCCCGTTCTCTTTTTAGGCACCCAGCGCACACATGGGGTTAAAAAATTCCAACACATTATCCGATTCATATGTAAAACATGTTCGAAATTTAAATCGTCAACTTTATTTTTGCGAGAGTTATTTGTGTACGAAATAATAGGTATATTAAAAATATCACTTAAATGGCCGCCGGCGCCAAAAGGTTAACAATAACTGACATTTAGTGAGACCTGGACCTATTCTGCATATACATCAATGTATCCTGAAAGTTTCAGCTCAATCGGATGGCACGTTCCCGAGATTATCTCACTGAAATTTTTTGATGATATATATATATATATATATATATATATATATATACTCGTTTATATATATATATATATATATATATATATATATATATATATATATATATATATATATATATATATATATATATATATATATAAATATATGGAAATATGCATTTTTGGCCGAATCGATTTTAATACTAATGTTCTTCGAACATTAGTAAAAAGCTCCAACGAAAAATAATAACGATCTTTAAAACTATGTCGGATCCGAGCAAGGCATTTAACTGTCTCCTTTAAATGGATTGTAAAACAAGATGAAATAGTCTCTTGACAATGCTCGAATAGTTTCCCATTTTGAAAAATAGTATACATTAATAGGCCTGCAATATTCAGAGCAATTAGAAGCAACAGAGTTTGATTCGATTCAAAAAATTATTGAAGTTTTACTCCCTGTAAAATTGGCTGTGACGGCCTTTAGTCGCAGACTTGCAAATTTATGCACTGCTAATACTTCATCAAGATTTGTATTTAGGCTGTTAGGAGAAAAACGGTCTATTCTTCTGAATGCTATGAAAATTGCAATATTGGACCGAATAAAAGAGCGTCAGTGTACCGAGCTATCTGGTATGCTAAGCTATCTCCAGAATCCACATTGTACCAGCGAAAATTAACCAAGTGAAATAAAATCTCTATTTTTGAAACCAAGCAATGCAAATATTAAAAAAATACTTCAATGATTTAGATGCTGAACCCTATGCTTGGTAGCCAAAGAAATGGAGAGAACCCAGAAGATACCCATATTGATCAGAACAAGGTAGTCGTCAATTAACGCTACAAGAAGAGCTGCAAAAGTATGAAAATAATCAATCATGAAATGCGCAAGAAACTAATCTAATTAAAACCATTGCAACCGAAATGAATCTTTTCGAAAGTGGTGGCACTTGCATAGTTTGGAGCAGGCGTACCAATATTTCTCGACCGTTTCCGCGGCGTCTAAAATCGGGAATAAATTTAGAAGCAGGCTTGGAGACGATACCTGAGATGCTTTGCTATTGCTTCAATGTTACTTCCGAAAAACCAAATGAACTTTGGCTGAATTTTTTATATGTTACTTTATTATGTATCTCAATTCTAAGAGCTGTGTTTTGTTGTTGTGGTTTTTGGTCGTGATTTTTTATTGTAATTTGTATTAGATGTAATTTTTAATATCTGTCTTCATACTGTTAACGTTTTGGATAATTAAAATTATTGTTTTTATTTGCATCAATAATATAAATTAGTAATAATGCAATTTTTTATACAGTTTTGAGCTTACTTATTGTTGTAGTTTTGAAATGATGCAAATTATATAATCTGTTTACTAGAAACTTGACTTATTTTGTTGTGTTGTATTTTGAATTTCAAATCCCGGGATCCCGGGATTTGAGATTTTTTAATCCCGTAATCCCGGGATTGAAAATATGGTTCGGGATTGGAATCCCTAATTACAGCGCTTTCCTAATAAAGTAATAGCAATCGAAAACATGCCGCGACCACGAAATCTCAAGGAGGTAGAAGCTTTCCTGGGAAAAGTAAATTATTACAACAAATTTATCAAAAACTTCTCAAAAATTGCCGAGCCTCTAAATGAACTACGGAAAAAAGATGTTCGTTTTGTTTGGGATCAGGCCCGAGAACAATCTTTCCAACTACTGAAGAAAAATGTTATACAAGCCACTGAATTAGTACATTTTCGAGATGACTATCCGTTGATTTTAGCCACAGATGCATCACAATATGGAATAAGTGCCGTACTGCTGCACAGATATCCTGATAGAACTGAACGCCCTATTGCCCATGTCTCAAAAACACCTAACGCGTCATAATTCCGGTACAGTCAAAAAGAGAAAGAGCGCTCGCGATTATCTTTGGAGTAACAAAATTCAGCCAATACCTTCATAGCAAGATGTTTGAGCTTGTAACGGATCATAAACCTTTAACTACAATATTCGGTCACAACAAGAAAATTCCTACTAAGACAGCTCATAGACTGCAACGTTGGGCCCTGATACTTATCGGATACAATTATGTTATTAAATTAAACCAACTAAGTTGCATGGGAATGCGGATGGACTCTCTAGATTACCAGTAGGAGCAGATGAGGATTTTGACGAATACGAGAGTGTTAGCAACGAGTTAGTAATGGGATTGGAAAACGCGATCAACACCTTTCCAGTAAATGCCGCTCTAATTTGAAAGGAAACTGCAGTAGATTTTGAAAGCAGTGGTATAAAGCAATTCGCTATAAACGGATAGCTATCTAAAGTGCCTGCTCAGTTCAAACCAAACCATCAGAGGAGACATGCTCTTACTTTGCATCATGGCGCCCTTATTTTGCAAACTGACCATAACAGGGTGGTGGTTCCACAGAAGCTGAGAAAGAAAGTATTATTATTATTACATGACTCACATTGGGGAATGGTAAGGATGAAACAACTGGCCAGAAGATACTGTTGGTGGCCTGGGATCGATAAGCGAATAGAGGATACGGTTAGACATTGCGAAGCCTTTCAGATGAATAGCGCTAGTCCGGTGCAAAAATATACAGCTTGGCCTCAACCAACAGAGCCATGGCAGAGGATCCATATTGATTTCGCAGGTCCTTTCATGAATTCAATGTATCTTGTCTGCATGGACGCTTACTCTAAGTTCCCATATGTGGTGCGGATGTCTAGTACAACTACCGACAACACGATTCGAAGTCTTTTAAACATTTTCGCCATAGAGGGCCAACTAGGAACTATTGTGAACGATAACGATCCTCAGTTTACTAGCGGCAAGTTCCAGCAATTTTGTAAGGAGTATGGAATAGTGCATCTTACAATCGCACCATTCCATCCAACATCTAACGGACAAGCTGAGCGAAGTGTTAGATCTTTCAAAATTTGTTTTAGGAAGCTTAAATATGCGGGACAATCAACCGAGAGCTCATTGCTAAAGTATCTATCTACTTATAGATTTTCTCCAAATCCAATCACTGGGAAGTTTCCATCTGCGCTACTTCATGGGCGGCAACCTAAAACGCATTTGTCATTACTTCTGCCTATTGATGATGGTTATTTGGAAACACAAGCAAAGCTCGAGTTTTGCGTAGGAGATCCAGTTTACGTTCGAAACTTTTCACATGGCCCACCCTGTGTTTCAGGATCTGTAGCGGCTGTCGAAGACAACGCATTGTATCGCATCCAAACTGAACGAGGAATTCTTCGATGACATCAAAATCAAATACGACGCACGCACATTTCACCTCCAACTGACTATCAACTGGTACATTCTGATGATCTCGCTAAATTGGCGACAAAATCAACTTTAATCGAAAACTCCCAAAACAGCGTACAGAGAGCCACCGGATCAATCCTAGTGAGAGAAACAATGGACAAAACTTACTTACAGGAGTCAACTAGTTTGTTACGTCGATCTAATCGACCTAAAATTTACATTTCTTATCGAGAAGCTCCAATATGACATCGAAGCCGACCGACCCGGCGGAAGATAAATAAGCAAGGGGGAAATGATGAATGTTAGTAATGGATATTAACTACTTATATATGTAATAAAACATTGAACGTATAATCCATTGAACTTGAACTTAATTATAGCTAGCTTAACACTTATTTGGTATATAAATATATACATATATATATATATATATATATATATATATATATATATATATATATATATATATATATATATATATATATATATATATATATATATATATATATATATATATATATATATATATGTATATATAAATATTTATATATATAGATATATAAGATATATATATATATATATATATATATATATATATATATATATATATATATATATATATATATATATATATATTGTACTTGAATGAGAGTCTCTCTCTCTTCTTTCCGGTTTAAGTATCAAGTAGTAAAGAGCATGTGCTGCGGAGTTGAAATAAATCTTTAAATATACTTTTAATCCGGCGTTTATAAAAAGCCTATTAAGCAGACATAACAATTTTTTACCTGGATGCGTGATGAATTTTTCCCCCGGCAAAGACTGTTTTGTGCCTATAATCAACGTAACTGACAGAGATCTGCTAATAAATGCAGAGATCTGCTATCGGAAACCTCACATATCACAAAAACAAATTCTCACCCTTTGACCAGCAACGTGACCGAAGTGGGGTCAAATTCTCACCTTGACTGGAAAATGTTTAGTCTAGAACTTAAGATCTTTGCAGAACTGCGAAAATAAATTTTTGAATTGTGAAACTGCATCTTATGTATTTTCAATAGTTTGTGGTGTCTGATGTCGTAATGTACTTTCAGATAACTATAAGAAGTCAGTCTTAAGATCGCTGTCGAGCGAACTCGTGTGATCTTATTGTAAAATGGTGAATTCAAATAAAAGTTGTTTTCACTAATTTTCGAGGAAAATTCTAACCCTTACTATTGACGTTGGCTTAGATTTAACACACATAGATTTTCAAAATAGTGCAGGTAACCCTGTAGCCACGGCAGGCTCCTGAAAAAAAATCCTTCAAATCATTGACCCTCCTCAAAAATTTTTGATTTTTACCAAACAATTTCCTTCATTGATAAATTTTGACCTTTGACGATAATGTCAAATTGAAAGTTTTAAAATTCCGATTTGCACAAGAACGGCAACCCATCACCAAATTACCACTATTTTCAGCACTCGAAAGTTCTGTTCACGAGAACTGACGAACGGATTATCCGATCATAATGAAATTAACAGGACATGTTTGTATTAGCTAGGACCAGTTTTGATAGAAGTGATTTTGAAATGCAGGCAACCCTGTGGCAGTGGTACCATCTTAAAGAATCACTGAGAATAAAAACAGCTTTTTGGCCTATCACTTCCGATTTAGCTATCAGATTTTAACAAAATTCACACAGTACTTAAATCTTACTTTATGTAACATTTGATGAAAATTTGGTAAAAAAATTAGAATAGGGCTGCCAGCTATGGTGATTTTTGTCTGATAAATTTTGCAAATTTGCTCAGCAAAATAAAGCTTTTTTTCCTTAAAATTCCGGTCTAGTGTACAAATCAAAACGAAGTTCATGCAGTAAATGGACCTTAATGTGAACCAAATGTCGTAAAAATTTCGTACAAAAACCATGAAAACCAGGTTTGACCATTTTTGTAATTTTGTGGAATTTCTTTCCATAGCGTTTATGTAATTAAATTTGCAAATGGGAATGATTCTGCAATGAAAATTAACAACAAATATCAACGCTTTAAAAATTTGAATAGTTTTGAGGGTGGTAATCCAACATTTTTTTTTCACCCGTATAACTTCCAGCGCAGTGGTTCAATCGAAACGAAATTTACTGGTTGGGTTTAACTTATCGTGAAGCAGATTTGGTATATATTTTGCTCTGCTGCTGACACAGGGTAACCAGCATAAGCTATTTTCGTATATATTGTACCAACAGATGCTTCATATTACGTACTCATATGCAAAGCATTTGCAATAAAAATAAGAAACCAATTTTTAAATTTTCCGAGTTTTGAACATTTTTCGGATGGCAGCCTCAAACAACGTTTAACCGCTGAAACTTTCGATGAAATCCTCAGATGAAAACGAAATTCAAAGGATAAGTTAATTTTAATATGAGCTTGTTATGGTAAACTTATTGTTGCTTCGTTGGGAAAATGTTGCCTGCACTGAACATTTTCATCATTTGGGTTATAGTTGAGTATATATATATATTGAAGTGTGGGCAACTCGGAGCCAGTGATGCCATCTTGAGAAATTACAATGTATACATATATCTATCATCAAAAAATTTCAGTGAAAAAATCTCAGGAACGCGCCATCCGATTGAACTGAAATTTTCAGGACACATTGGTGTATATGCAGAATAGTGCCAGGTCTCTTTAATCTTTAACCCTTTGGCGCCGGCGGCCATTTAAGTGATATTTTTAATATACCTATTATTCCGTACACAAAAAAATTTTTGCAAAAATAAAGTTTGACGAAATAAATTTCAAACGTGCTTTACATGTGAATCGGATAATGTTTTGGAATTTTTTAACCCCATGTGGGCGCTGGATGCCTAAAAAGGGAACGGGAAAACTTGAAAAGTTTTGAATTGCGATAACTTTTGACAAAGCTATTTAATCATTATAAAATTTTCAGGACAAATTGGTATTATTTAGTTAAAAATTTGTGTAGCTTTTATCGAGTGTTTTGGCAACCCGGTAGCTAGGGCAAGCACTGAAAGTGAAAACATCCAAATCATCGTTTGTCTTAAAAACATGCCGATTATTCAAAAAAAAACCACTCATATGTAAATTTTGTGCTTTGTTTACATTGGCAAAGAAAAAAAATTTGATATGATATAATGGGCACGCTTGGTAACCCTTGCCCAATTTTCCATTATTTTTAGCATCAAAAACTTCTGTTCACGGAAACTCACGATCCAATAAGCAGAATTAATTCAAATTTGCAGAATGTATTGGTCTGGCATAGGACCAGATATGATAGAGGCGATTTTGAAATGCGGGCGATTCTGTGCCAGTGGTGCCATCTTGAAAAATCACTAAAAAAGGTAACTGCTTTTAGCCCTATAAATTCTGATTGAATCGATCGATTTTGGCGAAATTCATAGAAAAGCTGGGCATTACTTCAAGCCACCTTTGATAGAAATTTAGTTGAAAAATTCATTTGGAGCTGCCAGCTATGATAATTTTGGTGTCTTAAATTTGAAAACATAAAAATTTGGAAGTGAAAACATTCCATCGAATATCCTAAAAATGTCCGCTTCTTACAATAAAACCAATCTGTATACAAGTCTTATGCTTTGTCTTCACGTTCAAAGTAAAACTTAAGAATTTCATGTGGGACAAGAACGGTAACCCTCTCCCAGTTAACCTATATTTTTAGCATCAAAAAGTTCTGTTCACGGGAACTCACGAACCAATAATCAGATACAACTGAAATTCACAGAATGCATTAGACTTAAGTATGACCAGATCTGATAGAAGCGATTTTGAAGTGTGGGCAACTTTGTGCCAGTGGTGCCATCTTGAAAAATTACAAAGAAAAAAAACTGCTTTTTGCCCTATGAAATGTGAATAAGTTATCAGGTTTTCATGAAATTGACACAGTAGCCGAACCTTACTCTAAACTCTGTTTTATAGAAATTTGGTTGAAAAATTCGATTGGTGCTGCCAGCTTTGGTAATTTTTGTGTCTTTGGTTTTGAAAATTCACTCAGAAAAATAACTTCCTGTGCGGCCCTATAACTTCCAGTGCAGTCATGAAATCAAGACGAATTTGATACAACTAATGGATTCTATTACAAACATTATTTAGGCCAAATTTGGTTGAAAAGCCACGATAGGGTTTGCCAGCTATTGTTGGTTTTGTGTTTGTTTGCAATATCTTTGCGGTTTTATCGCAGAATTTTCAATTGGTAATGGTATTGTAGTGACAATAAACAGCAAATATTAAGCTTTCGATTATTTGAAAAAACTCGCTGCAGGTAACCTTAAATTTCTTTATACTCCTATAACTTTGAATGTAATATAACACCGTGAAGCAGATGTGATATATTCTTGGCTTTGATACTGGCGAAACCTGTCCAGCATGAGTCGGTTTTGCTACTTTTGTATCAATAAATGCTTACAGTTAGTATTCATACCGGAAACATTTACAATGAAAATAAATAACCGATGTTTCAATTCCCAAAGTTCTGCTAATTTTTCGGATCGCAGCCCCAAACACCAACTTCAGTTACAGTGCTGCAGGCACTGAGCATTTTGTTCATTGATGTTATATGAGATGCTGCTTTCAAAATTTTGTTATATAAGCATTTGATAACGAATATAATAAACCCGTGTTTTGCTCTCATAAACGTTGAAATTCATGCCAATGGTAATATCTGAAACCTTCTACCATATGAGCTATAAAGCATTCTTGAGACCAAAGTTAAACGTATTATTTGAACCAGTTTGACCGTACTAAGCAGCTCATGTGGTGGAATATGCATTCAAAACCTGCACGATTCTTCTACTGTTCTTCGAACATTAGTGTTTCTAGCGGTTCAGGTTCGCTAGAGTTTTTTTGTACTAATGTTCGAAGAAGAACATTAGTATTAAAATCGATTCGGCCAAAAATTCATATTTCCATATATATATATATATATATATATATATATATATATATATATATATATATATATATATATATATATATATATATATATATATATATATATATATATATATATATATATATATATATATATATATATATATATATATATCATCAAAAAATTTCAGTGAGATAATCTCGGGAACGCGCCATCGGATTGAGCTGAAACTTTCAGGATACATTGGTGTATATGCAGAATTGGTCCAGGTCTCTTTAAATGTCAGTTATTGTTAACTTTTTGGCGCCGGCGGGCGTTTAAGTGATATTTTTAATATACCTATTATTTCGTGCACAAATGATTTTCGCAAAAATAAAGTTAACAAAATAAATTTCTAACGTGTTTTACATATGAATCGGATAATGCTTTGGAATTTTTTAACCCTATGTGTGCGCTGGGTGCCTAAAAAGAGGACGGGAAAATTTGAAAATTTTTAAATTTCGATAACTTTTGACAGCGCTATTCAATCATTACGAAATTCTCAGGACATATTGATATTATTTAGTTGTTTATTTGTGTAGCTTTCTATTAGCGTGCTGGCAACCCTGTAGCTAGGGCAGGCACTGAAAGTGAAAACCTCCAAATCATCGTCTCTCTTGAAAAAATGCCGTTTCTTCAAAAAAAGCCTTTCATATGTAAATGTTGTGCTTTGTTTACATAACCAAAAAAAAAAAAAAAGATATGGTATAACGGGCACGCCTGGTAACCCTTGCCCAATTTACCTATATTTTTAGCATCAAAAACTTCTATTCACGGAAACTCACGATCCGATAAGCAGAATTATTTGAAATTCACAGCATGTATTGGCCTTAAGTAGGACCAGGTCTGATAGAAGTGATTTTGAAATGCTGGCGATTCTGTGCCAGTGGTGCCATCTTGAAAAACCACTAAAAAAGATAATTGTTTTTAAACCTATAAATTCTGATTGAATCGTTCGATTTTGACGAAACTTACACAATTGCTGGACCTTACTTTAAGCCACGTTTGGTAGAAATTTGGTCGAAAAATTCGGTTGGTGCTGCCAGCTATGATAATTTTGGTGTCTTCATTTGGAAAAAAAAAATTTGGAAGTGAAAACATTCAAACCATCGAATATTCAAAAAAATGTCCGTTTCTTACAATAAAACCAATCTGTATATAAATCTTATGTTTTATCTACACGTTCAAAATAAAACTTTGGAAATTTCATGTCGGACAAGAACGGTAACCCTCTTCCAGTTAACCTATATTTTTAGCATCAAAAACTTCTGTTCACGGAATCTCACGAACCAATAATCAGATACAGCTAAAATTAACAGAATGCATTGGACTTAAGTAAGACCAGATTTAAAAGAAGGAGTCGCGTGTAAGCATTCAAAGCGAGCCCAAGTGTTATAAGCGTATCAATAGTAGCAATCACCAAAAAACAGTATAAACAGCCCTTATATAAAGTCAGTAAAAACAAACTTCTATTATTATCGAGTGTTTTTATTGAATTGTAGTGAAGTTGCGGATCAAGTTGCCAGCAAATCAGGAGGCAAGAAAACGTAGCCGGGAAGACTCCTCGGTAAGTCCTTTACTACGGGACGTATTCAAAATGCGCCGTACTGATCAGTCGAGGTCAACGAACCAGTTCCAGCTATTAGCGGATTTACCAGACGACGATGCCGGTCCATCCCAGACTGCAGCCCAGGAGCCCAGAAAGGTGAGAGCACCTCCAATCACATTCGTCAACTTACAAAGAGACACAATCATAGCTATGATGGAAACTCTTCACATAGAAAACTTCGACATTAAACTAATGTCAATAGGGAGAAGACTGTTTTTGAAGTCAATAGAAGATTACGATGTGTTACAAAAATATTTAACTGATAAAAACGTAAACTTTTTTACACATCAAAGGGCAGACCTTCGCCCAGTGAAAATTATTCTATCAGGCTTACATGATTTGCAGCCTGATTATTTGAAAAGTTTGCTGCAGCGCGAATATAAACTGCATTGCTTGGATGTGAAAAAGTTCAAATCCAAAACGGGTGCTCGTGACGATTTTTATTACCTCCTACATTTGGAGAAGGGAACCAAGCTCAGTACATGCAAAGCAATAAAATCAATCATGCATACTATTGTGCAATGGAGCTACTACTCAAGCAAACGAAATGGTCCCACGCAGTGTAGAAGGTGCCAAATGTTTGGACACGGATCTTCACATTGTCATCTGCCAATTAAATGCATGATCTGCAGTGGCGATCATAGCATGTCGGAGTGTACGCTGACCAATGCAGAGATGCACAAAATCAAGTGCTCTAATTGTGGTGCTGCACATGCAAGCAACAGCGATCAATGCAGCAAGAGGATGCAATACATTGAAATCAAAAAGAATCTAGCGGGGAGAGTACGGAAAACAACTCCCAACAAGCACGAAGCTACGAAATATGGTGAGAGAGTCTCTATGGGTGAGAGTGACTTCCCAAAGCTTCCAAGCAGACAAACTTTACAAAGCTTAAATTCAACTCCCCACTTAAGCTCAAATTTAAGCTTCAACCAAAAGCTTGCATATAGTTCTGTGGCCAAGCAATCCATGAGCGTTTTTACACGACTTCCCAATTTGGGATTGGGAATATACCGTAATTCGTGAGCTTTAGCCCGATTTCCATGTATGTGTGCGCAGACTGTGTACGTGCACGGAAGCTCCTCATGAGCTTGATTTCCGAATACCGGTTTTGTACGCAGCGTTTATATGTGTGTGCCGGATCAAATTCTATGGCTACACGAAGATCGGATTAAAACCGGTTTGAAATCCCGATCTCGTGTAACCATAGAAATTTGAGCGGCGATCTGGTTTACAAACACATAGATTGTGATTTGTTTTCAATAGGGCGTGTCCAAAAGGGAAATTTCTAATATCGTGGCTTCTAGCGGCCGCTGTTCACTTCTTCGATCAGTTTGGTGGCCATCCACCAAACAGTATGCATCGGAATGCAATATCATTCCGAAAATGCCTCTGAGCGGAAAGCACGTGCGTTGTATCTGAGCGTTGAATAGAGTTAACTGTCGTGGACGAATTGAAAACAAATACTGTTTAAACATTTTCACTTTTTATTTATAATTTTGAATATAAAAAGGATCTTCCATTGATCTTGTAGTGTGTTTTGAATAATACAATCAAATTGTCATCGTATCGAATAAGTACACGGCCTTTTTTCACACAAATCGCTTGTAACATTCTTACTTTTTTGTTTACTTATTTTGTACTTTTACTTCACTTGATTTTGCTCAGTTTGAGAAAACACTTGATACACACTTCTTCTTTTTCTGATCTCCCTCGATCTGATCTTCTTGATTTTATAGTGTTAGGACTGCTGTGGTTGCAGAAATTGCTAGATGCGATTTGTGTAACCTGATCTGTGCTTATTTCGCTTTGATCTTAGAATTTTTGTTTTGATAAACATATATGTTTATCTGAAGGTTGATTTGTTTATATGAAGATTGAAGAGTATTGAATTGATATGATGGATTTGTTTATATGAAGATTGAAGAGTATTGAATTGATATGATGGATTTGTTTATATGAAGATTGATTTATTTTGAAAGGTATTGAATTTCTTCATTCTACCGTTGGATAAAGATTTAGACCGGATGTCGGTACTTGAGAGTTAGGTGCTGACGGTGCCATAACTATAGTTATCTTTATCGTGGTCGTTTAATAAAACAGTGTTTTTTGCTTAATCACTTTAACATATTTTATTTCTTTATCAGAACTAATTCTTTACTTATAACGTTGAATATATATATACTAGTGTTAATTCTTTTATTAAATTTGATTAACTTGTTTTAACTGATCTTGATTGATTGAAACACACTCTTGATTGATTGAACCTACTCTAATCTACTTTCTTCTTGATTGGATATTAGATATTAGAACTGCTGTGGTCGCAGAAATTGCTAAATGCGATTTCTGTAACCTGATCTGTGCGAATTTCGCTTTGATCTTAGAAATAAACATTTTTGTTTTGAGCAGATATGTTTATATGAAGATTGATTTGTTTATATGAGTATTGAAATGATATGATAGTTGCAGATGAAAAGTATTGAATTTGTTTAGGAAAGTATTGAATTGATATGATGGTTGCAATATTGAATTTGTTTATATGAGAATTGAATTGATATGATGGTTGCAGATGAAAAGTATTGAATTTGTTTACTATTCGACTATTGGATAGAAATTTAGACCGGATGTCGGTACTTGAGGGTTAGGTGCTGACGGTGCCATAACTAGAATGCTCTTAAGGATTTATTTTAAGTGTAGGGTGAAGAAATTCTGCTGTTGATAGCATACAAGCAAATGGCATACCATATTGCCTACCGATTGGCTTGCATACACATCACTAAAATCCACTCAAACTCATATATAATACACATCAATGTGTCCCGTAAGTCTACGAAGTGTCTGGTGGAAGCACAAAATATTATTATATTTTTGATATTCTGATCAAAACAGAACTGTTAAAATATAACTTTCATACATTTATTTCCAAAATGGCACCAACTTAGCTTTGGTGTGACAATTTAATCCAATTCACAAATATACAACGTTGAAATGAATTAAACGTTATCTATAATGGAATAACCGCAATGTTTTCTCTATTACAATTCAATTTGTAGACAAAATCTATCATAAATCTGAGAGATATTATTTTGTGTGATTGCTTCGTGGCAACTTGAAGTTCGAACGAAATCCAGAGCCTCGACTTTTTTTCGTTGTCCGCTTCACGTGAAATGTCCCTTATTTTAAATTATTAATTTAAAATCTCTCATAAATATAATTAGAAATTAAATCAAACACTCGCTCTGCCCTGATTCCCATAAACTTTCTTTCAAAATTTTGCTCAATTTAGCGTTAGTAATACTCGAAAATTACATACTCTACTGCAGCTGTGGGCAAACCTAATACTGGTATGATCGACATTAATTTTTTTAATTTATGCGCGATAAACTTCGAAAAATGGGTTATATTAAAAACAAATAAAAATTAAATTATTGATATTAATATGTTAAATACATTGTATTACTACTTTGTGCAATGTACTTTATTAATAAATATTTTGGTTTAATTCTTGATGTATATGAGTGACTCTCCATTTCATCAAAAAGTATTGTAGAGTTAGGCTTGTAAGCACTGAAGCACAATGCTAAATTTGATGAAATACCCTCGTTATCGAATTCTCTAAAAGGAAATGAAATAAATTCAAAAATCGGTTGAAGGATATTGAGATTTGCAAATCGTCTCTCGAGTTCTTGTTTAAAATTTTCCAGTTCAGGACAAAACATTTCAATATTACATGCACCAGTAGGTTAGGTTAGGTTGTACCAGTTGGCACAAGGCCACACATGGACCTATTGGTACATAGTGCTACGAGATAAATGCGGCAGGAGAAAAAAAATCAGTCCAAGCGGCCATCGAAAACCCCGGACTCTTTCGCGAACTGAAGAATGTCTTTCAGCTTTCAGCTAGATTCACCAGTAAGTTTAGTATGTTTTTCAAAATATGGAAAATATTTTAAAATTTTGCCTATTTAATTGTGAAGCAAAAGGTTTTAATTTTACTTAAAAAACATTTACCGAACTCAACGTTTGATTTTTCCTTGTAATTGTAAATTTAGCAAGTTGCAACGGCCCATAAAATCCGTAAGAAATGCTAATATCTTTACCCATACTGGATCTTCCAATTGTTCATGTTTTTCTCCCAATGTGTCCAAAAATGCAATAATTTCAGGCAAAAGATTTAGAAATCTTTGCAAAAATCTTCCTGAGCTAAGCCATCTAAAGCTTAGTACTGTTTTCGATTTCACGTTAAATTTTCATGCAAATTTTGACGTGAAATTTATTTCGGCGAAAATTTAGCTTGAAAATAAGCAAAAGTTGTACTCACTTTTAAGCGTGAAAAATTGCTTGGAACATGCATTCGCTTTGAAAATGCAAATAGCTTTGGCACATGTCTCCAATCATTTCACGCCAATTTAGTAGGTGCAGTTCATTTTTTAGGCTAGTACTGAGTTAATCGTGAAGCTAAATTTTGACATGTCTCCATTATCTGGTCATTCTTTCGAGCAAAAATTTTGAAAATGCAGAAAAGCGGGGACACTTATCATTTTTGACGGATAAGATGTCAAGAATTTTAATTTTTGAACGATTTTATTATTGAAAAGACATTTACACAATTCAATTTTTAAAATTCAAACACCAAATGTCACTATTTAGCTCGAAAGAATGAACTACACAAACTACATTGGCGTGAAAATATTTTTATTTTATTTTATCTCAAATTGAGATTAACCTTTGTTACGAATCGCGATCGACCGTTTTCCCACCCCTGCTCTACTGCATCATTCTGCTAAATTTCAAATACTTATCTTTTGTGGAAGTATGCTAAAATCAATATTCAAAAATGACCTCTGTTCTTGATCTCCTGCTAAAATTGTGTGCTGTATGGTTATACAGCTAACTTAAAAAAACGAAAATATTTATTTATTTACAATACAAATCAAAACACAAATCATCGAATATCTCGAAAGCGCTAAAATGTGCACAGAACATCCGATTCACGGCCGCGGTGCCGCCAAATGCCTACACCACATAACCATCATCGCAAATGGTTCATGTCACGTTGATGCATAAAGCGGCGACGTCGCTGTACACCAGACACGCACCAACTAAGTGAACAGCACTCGCCAGAAGCATCAATAAAACAAATTTCCCTGTTTCCACGCGCTTCAATGAAGTAAACGGTGAATTTCAGAAGCCGCCACATTGGAATTCCCTTACATGAATACGCTTCTAATGAAGTGAACTGCACTCGTCAGAAGCCGACATGTTAGAATTGTGCCCGTTTGTACACGCTCCTGCGAAATGAACAGCATTTTTCAGAAGTCGCCATGTAAAGAATTTCCCTGTAGGGAAACGCCCTTACGAAATCAGCACCAATCAGCAGAAGCCGCTAGGGGAAATCTTCTGCACGAGCATGCTCGCACGATGTGAATAGGATAAATCAGAATCTGCCATATTGGAAATCTGACTACACGGACGTGCTGACACGAAGCAAGCAGCTTTGGTCAGAAGCCGCCATATCGGAAAGCTGCGTCCATGCACATGCTCGAACGAAGTGAACAGCAGTAGTCAGATGCCGCCATAATGAAAATCTACGTGTACGTACACAGAATTATCGTGTACACACAAATACAATAACATGCAGAGAAAGCTCACGAATTTCGGTATATTCCCAATCCCGAATTGGGAACAGCTATAAAATCGCTCCATGTCGCAGCCTCTCGGAAGCTTGAATTTGCCACGTACAAACACATCGGGTGATCTCCTATCGGCTGATGTAATGATCTCGCTGGCACAAGAGTTATTGCAGAGCTTATCAATTTGCACAACGAAACAAGATCAATTTAATGTACTTGTAAAATTAGCTTGTAAATTTTTATATGTCTAAGATTTTAAATATGCTACTATGGAATGCGCAAAGCATTAGATTTAAGAAAGATGAGGCATTTGATCTGGCTGTCAACCAAAAAATAGACATTTTCTTGATCACGGAGACATGGTTGACGGACAGAGATAAATTGTCTCATCCCGATTATATTATTTACAGAAAAGATAGAATCAATAAGATAGGAGGCGGAGTTGCAATCGCTATAAGAAAAACGGTGGAACATAAATTGATTTCAATTCCAAAAACGTCAGTAATTGAGGTTCTTGGCATTGAAATCAATAATGATATAAAAATATTAGTATGCTATTTCCCGGGCACAAAATTAAATACGGAAAAATTCAAACAATTCGAAGGGGACTTAAGACGTCTCACCATCGGTCATCGGAAATTTTTGCTATGTGGAGATCTCAATGCCAGGCATAGGTACTGGAATTGTAAGAAATCTAACAAATGTGGGCGTATATTGTTTGATTACACACAAGAGAAAAACTTACTTATACATTCCTCACCTTATCCTACGTTTTTCTCCCCCAAAGGTTCAGGTTCTATCCTGGACCTGGTCATTAGTGACGGAATAGTCCCTATCACTGCAGCTTTTGTTCTACAGGCACTTTCATCTCCTCATCTTCCTGTGTCTTTTTCAATTGAAACCGAAACTGTTTCAAAAAATATCACCAAGCGGGAGACATTTTCCTTCAACAAAACAAACTGGCGATTATTCAGGGAAAATTTAAATAGGAATATCTCTCTACGCGAACTCAATCTTAGCAATATAAATTGTCATGAACAAGTTGATGTGCTTGCAGCACAGCTAACTAGAGATATGTTTTCTGGTATCAAAGCGAGCACACCAAAGGAAAGCCATGGCATTCAGAAGTTTGAGATCGATGTCTTCACAAAGTCCCTCATACAGCAACGCAACACTATCAGACGCAGGTGGCAGCACACAAGAGACAGAAACTTAAAAAGTATAACTGCATGGTTGACGGGGATAATTCAAAAAAGGATTATTGCGTTGCACAACAATCGTTGGAACAATATGCTGAAAAATGTAAAAGACGGCTCCCGCCAACTCTAGAGATTAAATAAAATATTCAGAAAAGGAGTTTCTAATCAAATTCCCATTCTCCACAATAAAAGCGACAAATATGCGTATTCTAGTCATGAGAAGGCAAATTTGATTGCAAGTGATTTCGAAAATCACCACCGGATCACAGCCAATATGGGAAACTCTACTGTAGAGGCTATGGTCCAGCAGGCGATCAAATCGCTACCCGAAAGACCGTCATTTTGCGCTAATGCGTTTTGCAAACCAAGAGAAATATCTGCTTTTCTAAGGAAAATAAACATCAACAAAGCTCCAGGGCCTGATGGCATACCAAACAAAATACTCAAAAAACTTCCTAGAAAAGCAGTAGTTCTACTTTGTTTCATTTTTAACGCTTGCTTAAAAATATCCTATTTTCCATCGCTCTGGAAACGAGCAACAATTATTCCCCTACCAAAACCAGGTAAAAACCCTGCTATGTCTGAGAACTACAGGCCCATTAGCTTGTTAAGTTCGCTCGGAAAAGTATTCGAGCAAATTATTTTGAAACGCATCAAGCAATTTCTGGATACTGAAAACATCCTTCCCCAGTTCCAATTCGGATTTCGAGAGGGTTATTCAACAAACCACCAGCTATTCCGAGTAACTCACGACATCAAAAGGGCATTTGCGGCCAAAGAGCCCGTGGGTTTAGTCACCTTAGACATTGAAAAGGCATTCGACAGCGTATGGCACGAGGGCATGCTCTACAAAATGTATAAATTTAATACTCCGCACTACCTTATTAAGATCGTCCAGTCATTTTTGACTGATCGAGAATTCGCAGTGAAGGTGAATGGCAGCCTTTCTTCGCCTCGTAAAATCCCTGCAGGGCTCCCTCAAGGATCGTGCTTGAGTCCAACTCTTTTCAATATCTTTACAGCAGACATTCCAACTAATAATTTCTCAAAACTTGCTACTTTTGCAGACGACACCTGCATATACACTGCCACAGATGACCCACAAACAGCTCTGTCTAATTTGGAAAATACATTCATGCAGCTCTATCAATATTTTTTCAGGTGGAAAATTAAAATCAATACTGCAAAAACCAAAGCAATATTTTTCACCAAAAGACGCAAAGCATCATATCTCCCCTCTCGAAACCTCAACTTGTTGGGCCAAACAATTGAATGGGTGGAAGAAGTATCTTACTTAGGGGTGACTCTTGACAAAAAACTCACATTTAAAGCTCAGGTAGACAACGCTTGCTTGAAGGTTACAAAAAGCGCACATGCTCTTTTCCCTCTGATAAACAGGAAGTCAAAACTGACCCTAAAAAACAAAATGACGCTTGTAAAACAGGTTCTACAGCCAGTAATGCTCTATGGAGCACCAGTTTGGGGCAGATGTGCCAACTCTCATAAAAACAAACTCCAAATACTCCAAAATAAGTGGCTCAAGATGATCTCTAAGAAACCATTTTATTACTCTACACGCAAGCTTCATCAGGAAACGGGAATTAAAGAATTAAAATACCTAATCGAGAAACATACAAGGAAATTTATTGAAAAGTGTAGCAATTGCAACAACGCCATTATTCATTGTATTTTGCAAACTCTCGATACTGCACCCAACTAATTTTGTTTAGCGTTGCCTAAAGTAGAATTAAGGTAGTATAAGGTAAGATAAGTGTAAAGCTAAAATATCCATAAACAAGGTTTTTGTCTATTTTTCCTTGTGCTGTACAAAAAACTAAACTTGAATGATTTCAGGCATAAGTCTTAAGTAATATTCATAGTTGAAGAGGCAATCTGCCTAAAGCTCTAAATTAAGGCCCAACAATAATGTTAAGTGTATATAATATGAGAATAAATTTGAATTTGAATTTGAATTAAAAGAAGCGATTTTGAATTGTGGGCAACTCTGTGCCGGTGGTGCCATCTTGAAAAATTACAAAGAAAAAAAACTGCTTTTTGCGCTATGAAATGTTAATCAGTTACCAGATTTTCATGAAATTGACACAGTAGCTAAACCTAACTCTAATCTCTGTTTATTGGAAATTTGGTTGAAAAATTTGATTGGTGCTGCCAGCTATGGTAATTTTTGTGTCTTTGGATTTGAAAATTCGCTCAGGAAAATAAAACTTTTTGCACTATAACTTCCAGTGCAGTCATGAAATCAATACGAATTTCATACAACTAATGGAACCTACTATAGACATTATTCAGGCCAAATTTGGTTGAAAAGCCACGATAGGGTTGCCAGCTATTGTTGGTTTTGTGTTTAATTCCAATATCTTTATTAAGCGGTTTTATCGTAGAATTTTCAAATGGTAATGATATTGTAGTGACAATAAACAGCAAATATTAAGCTTTCGATCATTTGAAAAAACTCGCTGCAGGTAACCCTAAATTTCTTTATACTCCTATAACTACGAATGTAATATAACAACGTGAAGCAGATGTGATATATTTTTGGCTTTGATACTGGCGAAAGGTTGCCAGCACGAGTAGGTTGTGCTACTTTTGTATCAATAAATGCTTACAGTTAGTATTCATACCGGAAACATTTACAATGAAAATAAATAACCGATGTTTCAATTCCCAAAGTTCTGCAAATTTTTCGGATCGCAGCCCCAAACACCAACTTCAGTTACAGTGCTGCAGGCACTGAGCATTTTCTTCATTGATGTTATATGAGATGCTGCTTTTGAAATTTTGTGAAATAAGCAACTGATAACGAATATAATTAACCCGTGTTTTGCTCTCAAAAACTTTGAAATTCATGCCAGTGGTTATATCTGAAACCTTCCACCATATGAGTTATAATGCATTCTTGAGACCAAAGTAGAACGTGGCGTTTGAAACAGTTTGGCCGTAATAAGCAGCTCATGTGGTGGAATATGCACTCAAAACCTGAACGATTCTTCTACTGTTCTTCGAATATTTGTGTTTCTTGCGGTTCAGGTGCGCTAGAGTTTTTATTTATTAAATGCATTGTCAACAACGGAAATTGCAACAAGTTATTCGAAGTGATTGCCTTTTGCCTTTACACAAACCATTAATCGAGCTGGCCACTTATCTATGGAAGCACGCCCGACTTCAATCGGAAAGTTGGGGACTGCATGTGTAAGAGACTTCTTTAAGGTTCGATATTAGAATGTCTTTTAGAGCACGTCATTTGCTCTAAGGCAGACCATAATTCGCAATCCAGCGGATTCAGGTCTGGGCTAGAGGAAGGCCAATCTTCAGCTTTAATAAAATCTGGAACATTTTCTTCAAGCCATTTTTGGGTTGACTTCGCCTTATGACCTGGTGCAGAATCCTGCTGGAAACTCCAAGGCTGATTTTTGAATAATGACGTGTTGAGAGGTTTCACTACACTTTCAAGGACACTTTCTTGATAAATTTTGGCAGACGTTTTGACGCCCTTCTCACAAAAATGCAACTTTGTCACCCCGTTGTAGCTAACACCCCACCAAACCATTACTGAGGCTGAATGATGACCTCTTTGAACCTTTTGCGCAATTTGAGAAGCTTCTCTGGCACTGCGAGCATAAGTCCTATCGTTTTGTTTGTTAAATGTTTCTTCGACAGTAAAATTTTTTTCGTCCGTAAACAAAATTTTACGGTGTTCTTGGTTTGCGTACCGGCAAAGTAATCGTTTTGATTTTTCCACTCAATTTTTTTTTAACGAATCTGTTAGTAAATGCCTGGTAGATCTACGATAAGCACCCAACCCCGAGTCACTTTTGATGATACGTGAAATTGTTTTTTTGGGGTATTTTCATCTCACGCGATAAAATTTTTTCGTTCCGAAGAGGATTACGGCGAATTCTCTCGCGCAAGGCTTTAACCGCTTGAGGTGTTCGAGTAGTTCGCGGACTGCCACTTCTTTCACGGTCACTTACTCCAGACGTATCATTTAATCTTTCAATAGCCCGATATACAAACATTCGGCTTATACCAAGGGTATGCAGAGTCTTAAAAATATCACTTGGTTGCATTCCTACTTTATGAAATGCAATCACAGCAATTCTATTTTCTTTGTCGCCCCAATCCATGTTCATTACACTAAAAATTAAACTTAAATGATGACAACTGCATCAAGCACAAGCGTACTATAGCGATTAGCTCAATTTTTTGGAAATGCAATATAACGTTTCCTTTCTGCAGGGTTGCCAAACCTTGTAACAATATTTATGGCTAGACTAGGTATATATATATATATATATATATATATATATATATATATATATATATATATATATATATATATATATATATATATATATATATATATATATATATATATATATATATATATATATATATATATATATATCATCACAAAATTTCAGTGAAAAAATCTCAGGAACCCGCCATCCGATTGAACTGAAATTTTCAGGACACATTGGTGTATATGCAGAATAGTGCCAGATCTCAGAAAAAGTTAAAAATCTTTAACCCTTTGGCGCCGGCGGCCATTTAAGTGATATTTTTAATATACCTATTATTCCGTACACAAATGGGTTTTGCAAAAATAAAGTTAACAAAATAAATCTTGAACGTGTTTTACATGTGAATCGGATAATGTTTTGGAATTTTTTAACCCCATGTGTGCGCTGGATGCCTAAAAAGAGAACGGGAAAAATTGAAAATTTTTAAATTGCGATAACTTTTGACAGAGGTATTCAATCATTACCAAATTTTCAGGACATATTGGTATTATTTAGTTGTAAATTCGTGTAGCTCTTAATGAGCGTGCTGGCAACCCTGAAGCTAGGGCAAGCACTGAAAGTGAAAACCTCCAATTATCGTCTCTCTTGAAAAAATACCGTTTCGTCAAAAAAAGCCACTCATATGTAAATTTCGTGCTTCTTTTACATAGAACAAAAAAAAAATTTGATATGGTATAACGGGCACGCCTGGTAACCCTTGCCCAATTTACCTATATTTTTAGCATCAAAAACTTCTGTTCACGGAAACTCACGATCTGATGAGCAGAATTAATTGAAATTTGCAGACTGTATTGGTCTTAAATAGAACCAGGTCTGATAGAAGTAATTTTGAAATGCAAGCGATTCTGTGCCAGTGGTGCCATCTTGAAAAATCACTAAAAAAGATAACTGCTTTTAGCCCGATAAATTCTGATTGAATCGTTCGATTTTGACGAAATTCACACAATAGCTGGACCTTATTTTAAACCACGTTTGGTAGAAATTTGGTTGAAATATTCGGTTGGAGCTGCCAGCTATGATAATTTTGGTGTCTTAAATTTGAAAAAATAAAATTTTGGAAGTGAAAACATTCAGATCATCGAATATCCTAAAAATGTCCGTTTCTTACAATAAAAACAATCTGTATACAAATATTTTGCTTTATCTACACGTTCAAAGTAAAACTTTGGAAATTTAATGTCGGACAAAAAGTTAGCCTAAATTTTTAGCATCAAAAACTTCTGTTCACGGGAATTCACGAACCAATAATGAGATACCATTGAAATTTACAGAATGCATTGTACTTAAGTAGAACCAGGTCTGATAGAAGCGATTTTGAATTATGGGCAACTCTGTGCCAGTGATGCCATCTTGAAAAATTACAAAGAAAAAAAAACTGCTTTTTGCCCTATGAAATGTGAGTTAGTAACCAGATTTTCATGAAATTGACACAGTAGCTGCACCTTACTCTAATCTCTATTTGATAGAAATTTTTGGTAATTTTTGTGTGTTTGGTTTTGAAAATTCTCTCAGGAAAATAAAATTTTTTGCCCTATAACTTCCAGTGCAGTCATAAAATCAATACGAATTTCATACAATTAATGGAACCTATTATAAGCATTGTTCAGGCCAAATTTGGTTGAAAAGCCTTGATAGGGTTGCCAGCTATTGTTGGTTTTGTGATTGTTTGGAATATCTTTATTAAGCGGTTTTATCGTAGAATTTTCAATTGGTAATGATATTGTAGTGACAATAAACAGCAAATATTAAGCTTTCGATTATTTGAAAAAACTCGCTGCAGGTAACCCTAAATTTCTTTATACTCCTATAACTTCGAATGTAATATAACAACGTGAAGCAGATGTGATATATTCTTGGCTTTGATACTGGCGAAAGGTTGCCAGCACGAGTAGGTTGTGCTACTTTTGTATCAATAAATGCTTACAGTTAGTATTCATATCGGAAACATTTACAATGGAAATAAATAACCGATGTTTCAATTCCCTAAGTTCTGCAAATTTTTCGGCAAACACCAACTTCAGTTACAGTGCTGCAGGCACTGAGCATTTTCTTCATTGATGTTATATGAGATGCTGCTTTCAAAGTTTTTTTTTAACATCAAGTGTTAATCTTAGTATTTTACTCCCGTGCTCCAAGCTATTTCAAGGTCCGTGGGCTTTAATCTCAATTCATAGGGTGGAATAGTTTTCAAGGCTACCACTTGCACGAATATCAAAATTAAGGAAAGTCGAACGTTTGTTACTTATGTAGATCTATTTTCAGCTGCTTATCGTACAGAACTTCAAAGGCAAAATACAAAATCTGAATAAATTCTGACAATTCAACACTACATTTATACTAGTTGATAAAGTGACCTATCAGCAAAATTGTTTAAAGTACTCGCAAGCAAATTTGGTTGGCATATGTGTGATACATATACATGAAGCGGCCAACGAAAAAAATTCGAGGTTTTGGATTTCGTTCATACTGCGCATAATGGTACTTTTAATGGACAAGAACGTGGATACACAATTTTTGGTTTCTATCAGGTCACGTTGCCGAGTTATGGCCTTCTGAAAATTGGATGAAATTTATGAAAGGGTTTTTTGGAAGCGGATTATAGGGTTCAAAAATATGCTTAAAAAACATCAAAAATACTGATTGGTGTAGAAAATGGATTGTTCTTTAAAATTTTGAAGTTAGATTTGAAAACCGGAAGTCAAAATTTGTGTGAAACGAGAAGTAACAATTTCAACTCATTTTTTGAATAATTTGAACCAGGCTCATTTTGTTTATTTTTATGACAAAACAAAGCTTAAAGTATTCTTATATTGTCATAAAAAATTTAGAATGGGATGGCCAGTAGTTTAAGAGGTAGGTGAATTTCAATACATACAAGTAGCAAGAGGCATGGTACCGAGAGCTTGCTTACGACAGCTAGTTGGTCTCAAAAACAAAAATCGATATTGAATTAGGAAGAAGTGCCATCTCTTAGTTGAAGAAGGTTTTATTTTCTCATAAAAACTTATTTAATATATATGATGCCCAAATAATATACATGGTGCCAAGCTACTTCGAATTTTCCGTTATTTTTTGAGCTATTGCTCAGCGCTTCCAGTGACGATTACTTTCGTTAATAAGTCAAACAGTCTTAATTGTGTGTATTATGTCTCCGTGTTGCTGTTGATGTTTCAATCCTTTCGATTTGAAATTTCATCGGCAGATTAACGACCTTAGAAAAATTCCAAGAATATGGGCAAAAAAGTGGAAATATTAATCTTATATGAACTTATGTGCATCTTATGAACACCTCCAGTAATAAATAAAAAAAAAACAGTTTAAGAAACGAGATTAAAATTGTAAAAATTGTGAAGTAGATTCATTTTCCACAAACAAGTAGTTTTTTTTCTTTTAAGTAAATTAGCATTCACAATTTGTTATACTTTATCTACTTTGTGTAAGTGATATAAGTGATATATAATAGTTTTACTACAAACGTTTTGTTTTCACACTCACTAGCTGTCCTAATCAAGTTCCCGGTACCACACTTCATACGACTTATGTGTATTGAAATTCACCTACCTCTTAAACTACAAGCCACCCCATCTTAAAACTTTTATGATAAAATTAAAATACTTTAAGCTTTGTTTTGTTATAAAAATCAACAAAATAAGCATGATCCAAATTATTCAAAAAACGAAATGAAATTGTTACTTCCGGTTTCATGCAAATTTTGACCTCTTAATTTCAAAATCAGAAAGAACAGTTAGTTTCCTACACCAATCAGTATTTTAGATGTTTTAAAATTTTTTTTTAATCCTAGACTCCGCTTCCAAAAAAACCTTTCATCAATTTCATCCATTTTTCAGAAGCCCAAAACGCGGCAACGAAATCTCATAGAAACCAAAACTTGTGTATCCATGTTCTTGTCCTCTAAAAGTAGATACTATTATGCGCGATATGAACGAAATCCAGAACCTCGAATTTTTTTCGTTGTCCGCTTCAGGTGAAACGCCCCATCAATGGGTTTTAGAAGTAAGGACCAGTGCTGGCAGAAAATTTTCGTTCACGTAGCCCAATTTGGCTTTAAAAGGAACCCAAAAGTGCCCAAAGCTGCAATGCAACAGGCCGATGGCCAAAATTATGCAAAATGTTTTTCTTATTAGATACAAAAAAAAAACCGTATCCATTTTCACATGAGAATTTATTATTTATTAATTTATTTACAAATCACTTTTATCATCGAAAATTATGTTCACAATGTCATTTTCATTTTTTGATGCAGTAAAGGCGTAAATTGAAGAATCCAGTTTTTGGATCATATCTGGTCGTATTTTCTAAATTTCGCATTTTATTGGAATTCGTGTCAATTCGAATTCGCATCAAAGATGTCAAACATCTAGCTGCATTTTATTCCGAATTTTAGTTTTTACTAATTTTCGAAGAAAATTAGTATTAAACCCGTTTCGCAGAAAATTCATATTTCTTTATATATATATATATATATATATATATATATATATATATATATAAATATATATATATATATATATATATATATATATATGTATGTATATATATATATATATATATATATATATATATATATATATATATATATATATATATATATATATATATATATATATATATATACATATATATCTATATATATATATATATATATATATATATATATATATATATATATATATATATATATATATATATATATATATATATATATATATATATCAGCAAAATGGTTAATAGAGATAAACTCTGGAGTGGCCGATTCGATTGAAATGAAATTTCGGAGGACGTAGATGTATAAAATAAATAGGTCCATGACTTGCTAAAATTTAGATATCTTAAACCTTTTGGCGGCGGCGAGCGTTTTAGTGAATTTTCAGGTACTACTATATATCCAAGCAGTGGAAATTTTTGTTAAAATAAATGTTTGGAAAATAAAAACGTATTGTGTTTTAAGCTTGTTTATGATAAAGAATTGGAAATTTTGAGCCGTGTGTGGGTGCAGAGGCCTAAAAGTAGGCAAGGATTTTTTTTCAAATTTTGATTTGTCATTACTTGTAAGAAAAACATTGGATCACCGTGAAAATTACAGAGCGTATTAACGTAGACTAGGACTTAACACACATGGATTTTCAAGATTGTGCGGACAACCCTACGGCTACAGTAGGCTCCTGAAAAAAAATCTTTAAATCATCGACCTTCCTGAAAATTTTTTGATTTTTGACAAAAATTTCAAATTTTTGATAAATCTTATCTTTTGTCCTTCACGTCAAGTTAAAATTTTCAAAATTTCGATTTGCCCAAGAACGGCAACCCATCACCAAACTACCTCTATTTTAAGCAGTCGAAAGTTCTGTTCACGAGAACTGACGACCGGATAATCCGAGCATACTGAAATTTACAGGACATGTTGGTATTAGCTAGGACCAGGGCTGATAGAAGTGGTTTGGAAATGTGGGCAACCCTGTGGCAGTGGTACCATCTTGAAAAATCACAGAGAAAATAAACCGGTTTTGGGCCTATAACTTCCGGTTCAGCCATCACATTTAAATAAAATTCACACAATATTTGAATCTTACTTTAGATAACATTTGGTGAAAATTTGGCTCAAAAATTAGAACAGAGTTCTCAGCTTTGGTGATTTTTGTCTCCCAAATCTTGCAAACTTGCTCAGCAAAATAAAGCTTTTTTCCCTATAACTTCTGTTCCAGTAGAGAAATCAAAACGAACTTCATACATTAAATGGACCTTAATTTAAACCAAATGTCGTAGGAATTTTGTAAAAAAAACCATGAAAACCAGGTTTGACCATTTTTGTAATTTTGTGGAATTTCTTTACTAAGTGATTACATCATTAGATTTGCAAATGGGAATCACCCTGCAATGAAAATTAACAACAAATATTAACGCTTTAAAAATTTGAAAAGTTTTGAGGGGTGTTACCCTTAAATTATTTTCACCCGTATAACTTCCAGCGCAGTGATTCAATCGAAACGAAATTTACTGGTTGGGTTTAACTTAACGTGAAGCAGATTTGGTTTATATTTTGCTCTGCTGCTGACACAGGGTAACCAGCTTTAGCCATTTTTGTAACTATTGCATCAACAGATGCTTCAAATGACGTACTCATATGTAAAGCATTTGCGATAAAAATAAGAAACAAATTTTTAAGTTTTCCGAGTTTTGAACATTTTTCGGATGGCAGCCTCAAACAACGTTTAACCACTGAAATTTTCGATGAAATCCTCCGATGAGAGCGAAATTCAAAGGATAAGTTGATTTTAGTATGAGCTAGTGAAGGTAAACTTATTGCTGCTTCGTTGGGAAAGTGTTGCCAGCATTGAACATTTTCATCATTTGTGTTATAGTTGAGTTTTGTTGCTTGGGATGGGGAATGGTTGATATGATTCTACAAAAAATTGTACAGCGTCTTTCCACATTTTTTTGTCACTCAAAGAAAATTTCTTCGAAAATTAGTTTTCTAGCGGTTCTGATGCGCTAGACTTTTTTTTATATTCATTAGCCTAAAACATCTCTTGACTACTGCATTAGATGCAGGAAGAGATATCAATGAAAAGGCTAGATTGCATATTTCTCTTAAAATGTGTACTCAAGCTGCAGAACTTACTTCGTTGGCTTTAACCCAAAATTCTTTGGAGCTCTGTGAAATCTTTCCGGCAAAGATTTCATTCCAATTGGTTGATAGTAATTTTTTTGTATTGTATTTCAACATCCTGATAATGCTATTTGTCCACAAACATGAAAGGCATATCAAAGAATGAAGGGCGAAGATGGTTTAAACAACTTTTGAGAGATAAAAATTAGCTTTTTCAAAAACCTCTAAGTGTGAAGGTAACCGATTAAGTTTTTACAGCAACAGAGAATACAAAAAAAAAAAATTGAAGCAAATTTGAAGTTTGTTTATCTCCATTTTGCTCATACCAGATATAATCATTTCTCGGTAACAATCGTTCCCAAAGTCAATTGCGTTTAAACCTCGATAAAAAAAATCGTTTAATAAAAAATTGTAGAGGTCAAGAATATTGCTTTCAATCGTTTGCAAATATTCCACTTTGAACAGCCTATTCGCAATACATTTTACTGCAACGATTATTTCCCGATGAGCTTGGTAAAAATCTATGTTATTGGATTGGAAATATATGTTTAACGAATTAATTTCCTTAAGAATAGGATTAACAAATAGAAAGAAGATGTGATTCCCCTTTTTACCATATATTTCAGCTAATAATTTAGCGGAATGGCATTTTTCGTTGACTGCAGCAATCTTGAAGTAAGTGTGCAATTCAAGATATTGTGGAACAATATTTCTGACTGCATTATATCATGGAAGCCATCTGGTGGCACTAATTTGTACTAGCTTCGTGGGCTGAATATCTACAGAGTTAATAAGCTGAAATATTTCTTTATATTTATCCTTCCTCAAACTGATATGTGAAAATCAAAAGTAAGTTTCTCTGATTAAGAAATCTATCTCATCAGGAATATCTTCTGAAGCCTTGGACACGCACAATTGTATGCTATGGCAAATACAGCGGACTAAAACCAACCTACGAGATACAGTTTTAAGCTTTGTGGCCAAAAAATTCCTGCTACCGCAAAGATTGCTGGCACCATCTACACCAAGTCCCATTAGTTTTTCACACTTTAAGTTCATTGTTCCCAAAAAAAAAGGTAAGAGCCTCATAAATATTTGCTGCTCTGGCAATAATCACTTTTACCATCCCTAAGAAATTTCTACAGATAATTCCTCTTATTCTCGAAAAATACTTTCCGTGTTTTGCTCTCATAAACGTTGAAATTCATGCCAGTGGTAATATGTGAAACCTTCCACCATATGAGTTATAATGCATTCTTGAGACCAAAGTAAAACGTAGCGTTTGAAACAGTTTGGCCCTAATAAGCAGCTCATGTGGTGGAATATGCACTCAAAACCTGCACGATTCTTCTACTGTTCTTCGAACACTAGTGTTTTTAGCGGTTCAGGTGCGCTAGAGTTTTTACTAACGTTCGAAGAACATTAGTATTAAAATCGATTCGGCCAAAAATTCATATTTCTATATATATATATATATATATATATATATATATATATATATATATATATATATATATATATATATATATATATATATCATCAAAAAATTTCAGTGAGATAATCTCGGGAACGCGCCATCCGATTGAGCTGAAACTTTCAGGATACATTGGTGTATATGCAGAATAGGTCCAAGTCTCTTTAAATGTCAGTTATTGTTAACCTTTTGGCGCCGGCGGGCGTTTAAGTGATATTTTTAATATACCTATTATTTCGTGCACAAATGATTTTCGCAAAAATAAAGTTAACAAAATAAATTTCTAACGTGTTTTACATATGAATCGGATAATGCTTTGGAATTTTTTAACCCTATGTGTGCGCTGGGTGCCTAAAAAGAGGACGGGAAAATTTGAAAATTTTTAAATTTCGATAACTTTTGACAGAGCTATTTAATCATTACGAAATTCTCAGGACATATTGATATTATTTAGTTGTTGATTTGTGTAGCTTTTAATGAGCGTGCTGGCAACCCTTTAGCTAGGGCAGGCACTGAAAGTGAAAACCTCCAAATCATCGTCTCTCTTGAAAAAATGCCGTTTCTTCAAAAAAAAGCCTTTCATATGTAAATCTTGTGCTTTGTTTACATAACCAAAAAAAAAAACAGATATGGTATAACGGGCACGACTGGTAACCCTTGCCCAATTTACCTATATTTTTAGCATCAAAAACTTCTATTCACGGAAACTCACGATCCGATAAGCAGAATTATTTGAAATTCACAGCATGTATTGGCCTTAAATAGGACCAGGTCTGATAGAAGTGATTTTGAAATGCTGGCGATTCTGTGCCAGTGGTGCCATCTTGAAAAACCACTAAAAAAGATAATTGTTTTTAGCCCTATAAATTCTGATTGAATCGTTCGATTTTGACGAAACTTACACAATTGCTGGACCTTACTTTAAGCCACGTTTGGTAGAAATTTGGTCGAAAAATTCGGTTGGAGCTGCCAGCTATGATAATTTTGGTGTCTTCATTTTGAAAAAAAAATTTGGAAGTGAAAACGTTCAAACCATCGAATATTCAAAAAAATGTCCGTTTCTTACAATAAAACCAATCTGTATATAAATCTTATGTTTTATCTACACGTTCAAAATAAAACTTTGGAAATTTCATGTCGGACAAGAACGGTAACCCTCTCCCAGTTAACCTATATTTTTAGCATCAAAAACTTCTGTTCACGGAATCTCACGAACCAATAATCAGATACAGCTAAAATTTACAGAATGCATTGGACTTAAGTAAGACCAGATTTAATAGAAGCGATTTTGAATTGTGGGCAACTCTGTGCCAGTGGTGCCATCTTGAAAAATTACAAAGAAAAAAAACTGCTTTTTGCCCTATGAAATGTTAATAAGTTACCAGATTTTCATGAAATTGACACAGTAGCTAAACCGAACTCTAATCTCTGTTTGGTGGAAATTTGGTTGAAAAATTTGATTGGTGCTGCCAGCTATGGTAATTTTTGTGTCTTTGGTTTTGAAAATTCGCTCAGGAAAATAAAACTTTTTGCACTATAACTTCTAGTGCAGTCATGAAATCAATACGAATTTCATACAATTAATGAAACTTATTATCAACATTATTCAGGCCAAATTTGGTTGAAAAGCCACGATAGGGTTGCCAGCTATTGTTGGTTTTGTGTTTAATTGCAATATCTTTATTAAGCGGTTTTATCGTAGAATTTTCAAATGGTAATGATATTGTAGTGACAATAAACAGCAAATATTAAGCTTTCGATCATTTGAAAAAACTCGCTGCAGGTAACCCTAAATTTCTGTATACTCCTATAACTTCGAATGTAATTAAACAACGTGAAGCAGATTTGATATATTCTTGACTTTGATACTGGCGAAAGGTTGCCAGCACGAGTCGGTTGTGCTACTTTTGTATCAATAAATGCTTACAGTTAGTATACATACTGGAAACATTTACAATGAAAATAAATAACCGATGTTACAATTCGCAAAGTTTTGCAAATTTTTCGGATCGCAGCCCCAAACACCAACTTCAGTTACAGTGCTGCAAGCACTGAGCATTTTCTTCATTGATGTTATATGAGATGCTGGTTTCAAAATTATGTGAAATAAGTAACTGATAACGAATATAATTAACCCGTGTTTTGCTCTCATAAACGTTGAAATTCATGCCAGTGCTAATATCTGAAACCTTCCACCATATGAGCTATAATGCATTCTTGAGACCAAAGTAAAACGTGGCATTTGAAACAGTTTGGCCGTAATAAGCAGCACATGTGGTGGAATATGCACTCAAAACCTGCACGATTCTTCTACTGTTCTTCGAACATTAGTGTTTCTAGCGGTTCAGGTGCGCTAGAGTTTTTTATATTTTGTCACGGTTGAATTTAGTACGAATATAGTACGCGCGAAAGAAAAAAAAAACCTCCACCGCCCTCCGGAAGTGAGGCCGATGGAGATGCAACTCAAACACTAATTGTTAGCCAAGATTGCACAACTGAATGTAGTTTAGTGTAACGATCGCCATGCCATTAGTTTTTAAGATACAAATTGTGACGACGCGAAACATCGATCATACGGGATGACGGTACAGAATATGTAATCTATTCAACACCTAACTGCAGAAATCGACAAAACAGGAAGAAAAACTTTAAGATAGTCGCATCAAAGTCACGACAAGAACGGCCACGGCATTTCATTACATGAGATGCTGACGTACAGACACGTTCGGCGGAGCAACGCGCGGTTTCAATGACTTGGGATGGCGACTCTCGACCTGGGTCAACACTTGACCCAAATTTGGCTGGCGATGAACAAGCACTAGTGGTATGCGGGAAACTAGCTAAATCCTTGATTGTTACAGGAACACCACGGAAGTAGTAACTTCACTAAATTTAACTCCGATCGTAAATAGTAATGTAAATAGAGCGTAAACAGTAATTTTCACGATAGTTCAAATCTGATTGGGAGCACTGATGCGCGATGCACATTCGGATAATGCCGGGGGCAAAGGAGCGAAGGAATACGCGAAATACACAATGAATTGAACCGAAAAGGTAGTACATACCTGCAGATTGGTCGACGGCAATTCCAAATCGAAGCCGGCTGCAAATTATGAATAAATTCGTGAACCGGCGGCACAGTTGATAGTGGATAGTTGATAGTTGGCGCAGTTTTGATAAGTGACACTTCAAATTGTCATGTCAGATTACATAAGAGCGGGGAATTTGTTGTCCAGACGGCAAGTGGATGCGATGTTCCACTCGAGTGAAACGAAACGCTGGTTAGTGCCCCCAACGGGTCAGAGAAGTCGCGATAAGTGCGAAAATTTTGAGGCACGAGGGCTGTAACTGATGGCGGGACCTTCTTTTCGAATCTGCCTAGGTAAGCGTCTGGACGTAGCGATTGAGGAAGATCGACGAAAATTTAACGCTGATTATCTTTCTTTCCTATGGTCGTTGGAGTATCGAATGAACGAGTGTTTTGCTGTTCGATCATCAATTGAAGCGAAAGGGTAAATCGAGAGCCAGAGCCGGTATAGTGACGATTCGTCAAATAAGATCGATCGATATTCAGGAAAAAAGGGTTGGAGTTAGAAGTGGCATCGCCCAGCAGATTTCATCCAAGAGTAAGAAACAGCGATCATCGCGGGAGAACAGCGAGCGTCGAGTCAGCCAGGGCCCCAACGAGGGATTATCAGGTTTATTCTTTTTATTTTATTTCTACTGTATTGCTCTACTTAAGATAGCGTATCAAGAACAGTCCATTGATACACAAATAGTTTGTAAAGTTTTGCATGACGAATTTGGCGCCATTAGTGACTAAGTGCTAGCCGAACTGTAACTTAGAAATCGCGTTGAATTTAATAAATCGAACAGTGAATGTCAAAATTGGTGTTTGTGTTACCGCGGTAGTATTCTTTTCTTAAACCGGGGTTTTCGTTTCGCAGAGTTTCGCCAGCTCAAACCCGTTATTTTCTTCTCGCTTCTGAGTAGCGGGCCGACAGCGAGTTTTTTGGTTTTAGAAGCGAGTGGCGCCCACCCACCCCCTTTCTTCGCGTGAGCAAAGGCCACCCGAAAATCGCCACCCTTACGTTCCAGTCGGGGACGAGGGTTTCAGTTGTTTTGAGCATCGAAGGGAAAAAAATGACAATTATAACGGTAACAATTTACTATATTTAGACCACTTGCTCATACTTATGAGCTTTAAATTTTTTAACAGATTTAAATCTCAAACTTATTTTTGACCACTTTTGATGCACACGCTTAAATAATAAACTTGAAATGAGGTTTCCGTTTAATCGGAAAATTCGAAGAAAACTCATTAAATATTTAACAAAAATAACGAGCTATTTCAGTGCCCCAGAGACAATGTAATTTAAAACATGAGGTGAACAAATTTCTATTCAAGGTCGAGGAAATCAATTTTGAGCTCAATTATCATTTTTGAGCAGTTGAAACCTGAGCTACTCAGTGGAGCCAAAAAAGTCGCTAGTAGCCCAAAACTAAATTTCGTCGCCAAATGCAACGGAAAGATAGCCCAATTGGCGAGAAATTGCCCAATTTGGCAATAGTGGTAAGGACGGTCATACTACGTAATTGTTGCCGCCATGACGTAATGGTGTCTGGTTATTTTGACATTTCCACCAGGCAGTGCCGACATATACGGAGATGTTATGTGCGGATTTTTAGCTAAAATATACCTAAAACGTTGTAAATGTAATAAGTATTCAGAATGATAATTTTGACTAACGTGTTTTCTCACACCGGAGTGCTGCACAACCTGTAAACAATATTACACATACACAATATGTACACAAAACTTCCACAAATATGCTCGATTCACTATAGTTGGCAATGATTGGGAAGTAGGCGCATTAATGTCAATTGGCTTAATTATATTCAAGAACCAGTTAAACATATGCGGCAAATTCTCAACCAATTTTATCAACAGTAAATAGACACGAACATCGCATAACCTAACAGCAACTGTTACACGTTTCGTAGTGAGTTTTTCACATTTTAACGCACGTACCGTACTAATTTTTGTTTTCACAGTTCACTAACACTGTTCCGCAGATCTCATTTTATTTTCACTTTACTCACATCCCGCAGACGTCCCGTAAGACTACGTGTATTTTTCACGACACTTTGACCAATTACTGTACCGTAACCATTCTGCAGAAGGCATTGTATACATCAGCATACAGGAATTTGAAACAGCACCTGACAAACAATAGCAGTTCAGTTTGATGTGGACACACTTACCTGTTTTCAAACGCAAGAACTATAATCACATAATTATGAGTGCGATGTGAACCGGCTATTACATATATCGTAACCACAATATTATAGTAACCGATTTCATGCTTTTTTAGCTTTTCTGTCAAAATTTTACAAAATTTTGGTACGATCTCGCACTATTCAACACAAATGATGTTAAATGTTTTTAATTTTAGCTACTAACAGTGTTTTGGTTTGCTAAATAGATGGTCCTGAAAAGCAAAATATTTTCGAGTCAACCAAGAAGCCATTGGTGTCGCATTGAAATGAAATATATTTATGTAATTACTGCTGCAGAAATTAATGAAGTTTTTCTCTCTTAATCAATATAAACAAGTGTGAAAGTGATTAGGTTTTTGACTCATTTCACCCTTGATTTGAGTCAAATAACTACTAAGAGTAGTTGAAACTAGAACTCGGTGAATTATTATCGTTGATCACCCATTACTGGACTCAAACCTACGGTCACAATTGCTATCAACCGATGCTTTATCGTTTGGTTGAATAAGCTTACCTTTTAGCTGCAGTCAATTAAAGTCCGGATAGTCAAAACAATCGAGAATGTTTTGTCGAGAATCAGCCGTCCCCGCCACTAATTCAGGGTGGAATAATTAATATCAAATTCCTTTGGCTCAAGTTTTTTAATCCACAAGGGCTTCTCAACTGTAGAAAACTTAGCGGGGATAAATATAAAATTGGTAGCAAGATCAAGTTGCAAATGCGATACGTCTCTTAGAGTACGGACAAGATGGAGCGACGAGAGCGGTCATATACTTTCAAACGGAAGTTGCAATGTCGAAGTAGCGATCCAAGAGTGGAAATTTGATAGTACCAACGGCATCGATTCGAACCGATTTTGTTGCTCGGAGCATTGTTGCAAAATGTGTTTTGATGACATACAGTAAGTAGACAAATTGCATTAATGGGGTGTTCTTGGGTAATTTGAAAATTTGGGTACATTTGTATGATTAAACGGTGCAAAATTGCACACAGTTAATTCGATTTTTACCTGTGATCAGCAGTCTATTGATTTCAATTTGGTGTATTGTGGTGAGAGAAACTCTTCATCCAACTCTGAAGAACTCATTGTTTTGACTGCCACTGTAAAATTTCGTTTACAATTTTGTATCACACAAAACACGGACGCTATTCAATGAGCTGTTCCATGCTTGACCCGACGCTATCCTCGATTCGACGCTTTCGTCGCTCGGTCTTGTTCATACCCTTATTTCAGGAAAATTTGGTCATAAAAATTTCCCCTAATCTTGTAAAAAAAAATTTTTTATCACTGTATCAAATCAAAAGTTGTTGGTGCAAAAAGTTCAACATTTTTATTCAAAACCAATAGTTCTTTTGTATCGCACATAGTTACTGTGGCTACCATGTGCATCTTCATGACTTGCAGAGTGTGAGTGTGACGATGAGTAAATAGGTTTTGCGACGATCTCATACGTAGTTTCCTTACCACTCGACGCAAGTGATTTTAAACCAGTGACTGCCGCTAGTACCAATGCCATTAAACTTGTAAGCAAAGCCTTTCCAGCTAATAGTGCCATTCCCCCTATAGCAAGTGATAGCAAAGTACCTGCAAACATAAGCATGGGAGATTATGCAAATGTCCCTGGAATTTATTTGTTTCATCAAACCTTTCATTAGTATAGCTGCGGCTGTCAAAGCCTCCAAGCCTCCTTTTTTGACAATTTTCTTTCTGGCTGATGAACTGTTTTGGTCTTTTTGATTGTTTAGCAGCTTTATTCTCAAACTATATGAGCTCAAAAAATTGCTTATTTTGGCCATTAAAAACTTATCTAGACGTTTTTCCGTATCATTTGGATTGTTTTTCAATATGTCTAAAAAAGCTGACATTAAAACAAATTGCAATACTGCGTAGCAGCAATAAATTTTTGAGACAAACTTATCGCACACACGTACCTGCCAACATTTTCCCACCTTCAAAGTAGTCATCTTCACTCTCTCGGACAAGACTAACACTAGGAAGAATATTTAACTCTCTATGCTCGGCTAGTTGATCGACAATAGCCAATATGTCGAGTTTCAAGCAGGTAGTATTATACTTACTCGAACATCCTCCTTGCCAATGTTTTTCGGTATAAGCACTTATGTAGAGATTGCTTCTCACTAGCAGCGCACTTGAATTCAACGACATAATACAAAGTATATATAAAAAACAATTCATTTGAGACACTAGATTTAGTCTGCGAAATAGCTTAAAATACTGTTAAGTCTTCACTGATTTGAAAAGCATTCAAAACAGACCTTTTATACGACTAAACAAACCTAGATTTGACCATAATTTTCTTTCTTGTTTTGATTTCAAATTTTCTCTACTCAACGCATGACTTGGTTCTCTTTGATACCATTACATTCGTTCAAAATACTTGATTTGAGTTGATGTTTTAGCTTGCGGCTAGATTCTTATGAAATGTTGTTCACTGAAAAAGCCGAATTCGTAATAGAACTTTTCGAGCTGGCATTCTTTCAGATGATACCAGTGCTACCATTTCAAAAGGGCTACGTCGTAGTGATTCTAGTGCTAAAATAAATGAAAATAGAAACAATCTAGAATTCAGTTCCTATTGAAAAGCACTTTTATTTTTTTTTATTTTTAATGTAACCTTAACATGTGGTTTGCATTAACTTTATTGGCCCAGAGAAATAAATATTATTAACCAAAGTAACAATAGCAGCACTGTCGATCATTGAAGATCAAGTTCTTCGTAACTTGAAGATAGAAATGAAATTGTTGGTCATTTACCGATCATTCATTTACCTACTGGAGCGTAAATTAGCGAACATTGGAATCACTTTTGCACTCTCTTTTTAAAAACATTTTTATACAACCAATAAGCAAGAACTATTTCCACTTATTTAGAAAACTCAGGAGCACTTCAGCCATTTAAGTAGCTGAAAAAAAACCTGAAATCATTTTACCGTATACAATTCAAAAGAAAGTATCTCACCAGTACTGTTGCGAAGTAGCGCTAAATAATTTGAATTCAACTGTTAAAATTAAGGCCATAAACTGGGCCACAGTGATTCTAGAAATTTACAGAGTATTTGCAATTAATGTACAAAAATACTAATTGGCCACCAAGTGAGATATTGATGATAAATCATATTTTTGAAGTTTACATGGTATTGTAGAATGCAACTTCAGTTTACAGCACATCAAGTAGTCATATTTGAAGCGGAGCAGCTCAGGTAGGCGCTACTATTCATTGGGAGCTGAATAGAATGTTAGACCAAACGAGACTACATTGTCTGCTGTTTATAAATAAATTAGGTACATGTAAGAAAGCTTTCGCCTTTCACACACGTCCTTTGACTTCAAATGACTTTTTTTAAAAAAAGGAACAAACTATTTTCTTCAAAACAATTTATTTCTTCTAATGGAGACAACACTTGAAATACTGCCAGCAATGCTAAAATTTAAACGGACTTAAATACTATATCTTAAAGCTATGTATTTTAACATCTGTTGCTGAAGTGACAGTGATCAAAAGAATATTTCAACTATATAAGTTAACTAAAACAGGAAGGGTTCCTTTTTAATAAAACCACTTTATTGCTTTACTAATAGAATTCGATACTAATCGCTTACAATCTATTTATTACGAATAACTGCTTACAGCTAATAATTAAATCGCCGTCGCTTATTGCTAAGGTAAGCGCAACGTTAACAAGAGGTCGTTAGCTCGAACAGAGAGATAAATTAGAACCGATTGTCCCAATCGCTGTTAGAAATAGCGTAGATCATTGAAATTCAAACGTATCTTCTGTTGTTTTGATTCTGTTGATCTTGTTCTGGCGATTTGAGTTGTAGGAGTTTCTGATTTTTTTGGAATGATCGAATTTTGGATTGAGATTTGGTTTTTACCTTTGTGCACGCTGAGAAATGACCGAAATCAATATATTAGCATCTTAATATTATTATAGTAACAGCATTGTCCCTAATACATAATTTTAACAGCTCAATATTGTATGTTACGAAGTTACAATATTAGGCGCGTTTTTTTGCTCCTCTATCCAGCGGAGAGTAGAATGAGAGTAGAGTAGACGCATTGAAAACAACAACAACACTCCTACACCAGTGAATTCACTGGTGAATTCACTGGTGTAGGAGTGTTGTTGTTTTCAATGCGTCTACTCTACTCTCATTCTACTCTCCGCTGGATAGAGGAGCAAAAAAACGCGCCTATTATATTTGCAGTTTAACATAGCTGTTAACTTTTTATATTCAGAACATCTGTAAATATAAATGTTTTAACATCTTAACATAAATATATTACTATGCTAATATAAATGTATTAAGCAAGGGTGGTGAAATTGTTGGTCATACAAGATTACATATAGATAGATACATACATTGCTTGTATTGTTAGTTAGGATGTTCATATTTTATGCGGCAATAGCACACTGGAATAACCTAATGTTCCGCGATCATCGAAGTTAAGCAGTGTTGGGCGCGGTTAGTACTTAGATGGGGGACCTCTTGGGACTATGGAAAAATCGTATCGATGGCGTGTTAATATTAATTATTGGTATACCAATATACTATAGTAAGACGTTAATATAACTTATTGCCATGTTACTATAATATATTGGCATGTTAATATATATTATTGGTGTGTCAATATAGTATTGTAAGATGCTAATATAACTTATTGCCATGTTACTATTTAATATTGGCCTACTAATGTAATATTGTAACAGAAAAATTCACCACACGCATGTTAATATATAACATTTTAAGAATGCTATGTGCGGGCAATATAATGTTATTGCTAGGTCAATATAATAATGTTAAGAAATGTTTTTAATATAAATATATTAGCTGCAAAATATATTAAGGGTAGAACAATGATTTTTCAGCGTGTGATAACAGAGTTTCCATATCATCGTTGATATTAATGCAATGACGTTGAAAGTAATCGCACCATATGCTAGGAACTGGTGGCTTTCGCTCTTGGATTGGAGAAGGTGGATGTGTTAACAATTATTTATATGAAGTTCCTTAAGCGTTTCCAATGGAAGAAGCTCGCGGATATCCTTTTCTTCTGCCGTCGGTTGAAAAATCGCAAGTAACGCTTTTAACATGGAAGTCTCGCGAGAGGTAAATGACTCTCCGTTGACTTTTATTGTAGTGTTACCACATTTTATTAAGAAGGTACCATTAAGTTTGTGTTCGCTGGCGTCTGTTGTCAAAGTTCTGGAAAATTTGTTCAGTAAGAGGATACCAGAGGCTGTTTTGTAGAGCTTTGGAATGTGTTGGCTGCTAATTTTGTTGTATACGGCCTCGAGTTCCTCATAAGATGGGGAATACATATCTGTTACTCATATCTAAAACATTAGGTGCGTTTTTTTGCAACCTAGCGGAGCAGGTTAGCGTAGGGTTGCAAAAACGATCCAGAGCAGAAAATCGCATTGTTCGAAAATGTTGTTGCATTCGCTGAGCTTTTGCTTAGATTGGTTGTTCAATTCGAATAATCCATAGAAAAAACCTGAATGAAATCTTATATAGATTTCAATCGAAATCAGACATGAAACTTGCGTATGAAACAATCTACAATGATATGTGCATCGAAACACTCAAAACCAGTCAGCACACTACAAGATTTGATGTAAAATAATTGAAAATGGCAGAGTGCTATGCAAATTCATTCAATTCAAACTGCCGATTTCAGCAGTGGTACGAACCGTTTAGAACACTCTTACTGTTATCAGCACACATGTAAGCCCATAAACTACTACTGCTAAACATTTTTTGATTCAGTGACGCCACAAGTGCAGGATTTTTGTTGTTATATTCAATATGCTTAACAAAATTTGATCTGCTCGGGAGTGCAAAAAAAACGCACCTATTGATTGACTAACATATAGAGAGAATAATTGTTTGAGAGAGAACAATTTCCACTTCGTTATATATAATATATATATAAATATATATATATATATATATATATATATATATATATATATATATATATATATATATATATATATATATATATATATATATATATATATATATATATATAATTATATATGTATATATATATTGTGTATATTTATTAACATTATTGTGTATATTTATTATATATATATATATATTATATATATATTATATATTGTGTATATTTATTATATATATATATATATTATATATTATATATTGTGTATATTTATTTACATATATATATATATATATATATATATATATATATATATATATATATATAAATATACATATATACATATATATATATATATATATATATATATATATATATATATATATATATATATATATATATATATATATATATGTATATATATATATATATATATTTATATAAATATAAATATATATATATATATATATATATATATATATATATATATATATATATATATATATATATAGAGAGAGAATTAGATAGAATTAAATCACTATGATTCACTATCACTATTAGAGATAGAATTAAATCACTATGAATCTTACAGGACATATTGACATTGCTAAGTTGTAGTACCGTGAAGTTTTTTATGAACGTCCTGACAGCCCTGCAGCTACGGCAAGCATTGAAAGTGAATGCCTTCAAACCATCGACTCTCCATATAAATTTTCGATTTTCACAGTCAAAAACCAATTCATGTAAAAATTTCATGCTTTTTTTATACAACCAAAGCAAAACTTTTGAAATTTGATATCGGATAAGAACGGTAGCCCTCCTCCAATTTACCTATATTTGAACTATCAAAAACTTCTTTTCACGAGAACTCCAGACCCAATTGTCAGATACATAGATATGAAATGCACAGTTTGTGGTTGTATTGAGTAGGAACAAGTCTGAAAGAAGTGATTTGGAAATGAGGGTAACTCTGTGCAATTGGTGCCATCTTGAAAAATTATAAAGAAAACAAACTGCTTTTGCCCCTAGAATTATGATTTAGTAACCAAATTTGCTTGAAATTAAGACAGTAGCTAAACCTCACTGTAGGCCGTGTCTGAAAGAAATTTGGTTGAAAACTTCGATTGGTACTGCCAGTTATGGTAATTTTGGTATCTTGGGTTTTGAAAATTTGCTCAAAGAAATAAAGGTTTTTGCCATATTACTTCCAAAATCAAAACGAATTTCATATGATAAGTGGAATTATTTATAGGCATTACTCGGAAGGAATCTGGTAAGAAATTCGTTAAAAGGTTGCCAGCTATTATTTGTTTTGCATATATTTGCAATATCTGTACTAAGCGATTCAATCCTAAAGTTTTCAAACGGTAACGATCTTGTAGTGACAGTAAACAGCGAATATAAAGTTTTCGAAAATTTGAATACCTTTGCGACTGGTAACCTTAACTTTCTTCGTTCCCTTATGACTTCCAATGCAGTTATCGCGTCAAAACGAAATTCGCAGGGTAGGCTGATTTCAATGTGAAGCAGGTGTGATATAGTTTTGGTTTTGACGCAAGCAAAGGGTGGCCAGCGCGAGGCATATTTTGCTATTTTTGTATCAATAAATGCTTAAATATAGCATTCATATCGCGAACATTTTCAAAGAAAATAAGCCACCAATGTTTAAATTTTCTTATACGTAGAAATTTTTTGGTTCCTAACATATTTCGTTTTTTGACTCTAAACACCTTCTCTATCCCTGTTACTTTCGATGAAATTATCGGACAAAATTTAAATCGATAGAGTTATTTGATTTTAACATGAGGCAATTGGAGACTTTTAGTTGCAGTGGCGGTAAAGTGTTGCAAGCACTAAGCATTTACATGTTTATGTTCTGCTATGCTGCTTTCAAAATTCTGCAGTGTTTGGCTTTTCTAAACCTCGGAATTCCTGAAATCCTTCCCACCTTATGAGTTTAAATGCATTGTTAAGATCAAAATGGTTCTACACTCGAAACAGATTGGAGCACGTGTGGTAGAATATGCACTCGAAATCTGCACGATTCTTCTACTGTTCATCGAACATTAGTATTTTTAGCGGTTCAGGTGCACAAGAGTTTTTTTTATTGGTTTGACTAATAGTTTTTAGTAAGTTCTACTTTCGGTTTGAGGAATATTAATTATATCAAGAATTGAGGAACACTTTGTAATGAATTTAACTTTAACATTTTTAACTTTAATTTTAACAATATGGAGCTTCCTCTACAGTGGAATAAGGTAATGATTCTTTATTGAGAGTTTTTTCTGTCAATTTGATTTCTGGTTTAGAAAGTTTGATTGAATTAAAAACAAAAGTTAATGAGCTCTTCTGTTATTAGTATAAATCTGAACTGTAAGTTCGTGATATAATTAATATTTACTTCATTATCATTCCTAAGTTGTTCTAGTACTTTCTGCGTGGTTTTGATAATAGCGCTAATTCTTTCATTATAAAGCTGGTTTGTTATGACTGGTTTGTTATTTTTTTCTAACAAGTTGTTTATTTTAGCTTTTATAGTTACGAGATCCTCCTCCTAACCACTTCCAAGCAGTTCCAATGAATTAAAGTAATCTCTTAGCCATGAGGGGTCTGAAGTTTTCCACGAAATTTTCAATTTGTTGTAGCTCGTGTCTTAAATAACGGGAAATGGGATGGTGTCCAAAAGTAGAGAGATTGAGATAGGCTTGATAGTAGAATATACTTTTATAGACTCGAAGTGTCCGTTCTGTATTTAAGCCTGTCCGACGTGGAGTGAAATCAGCTGTGAGTTGGAAAAGTCTAGGATCTGAACATTTACCAGAGTGATTTGGGAACCGTACCTAAAAGAATAATTGACGTTTTTATTCTCTCTTTATGGATTGTTCTGCTTGGTTTTGTGACTATTGTCAAATTTCTGTTTTCTTTAACTATTTCTTGTTTATACTGGGATGCCAATTTTGAGCCTAGTCTTAATTTTGTCTAACATAAATGACATAACCTGGATCGTAATTTTTGGGTGGTTTTGCCAGCTATGACAATTTTTGTCTCCTAAATATTTTAAATTCGCTCAGAAAATAAAGTTTTTTTCCCTATAACTTCCTAGGCAGTAACGTAATCAAAACGAAACTCATATGGCAAGTCGACCTTGCTGTATTTTCAAGCCTGTACGAACTTTGATGAAAAATCAAGAAAGGGCTGCCAGATATGATGAATTACGTCATATCTTGACATTTCTTTATCGTGCGGGGTTGTCGTTAAATCTCCAAATGGGAATGATCCTGCAATGACAATCAAACACAAATATTTAGGTTTCGAAAATTTAAAAACTTGTGAAGGTGGTAACCCAAGAATTCTATTCACTTCTATTAATTTCAGCGTAGTGAATCAATCGAAACGAAATTCGCAGGGTGGGTTTAACTCAACGTGAAGCAGCTATGGTGCTAACACATGATTGCCAGCACCAGACAATTTCGTAAATATTGTACCAACAGATGCTTCCATTTTGTATGCATAAGCAAAGCATTTCAATAAAATAAGCAACTGATGCTTAAATTTTTGGAGTTTTGGAAATTTTTCGGATGTTAGCCCTAGACATAGTTTAATCGCTGAAACTTTTGATGATATCCTTAGCGGACATTGGAATCTGTTTTAAAACATTTGTTTTAAAACATTGGAATCTGTTTTAAAACAAAGAAAACGAAATTCAAAAGAAAGGTTGATTTAGCACGAGCATGTGATGGTTGACTTATTGCTGCTGATATGACTCTTCAAAGAAGTGTATTACGTCTTCATACATTTTTAAGTCCCTCAAAGATAATTTCTTCGAAAATCAGTTTTCTAGCGGTTCTGATGCGATAGACTTATTTTGAATTTTGATTTTGTTGTTAGTGGTAATACAAAGAAGTCTTGTGCATCAGAACTGCTAGGAAGCTTATTTTCGAAGAAAATGTCTTTGAGTGACATAAAAATGTGGAAATACGTTAAACATTTTTTGTAGTATCATACCAACCATTCCTTATCCAAAGCACCAAAACCCAACTATGACATAGCATGTTCAGTGCTCGCAACACTTTTCCAACGAAACAGCAATAAATTTACCACACAAAGCTCATACTTAAATCAACTAATCCTTTGAGTAGGAAGTCGAAAAGAATAACCAGTGTTTATGTTTTAATAAAAATAATAAACCGGAAAAACCACTAAGGTTAATCGGGAGGTATTAACCAATCTACATTTGGGGAAGCAATTAAGCCTAGAACGCTTATCAAACTTGTATAAGAGGCCAGATACCAGTCCAAACAAAACAAACAAATAAATAAAGAAAGAAGTGAAAACTGAAATCTGTCAGTAGAAAGTTAAAGAAAATTTGAAGTAAGTGATCGAATTAAGCATTTCGGACGAGAATGTATGAAGTGAAACAAAATAAATGACGCAAAGTGAAGAAACTTTATGAGTTAAAGGAAAGAAAAGATAAATAGTTGGCTCAACTCAAACAGGAAATAAAATTGCAAAGACGAAGAAATTGAAGCGCAAATAATGTCGCTACAACAGCAGCTGGAAGAGCGTAGCAGCCAATTGGAGTAGATGACAGCAGCTTTGCAAAACCTTTCATTCGGGCAAAATAATACGGAATTCAAGGAGAAATTACTGAAGGAAATAAAATATATGAATCCGTTCACGGGAAAAGGGGACTTAACTATCAATTCCTTTCCAAGCACTGTAGAGTATTATCTTAATTACAAAGAAAACGAGGACCAAAGACGAGTAGTTGTAAGAATAATATATTATGAAAAATTACAAGGAGAAGCAAAGAATGCTGTTCGAAGTATACATCAGACAGACGACTGGAGCAAAATCAAAAACCAACTTAAACTACGATATAAACCAGACCTGGAGCCCACAAAATGTTTCAAAAAATATCCAGTATGAAAACTAATACGGTAAACGAACTAAATTTAGAAGTCCAAAATATTATAAATAAGGCAAACGAGTTAAAAATGTATTATTTTGATGACAGTTGCATAAATCTCAAATGTATATGTGCAATTTTATACAACACCGTCAAAGAAATGACACAAGGGGTGTTATTGGATAACATTTATGAAGAAACTGAAATTGAAAACATTAAATATTATGTCTAGAAGAAGATTTGAAGACTCATGTATTCGTCCAGAATTTAGAAAAAATCGAAATAGTCCAAAAAATTTCCAAGATAGTAAAAGAAACTATTCGGTACAAAACTCAAATAAAACACAGTACTATTCAAAGTTTCATGATAATCAGTACCGATAGGGCGTAGACCAGTACAGACGACAGACAAATAACGAAAATAGACGGTACAATTCTAGCAATGACTCCGGACAAAACAGAATACAATCGAATCGCTATAACCGTACTGACCAAAACAGACGACAAAACAAGGATTTTGAATCATACAATAATTGGTATAGCCATAACATTTCGGGTCAGTCTAAAAAAAAGGATTGCGATTCATCCAGACAGTTTCGTCAAAACCAAAATAGGTCACCAGAACCTATGGAGGTTGACAATATACAAAATTCCAGAAAAATTAATCATTTCAATTAATCAGGTCAAAGTTCAGGCCAATATCACCAACAACGAGTCCATACTGAGTCTCCTTATAGGGAAACTGAGTAAACTTCAGAGGTTAATACAAGTGAAAGTGTTCCGTTTTTTTACAATTAGCCTCGGATCACTTACCTATGATCTCGATTACGATTGACAAAATCAAATATATCGCTCTTCTTTTAGTAAAGCCGACGATAAACTAAAAAACTACAGAGGAATTAAAATATAACCTTTATATTTCACAACAATTACTGATATAGATGCAATAAATTATGAAATCCACACACTAGCACCAGATGAAATAAAATCACGCCCTGGTGGCATGATGAGATGGAAAGTAAAAAACCTTGTAAATAGAAAATATCAATTCATTTACTTAACAATTTCGAAACGTTGATAAATTTAGAAGAACATTTTATTCAACTAAATGGTCAAGTTATCCATTTCATCACACCACATCAAATTTTAACCAAACAGAGAATCAGTAGCAACTATCTCAATCGTCTTAAATTAGATCATCTCAATGCTGAAGAATATAACGAAATCACCAGATTAGTAAAATGGTTTGAATATATTCTTTACAAAGTTTTGGACATTTTGACTAGTATTCACAAAATTCAGCCCAAAATAACTGCCACAACAGAAAATGAGATAAATTCAAAATTATATAGATATCCGCCAAGACACGAAGCAGAGGTCCGTAGGCAGAGTAAAGAAATGGAAGAACAAGGCATCAAACAAAAAAGTTATTCTTAATACTCTTGTCCTTTGATTGTAGTACCTAAAAAGCGTGATAATTCAGGTGAAACTATATTCCGACCAGCTGTTGACTACAGAAGACTTAATGAAGTGACTATAGATGACAAATTTCTTCTTCCTAATATCGATTCTATCTTAAAAAAATTAGGTCGGGCACATATTTTTCGACTCTAGACCTTGCAAAAGGCTACCATCAGATTTTGGTGCAAGAAAAATATAGGCGTACAACGACGTTTGTGACTGCTCATCGACTCTACGAGTTCATATGTATGCCTTTTGGCTTAGAAAATGTCTCTGGCACGTTTCGGAGGCTAAGGAATGAGGTGAGAGTGTGAGGTGCAAGAGTATATCAATAAAATCTGTGTGGTATACCTCGATGATATTCTCATCTTCAGCACTTCATTACAGGAGCACATAAAAGCAATCAACGATATTTTCAAAGCATTAGAGACAAATCGACTCAAAATTGGATGTAGTAGCTCAAATCCTACTTTTTCGACCTTGTCTATTCATTCTTGTGGGTAAAGGTAAGTAATGTCGCTTTTTCCCTTATGAATTCATACCACTATTGATCGGTTTGGCCGCGGAAATTTGTGTGCAAAACGAAAGTCATCGTCATCTTTGCTGCGTTTTGCTGATCTTCTCTTCCGGATCTTTAAGGCTTTTAGACGATTTATTGTAATTAGCACCTGTGTTGCTGTAGTGTACGTAATAAGTAGTCTATGCCGCCGCCTCAGGTCTGCTCGTCGGTCGCGAATATAATTCATGTCAGAGGCGACTGTCCCAAGGCAGTTATAATTTGGTCAATTGTTGGCCTAGGTGTGAGTTCACCGATCCGAACAACACGGCCCATACACTGCTCTGTAATGTGGATCTGTATCTATATCTCGGCCTATATCGTGCTTTTAGTCTGCGGGTTCTGAGTCGACGCATTCGCGCAACGCTCGTTCCAGTTATATTTCGTCGATTTCGTATCTGCTGTGCTTTCCCCATCTTAGACTAATTTAAACAAACTAATTAAAACATAATAGACTAATTAAAACATAGTATCCGGTATATTAGTGCTATGTTATTACGGCTCAATCCCCATCGTTCTCTCTTTCAGAGGACGGTGGAGATTATTTTTTTTTTTAATCATTTAACTCACGGAAATCGCAAACACCGTGACAGAGGTTTAGCTACTGTCTAAGTTTCATAAAAATCTGGTTACTGAATCATAATTCTAAGGGCAAAAGCAGTTTGTTTTCTTTATAATTTTTCAAGATGGCACCAATTGCAGAGAGTTACACTCATTTCCAAATGCCTCCTATCAAATTTGTTCCTACTCAATACAACCACAAACTGTGAATTTCATATGTATCTGACAATTGGGTCTGGACTTCTCGTGAAAAGAAGTTTTTGTTACTTAAAATATAGGTAAATTGGAGTAGGGCAACCGTTCTTGTCCGACGTGAAATTTCAAAAACTTTGCTTTGGTTGTACAAACAAAGCATAAAACTTTTACATGAACTGGTTTTTTACTGTAAAATACGAAAATTTATCCGGAGAGTCGATGGTTTGAAGGTTTTCACTTTCAATGCTTGCCGTAGCTGCAGGGCTGTCAGGACGTTCGTTAAAAAATTCACGATTCTACAACTTAGCAATGTCAATATGTCCTTAAAGTTTCATAGTGATTTAATTATCTAGTAAAAAACTATCACAATTCAAAAAGTTTCAAATTTTCCCAATCTAATTTAAGGCGCCTAGCGCAAACATAGAGCTAAAAATTTCAAAAAATTATCATATTGACATTTGGAACACGCTCAAAATTCTTTCCGTGAACTTTAGTTTTGCAAAAGTTATTTATATATATCGTTAAAGATTATTTAGTTTTTGTGAGACCTGACGCTATTTTGCATACAAACCAATACTTTTAATACTAATTTAAGTTCAATTAATCGGATGGCGCGTTCCTAAGATTTTACATATATATATATATATATATATATATATATATATATATATATATATATATGTATATATATATATATATATATATATATATATATATATATATATATATATATATATATATATATATATATATATATATATATTGGAAATTGTAGACAAATAGTTTTTCTCTCTATATATAAATCAATCAATGTTTTAGATATGAGGAACAGCATCTGTATTCCCCATCTTATGAGGAGCCTGAGCCCGTATGCCACATAATTAGCAGCCAACACATTCCAACGCTTGACAAAACATCCTCTGGTATCCTCTTACTGAACAAATTTTCCAGAACTTTGACAACAGACGCCAGCGAACACAACCTTAATGGTACCTTCTTAATAAAATGCAGTAACACTACAATAAAAGTCAACGGAGAGTCATTTACCTCTCGCGAGACTTCCATAGAAAGCGTTACTTGCGATTGTTCAACCGACGGCAAAAGAAAAGGATTTCCGCGAGCATCTTTCATTGGAAACGCTTAAGGAAATTAATATAAATAATAATAAACATATCCACCTTCTCCAATCCAAAAGCGAAAGCCACCAGCTCCAAGCAAATGGTGCGATTACTTTCATCGCCATTGCATTAATATCAACGATAATATGAAAACTCTGTTATCACAAAGGTAAAAACCAAATCTCACTCCAAAATTCAATCATTCCAAAAAAATCAGAAACTCCTACAACTCAAATCGCCAGAACAAGATCAACAGAATCAGAACAACAGAAGACACGACTGAAGTTCAATGATCTATGCTATTTCTATTACGCTATTTCATAACTAAAATATTGATTTACTTACATATAGAGAGAATACTTATTTGCCTACAATTTCCACTTCGTTATATGTATATATATAATATATATATATATATATATATATATATATATATATATATATATATATATATATATATATATATATATATATATAAATATATATATATATATATATATATATATATATATATATATATATATATTTATTTATATATATATATATATATATATATATATATATATATATATATATATATATATATATATATCTATATATATATAAATGTTTTATATATATATATATATATATATATATATATATATATATATATATATATATATATATATATATATATATATATATATATATATATATATATATATTAATATGTATATTTATATATAAACATATATATATATATATATATACATATATATATATATATATATATATATATATATGTAATATATATATATATATATATATATATATATATATGTAATATATATATATATATATATATATATATATATATATATATATATATATATATATATATATAAATATATATATATATATATATATATATATATATATATATATATTTATATATATATGTAATATATATATATATATATATATATATATATATATATATATATATATATATATTCAAATGTGAATATGATAATTTTTTTTAAATTTTTAGCACCATGTGTGCGCTAGGCGCCTTAAATGAGATTGGGAAAATTTGAAACTTTTTGAATTGTGATAACTTTTTACTAGATAATTAAATCACTATGAAACTTACAGGACATATTGACATTGCTAAGTTGTAGTACCGTGAAGTTTTTTATGAACGTCGAAATACATTTTCGATTTTTACAGTAAAAAACCAGTTCATGGAAGAATTTTATGCTTTGTTTGTACAACCAATGCAAAATTTTTGAAATTTCATATCGGGCAAGAACGGTAGCCCTACTCTAATTTAGTTTTGTTTCCAGTATCAAAAACTTCTTTTCACGAGAACTTCAGACCCAATTGTCAGATATATATGAAATGCACAGTTTGTGGTTGTTTTGAGTAGGAATAAATCTGATAGAAGTGATTTGGAAATGAGGGTTACTCTGTGAAAATGGTGCCATCTTGAAAAATTATAAAGAAAACAAACTGCTTTTGCCGCTAGAATTATGATTTAGTAACCAGATTTGCATGGAATTTAGAAAGTAGCTTAACCTCTTTGTAGGCCGCGTCTGAAAGAAGTTTGGTTGAAAAATTCGATTGGTACTGCCAGCTATGGTAATTTTGGTATCTTGAATTTTGAAAATTTGCTCAAAGAGATAAAGGTTTTTGCCAAAGGTGTTTGCCTACTTCCAAAATCAAAACGAATTTCATATGATAAGTGGAATTAGTTATAGGCATTACTCGGAAGGAATCTGGTAAGAAATTCATTAAAGGGTTGCCAGCTATTATTTGTTTTGCATATATTTACAATATCTGTACTAAGCGATTCAATCGTAAAATGTTCAAACGGTAATGATCTTGTAGTGACAGTAAACAGCGAATATAAAGTTTTCGAAATTTTGAATACCTTTGCGACTGGTAATCTTAACTTTCTTCGTTCCCCTATGACTTCCAATGCAGTTATCGCGTCAAAACGAAATTCGCAGGGTAGGCTGATTTCAATGTGAGGCAGTTATAATATATTTTTGGTTTTGATGCAAGCAAAGGGTTGCCAGCGCGAGGCATTTTCTGCTATTTTCGTATCAATAAATGCTTAAATATAGTATTCATATCATGAACATTTTCAATGAAAATAAGCCACCAATGTTTAAATTTTCTTATACGTAGAAATTTTTTGGTTCCTAACATATTTCGTTTTTTGACTCTAAACACCTTCTCTATCCCTGTTACTTTCGATGAAATTATCGGACAAAATTTAAATCGATAGAGTTATTTGATTTTCACATGAGGCAATTGGAGACTTTTAGTTGCAGTGGCGGTAAAGTGTTGCAAGCACTAAGCATTTACATGTTTATGTTCTGCTATGCTGCTTTCAAAATTCTGCAGTGTGGCTTTTCTAAACCTCGGAATTCCTGAAATCCTTCCCACCTTATGAGTTTAAATGCATTGTTAAGATCAAAATGGTTCTACACTCGAAACAGATTGGAGCACGTGTGGTAGAATATGCACTCGAAATCTGCACGATTCTTCTACTGTTCATCGACCATTAGTATTTTTAGAGGTGCAGGTGCGCTAGAGTTTTTGTTATTGGTTTGACTAATAGTTTTTAGTAAGTTCTACTTTCGGTTAGAGGAATATTAATTATATCAAGAATTGACGAACACTTTGTTATTATTTTAACTTTAGCTTTTTTAACTTTTATTTAACAATGTGGAGCTTCCTCTACAGTGGAATGAGGTAATGATTCTTTATTGAGAGTTTTTTCTGTCAATTTGATTTCTGGTTTAGAAAGTTTGATTGAATTAAAAACAAAAGTTAATGAGCTCTTCTGTTATTAGTATAAATCTGAACTGTAAGTTCGTGATATAATTAATATTTACTTCATTATCATTCCTAAGTTGTTCTAGTTCCACGAAATTTTCAATTTGTTGTAGCTCGTGTCTTAAATAACGGGAAATGGGATGGTGTCCAAAAGTAGAGAGATTGAGATAGGCTTGATGTCTGTATAGACTCGAAGTGCCCGTTCTGTATTTAAGCATGTCCGACGTGGAGTGATATCAGCTGTGAGTTGGAAAAGTCTAGGATCTGAACATTTACCAGAGTGATTTGGGAACCGTACCTAAAAGAATAATTGACATTTTTATTCTCTCTTTATGGATTGTTGTGCTTGATTTTGTGCCTATTGTCAAATTTCTGTTTTCTTTAACTATTTCTTGTTTATACTGGGATGCCAATTTTGAGCCTAGTCTTAATTTTGTCTAACATAAATGACATATCCTGTATCGTAAGTTTTGGGTGGTTTTGCAGGCTATGACAAATTTCGTCTCCTAAATATTGTAAATTTGCTCAGAAAAATAAAGGTTTTTTTCCTTATAACTTCCTATGCAGTAACGTTATCAAAACGAAACCGTTATGACAAGTGTACCTTGCTGTATTTTTAATCCTGTACGAATTTTGTTGAAAACTCAAGAAAGGGCTGCCAGATATGATGAATTTCGTCATATCTTGACATTTCTTTTTTGTACGATGTTGTCATTAAATCTCCAAATGGGAATGATCATGCAATAACAATTAAACACAAATATTTAGGTTTCGAAAATTTAAAAAATTTTGAAGGTTGTAACCCAAGAATTCTTTTCACTTCTATTACTTCCAGCGCAGTCAATCAATCCAAACGAAATTCGCAGGGTGGGTTTAACTCAACGTGAAGCAGCTATGGTGCTAACACATGATTGTCAGCACCAGACAATTTCTTAAATGTTGTACCAACAGATGCTTCCATTTTGTATGCATAAGCAAAGCATTTACAATAAAATAAGCAACTGATGCTATAATTTTCGGAGTTTTGGAAATTTTTCGGATGTTAGCCCTAGACATAGTTTAATCACTGAAACTTTTGATGATATCCTTGGAAGAAAACGAAATTCAAAAGATAGGTTGATTAAGCACGAGCATGTGATGGTTAACTTATTGCTGCTGATATGACACTTCAAAGAAGTGTATTAAGTCTTCATACATTTTTAAGTCCCTTAAGATAATTTCTTCGAAAATCAGTTTTCTAGCGGTTCTGATGCGATAGACTTATTTTGAATTTTGATTTTGTTGTTAGTGGTAATACCAAGAAGTCTTGTGCATCAAAACTGCTATGAAACTCATTTTCGAAGAAAATGTCTTTGAGTGACAAAAAAATGTGGATATACGTTACACACTTTTTTGTAGTATTATATCAACCATTCCTTAGCCAAAGGAACAAAACCCAACTATGACATAGCATGTTCAGTGCTCGCAACACTTTTCCAACAAAGCAGCAATAAGTTTACCATACCAAGCTCATACTTAAATCAACTTATCCTTTGAGTTGAAAGTCGAAAAGAATAACCAGTGTTTATGTTCTTAATAAAAATAATAAACCGGAAAAACCACTAAAGTTAATCGGGAGGTATTAACCAATCTACGTTTGGGGAAGCAATTAAGCCTAGAACGCTTCTCAAGCTGGTATAAGAGGCCAGATACCAGCCCAAAAAAAAAAAAACAAACAAATAAATAAAGAAAGAAGTCAAAATTGAAATCTGTCAGTAGAAAGTTAAAGAAAATTTGAAGTGAGTGATCGAACTAAGCATTTCGAACAAGAATGTGTAAAGTGATACAAAATAAATAACGCAAAGTGAAGAAACTTTATGAGTGAAAGGAAAGAAAAGATAAGAAGAAAAGAAATTGCAAAGAACGAAGAAATTGAAGCGCAAATAATGTCGCTACAACAGCAGCTGGAAGAGCGTAGCAGCCAATTGGAGTAAATGGTAGCAGTCTTGCAAAACCTTTCATTCAGGCAAAATAATACGGAATTCAAGGAGAAATTACTGAAGGAAATAAAATATATGAATCCGTTCACGGGAAAAGGGGACTTAACTATCAATTCTTTTCCAAGCACTGTAGAGTATTATCTCAATTACAGAGAAAACGAGGACCAAAGACGAGTAGTTGTAAGAATAATATATTATGAAAAATTACAAGGAGAAGCAAAGAATGCTGTTCGAAGTATAATCAGACAGACGACTGGAGCAAAATCAAAAACCAACTTAAACTACGATATACACCAGACCTGGAGCCCACAAAAATGTTTCAAATATATCCAGTATGAAAACTAATACGATAAACGAACTAAATTTAGAAGTCCAAAATATTATAAATAAGGCAAACGAGTTAAAAATGTATTACTTTGATGACAGTTGTATAAATCTCAAATGTATGTGTGCAATTTTATACAACACCGTCAAAAAAATGACACAAGGAGTGTTATTGGATAACATTTATTAAGAAACTGAAATTGAAAACATTAAATATTATATCTAGAAGAAGATTTGAAGACTCATGTATTCGTCCAGAATTTAGAAAAAATCGAAATAGTCCAAAAAATTTCCAAGATAGTAAAAGAAACTATTCGGTACAAAACTCAAATAAAACACAGTACTATTCAAAGTTTCATGATAATCAGTACCGACAGGGCGTAGACCAGTACAGACGACAGACAAATAACGAAAATAGACGGTACAATTCTAGCAATGACTCCGGACAAAACAGAATACAATCGAATCGCTATAACCGTACTGACCAAAACAGACGACAAAACAAGGATTTTGAATCATACAATAATTGGTATAGCCATAACATTTCGGGTCAGTCTAAAAAAAAGGATTGCGATTCATCCAGACAGTTTCGTCAAAACCAAAATAGGTCACCAGAACCTATGGAGGTTGACAATATACAAAATTCCAGAAAAATTAATCATTTCAATTAATCAGGTCAAAGTTCAGGCCAATATCACCAACAACGAGTCTATACTGAGTCTCCTTATAGGGAAACTGAGTAAACTTCAGAGGTTAATACAAGTGAAAGTGTTCCGTTTTTTTTACAATTAGCTTCGGATCATTTACCTATGATCTCGATTAAGATTGACAAAATCAAATATATCGCTCTTATTGATATCACATCTTCTTTTAGTTTAGCCGACGATAAACTAAAAAATTACAAACAAATTAAAATATAACCCTTATATTTCACAACAATTACTGATATAGATGCAATAAATTATGAAATCTACACACTAGCACCAGATGAAATAAAATCACGCCCTGGTGGCATGGTGAGATGGAAAGTAAAAAACCTTGTAAATAGAAAATATCAATTCACTTACTTAACAATTTCGAAACTTTGATAAATTTAGAAGAACATTTTATTCAACTAAATGGTCAAGTTATCCATTTCATCACACCACATCAAATTTTAACCAAACAGAGAATCAATAGCAACTATCTCAATCGTCTTAAATTAGATCATCTCAACGCTGAAGAATATAACGAAATCACCAGATTAGTAAAACGGTTTGAATATATTCTTTACAAAGTTTTGGACATTTTGACTAGTATTCACAAAATTCAGCCCAAAATAACTACCACAACAGAAAATGAGATAAATTCAAAATTATATAGATATCCGCCAAGACACGAAGTAGAGGTCCGTAGGCAGAGTAAAGAAATGGAAGAACAAGGCATCAAACAAAAAAGTTATTCTTAATACTCTTGTCCTTTGAGTGTAGTACCTAACAAGCGTGATAATTCAGGTGAAACTATATTCCGACCAGCTGTTGACTACAGAAGACTTAATGAAGTGACTATAGATGACAAATTTCTTCTTCCTAATATCGATTCTATCTTAGAAAAATTAGGTCGGGCACACTATTTTTTTACTCTAGACCTTGCAAAAGGCTACCATCAGATTTTGGGGCATTAAAAATATAGGCATACAACGGCTTTTGTGACTCCTCATGGGCTCTACGAGCTCATCCGTATGTCTTTTGGCTTAGAAAATGTCCCTGGCACGTTTTGGAGGCTAAGGAATGAGGTGCTGCGAGAGTATATCAATAAAATCTGTGTGGTATACCTCGATGATATTCTCATCTTCAGCATTTCATTACAGGAGCACATAAAAGCAATCAACGATATTTTCAAAGCATTAGAGACAAATCGACTCAAAATTCAATTTGACGAATGTAACTTTATGAAGAAAGAAACCACATTTTAAGGGCACATCATAACCAAGGATGGCTTAAAGCGTAACCTAGAGAAAATTAACGTGCTTGAAAAAGTAAAATTACCAAACAACAGAAGTAGGAAGCATACATCTTTTATTGAGCTTTTGTACTACTTCCGATAGGGACTGGCTATGACCAACACATACACAAAGTGGTCAGGTTTTTGGGGGCGCTGATTAGGCAGGGGTTTGGTTTGGGTCTTAGCTGAAGGGCGATGATTGGCTGAGAAGTGGTTCTGATATGAGATAAAGATCGAAGTGAAAAGTCCGAATGTTGTCTTCTGACAAAGAGGAATATAAGTATGTTTTTTCACTATTAAAAAACGTCACATGTTTACGTTCCTGTTTACATTTCAGTTTACATACCGGCGAGATGAAATATCTGAGTCATATGTTTACGTTTTTTGTCTAGATACCTACAAGATGAAAATACAGGTTGCTGTGAGTCTATGTTTTGTTTATCATGCATGCACTTTTGGTCGTCTCGAATATTGTGCATGCTTATTTGATAGACAGTGTGTATTTTATAATAAGATTTCGTTTTTTGTCGACAAAATGCAGTAAAGGTCGACGTTCGTATGGATGAATGCACTGATATCATTTGCTTTGTCTTTCTGGTATTGCAAATAGAAATTATTATGAATGAGTCTACATTTGCGGTATTTGGCTACATTATTCTTCTTCGATACTCGGTATTTTTGCTTGTGAGCAGATATGCATGTATGAATTCGGTCGTGATTTAAATTTGAATAAAATTTACACTTTTTTTGCATGCATATGAAAACGAAAGTTAATAACGTTAGTAAACTGAAAAAAACTCAAGCGCACCTGAACCGCTAGAAACACTAATGTTCGAAGAACAGTAGAAGAATCGTGCAGGTTTTGAGTGCATATTCCACCACATGTGCTGCTCATTACGGCCAAACTGTTTCAAATGCCACGTTTTACTTTCGTCTCAAGAATGCATTATAACTCATATGGTGGAAGGTTTCAGATATTACCACTGGCATGAATTTCAACGTTTATGAGAGCAAAACACGGGTTAATTATATTCGTTATCAGTTGCTTATTTCATATAATTTTGAAAGCAGCATCTCATATAACATCATTGAAGAAAATGCTCAGTGCATGCAGCACTGTAACTGAAGTTGGTGTTTGGGGCTGCGATCCGAAAAATTTGCAGAACTTTGGGAATTGAAACATCGGTTATTTATTTTCATTATAAATGTTTCCGGTATGTATACTAACTGTAAGCATTTATTGATACAAAAGTAGCACAACCGACTCGTGCTGGCAACCTTTCGCCAGTATCAAATCCAAGAATATATCAAATCTGCTTCACGTTGTTTAATTACATTCGAAGTTATAGGAGTATACAGAAATTTAGGGTTACCTGCAGCGAGTTTTTTCAAATAATCGAAAGCTTAATATTTGCTGTTTATTGTCACTACAATATCATTACCATTTGAAAATTCTACGATAAAACCGCTTTATAAAGATATTGCAATGAAACAGAAAACCAACAAAAGCTGGCAACCCTATTGTGGCTTTTCAACCAAATTTGGCCTGAATAATGTTTATGACAGGTTTTATTAATTGTATGAAATTCGTATTGATTTCATGACTGCACTGGAAGTTATAGTGCAAAAAGTTTTATTTTCCTGAGCGATTTTTCAAAACCAAAGACACAAAAATTACCATAGCTGGCAGCACCAATCAAATTTTTGAACCAAATTTCCACCAAACAGAGATTAGAGTTAGGTTTAGCTACCGTGTCGATTTTATGAAAATCCGGTAACCTGTTCACATTTCATAGGGCAAAAAGCAGTTTTTTTTTCTTTGTAATTTTTCAAGATGGCACCACTGGCACGGACTTGCCCACAATTCAAAATCGCTTCTATCAAATCTAGTCTTACTTAAGTCCAATGCATGCTGTAAATTTTAGCTGTATCTGATTATTGGTTCGTGAGTTCCCGTGAACAGAAGTTTTTTATGCTAAAAATATAGGTTAACTGGGAGAGGGCTACCGTTCTTGTCTGACATGAAATTTCCAAAGTTTTATTTTGAACGTGTAGATAAAACATAAGATTTATATACAGATTGGTTTTATTGTAAGAAACGGACATTTTTTTGAATATTCGATGGTTTGAATGTTTTCACTTCCAAATTTTTTTTTTTCAAAATGAAGACACCAAAATTATCATAGCTGGCAGCTCCAACCGAATTTTTCAACCAAATTTCTACCAAAGGTGGCTTAAAGTAAGGTCCAGCAATTGTGTGAGTTTTGTCAAAATCGACCGATTCAATCAGAATTTATAGGGCTAAAAACAGTTATCTTTTTTAGTGGTTTTTCAAGATGGCACCACTGGCACAGAATCCCTCGCATTTCAAAATCACTTCAATCAGACCTGGTCCTATTTAAGGCCGATACATGCTGTGAATTTCAAATAATTCTGCTAATCGGATCGTGAGTTTCCGTGAACAGAAGTTTTTGATGCTAAAAATATAGGTAAATTGGGCAAGGGTTACCAGGCGTGCCCGTTATACCATATCTTTTTTTTTTTTTGGTTATGTAAACAAAGCACAAGATTTACATATGAAAGGTTTTTTTTGAAGAAACGGCATTTTTTCAAGAGAGACGATGATTTGGAAGTTTTCACTTTCAGTGCCTGCCCTTGCTACAGGGTTGCCAGCACGCTCATAAAAAGCTACACAAATTTACAACTAAATAATATCAATATGTCCTGAAAATTTCGTAATGCATGAATAGCCCTGTCAAAAGTTATCTAAATTTAAAAATTTTCAAATTTTCCCGTCCTCTTTTTAGGCACCCAGCGCACACATAGGGTTAAAAAATTCCAAAGCATTATCCGATTCATATGTAAAATACGTTAGAAATTTATTTTGTTAACTATATTTTTGCGAAAATCATTTGTGCACGAAATAATAGGTATATTAAAAATATCACTTAAATGCCCACCGGCGCCAAAATGTTAACAATAACTGACATTTAGTGAGGCCTGGACCTATTCTGCATATACACCAATGTATCCTGAAAGTTTCAGCTCAATCGGATGGCGCGTTCCCGAGATTATCTCACTGAAATTTTTTGATGATATATATATATATATATATATATATATATATGTATATATATATATATATATATATATATATATATATATATATATATATATATATATATATATATATATATATATATATATATATATATATATATATATATATATATATATATATATATATATATATATATATATATATATATATATATATATATATATATATATATATATATATATATATATATATATATATATATATATATATATATATATATATATATATATATATATATATATATATATATATGGAAATATGAATTTTTCGCCGAATCGATTTTAATACTAATGTTCTTCGAACATTAGTAAAAAGGATGAATAAATTTTCGATTACGAATGTGGATGAATGAAATCGGATGTGTAATGCAAATTAAATATCCATAATAGTCATCGGGCGGGTTGTGTCAGCAAACGACAATGGTAATGAACTGAGACGACTTCTGTTTGAAAATAAAAATGTCTGTATGCAAATTCAGTAGGCGTGTGAATTTATGCTAATGATTACAGGTGTGAAATCAAAAGCACATCATATGTTAAAAGTGAAATTTTTTTTATAATAATTTTTCAGAGAAACAGCATCAAAAATGACTCCTCCGGGAATTAATCCAATTCCAACACATTTTAATATGTTGAAGAGGTAGTATTCTTAGGTTTACTGTAGAGACCGCAAACGTCCTTACCGTTGCCATAAAGACATTCTGGTTACAGTCGTAGATGTTCACTCTCGACAGCGTCTTTAGGTGTTTTTAAAGCACTCACCCTAACAAGGGAACAAAAGTAGCATTTGACGTGATCTTTAACATTGGTGTAGAAGAATCCACTTTGTGCAAGCTTTAGTGCCTTTCTTTCGCAACTCATTTGTGGTGTTGACATCTATCGGACGCATCTTAACAATCCGATGTTTTGTCCTATTGTACCGGTTACTAAACTTACCCAATAATAATTTCCATTCATGCTGAATTCTTTCCACATAATTCCTTTAAGAGTTAGATTAAAGCACTCAACAACCGGTGCTTTCAAAGCAGTTAATGTTGAATAGTGGTTAATTTCATACTTTTTCATAATATGGTGAAATTTTTTATTCATCAGTTTGCAGATTTCTGGGAATACGTTTTAGTTCGAGAATTGTTTCAATTGCTTTTGTGACTTCATTAGCGCTTATATTTTTGACTGGTAATGCCCAAGCGCTCTCGAAAAAAGAGTCGATTATTTTGAGAAAAATTTGTAGCCTCGATTGTGTGATGAGTATGCACTCATATCAAACAAATCCGCTTGCCATAAATCATCAATACATCTGATGGCGACCCTACGTCGTTTAAAATTTATTATTTACTTATTTACTTGTTTTATGCTAAAACCTAATAAAAAATGGTGCAATTTATTCATTCATTTACAATTATGGTTGCCGGTCCATCTGGGTGCGAAAAGACGTGTTTTATAGAGACAGTTTTTAGAAATGACTCTTTGATACAGCCGCGGGTGAAGAAGGTTATTTGGTATAATGCAGAAACTCAAGCTGTTCCACCAAAAAAGAAAATTTTAACTATTAAAAATTTGAGCACGATTCCAGAAGAGGTTGTGAATAATGCGAATGAGTCCACACTTATTGTTTCTGACGATATTATGTCAGATGCGTTTTCAATACAAGCTCTAGCGGGAATGTGAATTGATTAGTGTGTCTTAGCACAACCCAGAACCAGACCGAAGTCCGGAACCAAGATGGCTAAGGTCAAACAGGAGTGGAATGGCTAATGCCATCCAAGAGGCAAGTTAAAAAAATAAAAGAATTGCCCCGAGAGCAGGGTGCCCTAGAAATGGCCGTGAAGGCCCCTCGTTCGCATAAGCGGAGCACCCTTTAACCAACCCCGACGGATGTTGGAGTGCCGCTTTGCTAGCTCGCTGCGGCTGGGGTGGGTTCATGAAAAATGAGGTTGGTCAGCTCTTAAGAAAAACGGGATGCTACGTATTATTCATCCGTCATAATATCGTAGACGCAAACTGGTATAAAAAAATACCCAAGGGACAAAAAAGGGTATAGTTCCGTTGAGGAAACCACCCACGGCTCTGCAACATGGGCTGTCTAAGCAGGCCCAGTGCTCGTGACGACGCACGGAGCCAGAAAATTGAAATTCTGAGAAAAAGAATTAAAGCGGGAAGGAACACTAGCTCTTTTTTCAGAGAAACCTGGATGACGCAGACAGCCCTGGGCCCGCGATGGTGACGGAGCCCTTGCTCCGATGGTCTGGGGTCCTCCACTCACTGATATTGGCCATATTTCAAACAGAACAAAAATCCAAAAAGTAAAACCTAACATATTTGGCCAATATCCCTTCCTTATAGAAAAACTGTAAATCCGCCAAACACTAGATCATTGGCCAGCCAGGCCTGACGCGGACCCTGAAAAGGAATGAACTTTCCAGGCTTTCGCCCAGCAAGAAGGCCAGCGGTTAAACTTTAAGTAAACATTTTACTATTGGTTCAACATTAAAAAGAACATACTATATTTTCAAAGAAGTAGTTACGAGTATAATGACAGTTTTTACTTGTATTACACTCTTACGTACGGCTTTATTTCATCATTCGCATCTCATCCTAACCTTAATCCGATAATTTTTTTTTCTTTTCTTTCAGTTCTTTTCTTTTTTGTATCATCGAAGGTTTTACGAGCCCTTGTGGTCGGAAAGTTGTTGGAACAAATTTCGTCGAACTACTTAATCGTAAACTTTCAACCGAGTGGCTTAGCCAGTACCTATTTTCAGAAGTCGGATAACGATATATCATCCGATTCAAAATAGAACCGCATAAACAATCGTATACAGCCTATACACCTGCTGTGATTATTTACAAAATAAAGAAAATGAGCCATCAATCCTGATATTTTAGTGAAAACGCAAACTAAAACAACGAGTTCTTATATAGTTCCAATTTTCGAAGTGTCACCGGTTTTGTTTTTCTTTTCTCATGCCAAAATTTGGAAAGATTATTGCAGAGAGACATATTTACAGACTATTTCCAATATCTTTCTTTTTCTTGTACTGCGTTGGAAACGCAACAGAAGAAAATTTCATTCTTTCAGCCAAAATAGCACACAATATGCCAAAATTCGATATTACCTACTACATCTAAAAGATACTTTCCATATCTTGGTTTTTACTAATTTTCGAAGAAAAGTAGTATTAAACTCGTTTCGCCGAAAATTCATATTTCTTTATATATATATATATATATATATATATATATATATATATATATATATATATATATATATATATATATATATATATATATATATATATAAGGAATGAGGTGCTGCGAGAGAGAGATATATATATATATATATATATATATATATATATATATATAATATATATAAGGCTAAGGAATGAGGTGCTGCGAGAGTATATCAATAAAATCTGTGTGGTATACCTCGATGATATTCTCATCTTCAGCATTTCATTACAGGAGCACATAAAAGCAATCAACGATATTTTCAAAGCATTAGAGACAAATCGACTCAAAATTCAATTTGACGAATGTAACTTTATGAAGAAAGAAACCACATTTTAAGGGCACATCATAACCAAGGATGGCTTAAAGCGTAACCTAGAGAAAATTAACGTGCTTGAAAAAGTAAAATTACCAACCACGGAAGTAGGAAGCATACATCTTTTATTGAGCTTTTGTACTACTTCCGATAGGGACTGGCTATGACCAACACATACACAAAGTGGTCAGGTTTTTGGGGGCGCTGATTAGGCAGGGGTTTGGTTTGGGTCTTAGCTGAAGGGCGATGATTGGCTGAGAAGTGGTTCTGATATGAGATAAAGATCGAAGTGAAAAGTCCGAATGTTGTTTTCTGACAAAGAGGAATATAAGTATGTTTTTTCACTATTAAAAAACGTCACATGTTTACGTTCCTGTTTACATTTCAGTTTACATACCGGCGAGATGAAATATCTGAGTCATATGTTTACGTTTTTTGTCTAGATACCTACAAGATGAAAATACAGATTGCTGTGAGTCTATGTTTTGTTTATCATGCATGCACTTTTGGTCGTCTCGAATATTGTGCATGCTTATTTGATAGACAGTGTGTATTTTATAATAAGATTTCGTTTTTTGTCGACAAAATGCAGTAAAGGTCGACGTTCGTATGGATGAATGCACTGATATCATTTGCTTTGTCTTTCTGGTATTGCAAATAGAAATTATTATGAATGAGTCTACATTTGCGGTATTTGGCTACATTATTCTTCTTCGATACTCGGTATTTTTGCTTGTGAGCAGATATGCATGTATGAATTCGGTCGTGATTTAAATTTGAATAAAATTTACACTTTTTTTGCATGCATATGAAAACGAAAGTTAATAACGTTAGTAAACTGAAAAAAACTCAAGCGCACCTGAACCGCTAGAAACACTAATGTTCGAAGAACAGTAGAAGAATCGTGCAGGTTTTGAGTGCATATTCCACCACATGTGCTGCTCATTACGGCCAAACTGTTTCAAATGCCACGTTTTACTTTCGTCTCAAGAATGCATTATAACTCATATGGTGGAAGGTTTCAGATATTACCACTGGCATGAATTTCAACGTTTATGAGAGCAAAACACGGGTTAATTATATTCGTTATCAGTTGCTTATTTCATATAATTTTGAAAGCAGCATCTCATATAACATCATTGAAGAAAATGCTCAGTGCATGCAGCACTGTAACTGAAGTTGGTGTTTGGGGCTGCGATCCGAAAAAATTGCAGAACTTTGAGAATTGAAACATCGGTTATTTATTTTCATTATAAATGTTTCCGGTATGTATACTAACTGTAAGCATTTATTGATACAAAAGTAGCACAACCGACTCGTGCTGGCAACCTTTCGCCAGTATCAAAGCCAAGAATATATCAAATCTGCTTCACGTTGTTTAATTACATTCGAAGTTATAGGAGTATACAGAAATTTAGGGTTACCTGCAGCGAGTTTTTTCAAATAATCGAAAGCTTAATATTTGCTGTTTATTGTCACTACAATATCATTACCATTTGAAAATTCTACGATAAAACCGCTTTATAAAGATATTGCAATGAAACAGAAAACCAACAAAAGCTGGCAACCCTATTGTGGCTTTTCAACCAAATTTGGCCTGAATAATGTTTATGACAGGTTTTATTAATTGTATGAAATTCGTATTGATTTCATGACTGCACTGGAAGTTATAGTGCAAAAAGTTTTATTTTCCTGAGCGATTTTTCAAAACCAAAGACACAAAAATTACCATAGCTGGCAGCACCAATCAAATTTTTGAACCAAATTTCCACCAAACAGAGATTAGAGTTAGGTTTAGCTACCGTGTCAATTTTATGAAAATCCGGTAACCTGTTCACATTTCATAGGGCAAAAAGCAGTTTTTTTTTCTTTGTAATTTTTCAAGATGGCACCACTGGCACGGACTTGCCCACAATTCAAAATCGCTTCTATCAAATCTAGTCTTACTTAAGTCCAATGCATGCTGTAAATTTTAGCTGTATCTGATTATTGGTTCGTGAGTTCCCGTGAACAGAAGTTTTTTATGCTAAAAATATAGGTTAACTGGGAGAGGGTTACCGTTCTTGTCTGACATGAAATTTCCAAAGTTTTATTTTGAACGTGTAGATAAAACATAAGATTTATATACAGATTGGTTTTATTGTAAGAAACGGACATTTTTTTGAATATTCGATGGTTTGAATGTTTTCACTTCCAAATTTTTTTTTTTCAAAATGAAGACACCAAAATTATCATAGCTGGCAGCTCCAACCGAATTTTTCAACCAAATTTCTACCAAAGGTGGCTTAAAGGTCCAGCAGTTCCAGAGTTTCCGTGAACAGAAGTTTTTGATGCTAAAAATATAGGTAAATTGGGCAAGGGTTACCAGGCGTGCCCGTTATACCATATCTTTTTTTTTTTTGGTTATGTAAACAAAGCACAAGATTTACATATGAAAGGCTTTTTTTTGAAGAAACGGCATTTTTTCAAGAGAGACGATGATTTGGAGGTTTTCACTTTCAGTGCCTGCCCTTGCTACAGGGTTGCCAGCACGCTCATAAAAAGCTACACAAATTTACAACTAAATAATATCAATATGTCCTGAAAATTTCGTAATGATTGAATAGCCCTGTCAAAAGTTATCTAAATTTAAAAATTTTCAAATTTTCCCGTCCTCTTTTTAGGCACCCAGCGCACACATAGGGTTAAAAAATTCCAAAGCATTATCCGATTCATATGTAAAATACGTTAGAAATTTATTTTGTTAACTTTATTTTTGCGAAAATCATTTGTGCACGAAATAATAGGTATATTAAAAATATCACTTAAATGCCCGCCGGCGCCAAAATGTTAACAATAACTGACATTTAGTGAGACCTGGACCTATTCTGCATATACACCAATGTATCCTGAAAGTTTCAGCTCAATCGGATGGCGCGTTCCCGAGATTATCTCACTGAAATTTTTTGATGATATATATATATATATATATATATATATATATATATATATATATATATATATATATATATATATATATATATATATATATATATGGAAATATGAATTTTTCGCCGAATCGATTTTAATACTAATGTTCTTCGAACATTAGTAAAAAGGATGAATAAATTTTCGATTACGAATGTGGATGAATGAAATCGGATGTGTAATGCAAATTAAATATCCATAATAGTCATCGGGCGGGTTGTGTCAGCAAACGACAATGGTAATGAACTGAGACGACTTCTGTTTGAAAATAAAAATGTCTGTATGCAAATTCAGTAGGCGTGTGAATTTATGCTAATGATTACAGGTGTGAAATCAAAAGCACATCATATGTTAAAAGTGAAATTTTTTTTATAATAATTTTTCAGAGAAACAGCATCAAAAATGACTCCTCCGGGAATTAATCCAATTCCAACACATTTTAATATGTTGAAGAGGTAGTATTCTTAGGTTTACTGTAGAGACCGCAAACGTCCTTACCGTTGCCATAAAGACATTCTGGTTACAGTCGTAGATGTTCACTCTCGACAGCGTCTTTAGGTGTTTTTAAAGCACTCACCCTAACAAGGGAACAAAAGTAGCATTTGACGTGATCTTTAACATTGGTGTAGAAGAATCCACTTTGTGCAAGCTTTAGTGCCTTTCTTTCGCAACTCATTTGTGGTGTTGACATCTATCGGACGCATCTTAACAATCCGATGTTTTGTCCTATTGTACCGGTTACTAAACTTACCCAATAATAATTTCCATTCATGCTGAATTCTTTCCACATAATTCCTTTAAGAGTTAGATTAAAGCGCTCAACAACCGGTGCTTTCAAAGCAGTTAATGTTGAATAGTGGTTAATTTCATACTTTTTCATAATATGGTGAAATTTTTTATTCATCAGTTTGCAGATTTCTGGGAATACGTTTTAGTTCGAGAATTGTTTCAATTGCTTTTGTGACTTCATTAGCGCTTATATTTTTGACTGGTAATGCCCAAGCGCTCTCGAAAAAAGCGTCGATTATTTTGAGAAAAATTTGTAGCCTCGATTGTGTGATGAGTATGCACTCATATCAAACAAATCCGCTTGCCATAAATCATCAATACATCTGATGGCGACCCTACGTCGTTTAAAATTTATTATTTACTTATTTACTTGTTTTATGCTAAAACCTAATAAAAAATGGTGCAATTTATTCATTCATTTACAATTATGGTTGCCGGTCCATCTGGGTGCGAAAAGACGTGTTTTATAGAGACAGTTTTTAGAAATGACTCTTTGATACAGCCGCGGGTGAAGAAGGTTATTTGGTATAATGCAGAAACTCAAGCTGTTCCACCAAAAAAGAAAATTTTAACTATTAAAAATTTGAGCACGATTCCAGAAGAGGTTGTGAATAATGCGAATGAGTCCACACTTATTGTTTCTGACGATATTATGTCAGATGCGTTTTCAATACAAGCTCTAGCGGGAATGTGAATTGATTAGTGTGTCTTAGCACAACCCAGAACCAGACCGAAGTCCGGAACCAAGATGGCTAAGGTCCAACAGGAGTGGAATGGCTAATGCCATCCAAGAGGCAAGTTAAAAAAATAAAAGAATTGCCCCGAGAGCAGGGTGCCCTAGAAATGGCCGTGAAGGCCCCTCGTTCGCATAAGCGGAGCACCCTTTAACCAACCCCGACGGATGTTGGAGTGCCGCTTTGCTAGCTCGCTGTGGCTGGGGTGGGTTCATGAAAAATGAGGTTGGTCAGCTCTTAAGAAAAACGGGATGCTACGTATTATTCATCCGTCATAATATCGTAGACGCAAACTGGTATAAAAAAATACCCAAGGGACAAAAAAGGGTATAGTTCCGTTGAGGAAACCACCCACGGCTCTGCAACATGGGCTGTCTAAGCAGGCCCAGTGCTCGTGACGACGCACGGAGCCAGAAAATTGAAATTCTGAGAAAAAGAATTAAAGCGGGAAGGAACACTAGCTCTTTTTTCAGAGAAACCTGGATGACGCAGACAGCCCTGGCCCGCGATGGTGACGGAGCCCTTGCTCCGATGGTCTGGGGTCCTCCACTCACTGATATTGGCCATATTTCAAACAGAACAAAAATCCAAAAAGTAAAACCTAACATATTTGGCCAATATCCCTTCCTTATAGAAAAACTGTAAATCCGCCAAACACTAGATCATTGGCCAGCCAGGCCTGACGCGGACCCTGAAAAGGAATGAACTTTCCAGGCTTTCGCCCAGCAAGAAGGCCAGCGGTTAAACTTTAAGTAAACATTTTACTATTGGTTCAACATTAAAAAGAACATACTATATTTTCAAAGAAGTAGTTACGAGTATAATGACAGTTTTTACTTGTATTACACTCTTACGTACGGCTTTATTTCATCATTCGCATCTCATCCTAACCTTAATCCGATAATTTTTTTTTCTTTTCTTTCAGTTCTTTTCTTTTTTGTATCATCGAAGGTTTTACGAGCCCTTGTGGTCGGAAAGTTGTTGGAACAAATTTCGTCGAACTACTTAATCGTAAACTTTCAACCGAGTGGCTTAGCCAGTACCTATTTTCAGAAGTCGGATAACGATATATCATCCGATTCAAAATAGAACCGCATAAACAATCGTATACAGCCTATACACCTGCTGTGATTATTTACAAAATAAAGAAAATGAGCCATCAATCCTGATATTTTAGTGAAAACGCAAACTAAAACAACGAGTTCTTATATAGTTCCAATTTTCGAAGTGTCACCGGTTTTGTTTTTCTTTTCTCATGCCAAAATTTGGAAAGATTATTGCAGAGAGACATATTTACAGACTATTTCCAATATCTTTCCTTTTTCTTGTACTGCGTTGGAAACGCAACAGAAGAAAATTTCATTCTTTCAGCCAAAACTAGCACACAATATGCCAAAATTCGATATTACCTACTACATCTAAAAGATACTTTCCATATCTTGGTTTTTACTAATTTTCGAAGAAAAGTAGTATTAAACTCGTTTCGCCGAAAATTCATATTTCTTTATATATATATATATATATATATATATATATATATATATATATATATATATATATATATATATATATATATATATATATATATATATATATATATATATATATATATATATATATATATATATATATATATATATATATATATATATATATATATATATATATATATATATATATATATATATATATATATCATCAACATGATTAAAGGAGATAATCTCTGGAGTGGCCGATCCGATTGAGCTGAAACTTTCGGACAACGTAGATAAATTTTGTAGGTAGGTCCACAATTTGCTAAAATTCAGATATCCTAAACCCTTCGGCGGCGGCGAGCGTTTTAGTGAATTTTGCGGTACTCAAATATTTCCAAGCAGCGTGAATTTTTGATCAAAAAAAGTATAAGGAATGAAAACTAATTATGTTCGAAGCTTGTTTATGGTAAAGAATTGGAAATTTTGGGCCGTGTGTGGGTGCAGCGTGCCTAAAAGTAGGCAAGGATTTTTTTTCAAATTTTGATTTGTCATTGCTTCTGACAAAAACATTGGATCATCGTGAAATTTCCAGAGCGTATTGATGTTGACTACAGTTTAATATACACGGATTTCCAAGGTAGGGCGGGTAACCCTGTAGCTGCGACAGGCTCTTGAAAAAAATCCATCAAATCATTGAACCTCGTGAAAATTTTTTGATTTTTGACAAAAAATTCAAATCATTGATAAATTTTAACGTTTGTGCATCATGTCAATTTGAAATTTTTAAAATTCCGATTTGCACGAGAACGGCAACCCATTACTAAATTACCTCTATTTTCAGCACTCGAAAGTTCTGTTCACAAGAACTGACAACCGGATTATCCGATCATAATGAAATTCACAGAACATATTGGTATTGATTAGAACCTGGTCTGATAGAAGTGATTTTGAAATGCGGGTAACCCTGACGCAGTGGTGCCATCTTGAAAAATCCCTGAGAAAAAAAACAGCTTTTTGGCCTATAACTTCCGATTCAGATATCAGATTTAAACAAAATTCACACAATATTTGGATCTTATTTAAGGTAACATTTGGTAAAAAATTTGGCTGAAAAGTTTGGCTGAAAAATTAGAATAGAGTTGTCAGCTATGGTGATTTTTGTCTCCTAAATCTTGCAAATTTAATCAGCAAAATAAAGCTTTTTTCCCTATAACTTCCGGTGCAGTCATGATATCAAAATGAAGTTTATGCAGTAAATAGATTTTTATATGAGCCAAATGTCATAGGAATTTCGTACAAAAATCCTGAAAAGGCTGCCAGCTATGACCATTTTTGTAATTTTTTGGAATATTTTTACTTCGCGATTATGTCATTAGATTTGCAAATGGGAACGATCCTGCAATGAAAATTAACAACAAATATTAACGCTTTAAAAATTTGAAAAGTTAAAAAAAAAATTATAAATAAAAATTTTTTCACCCGTGGCGCAGTGATTCAATCGAAACGAAATTTATTGGTTGGGTTTAGTTTAACGTGAAGCAGATTTGGTATATTTTTTGCTTTGCTGCTGAGACAGGGTAACGAGCTTTAGCCATTTTCGTAACAATTACATCAACAGATGCTTCAAACTACATACTCATATGCAAAACATTTGCAACAAAACTAAGAAACCAATTTTTAAATTTTCCGAGTTTTGAACATTTTTTGGATGGTAGCTTCAAACAACGTTAGCCGCTAAAGCTTTCGACGAAATCCTCCGATGAGAACGAAATTCAAAGAATAAGTTGATTTAAGTATGAGCTTGTGAAGTATTGTGAAGAATTTAAGTATGAGCGTATTGCTGCTTCGTTGGGAAAATGTTGCCTGCACTGAACATTTTCATCATTTGTGTTATAGTTGAGTTCTGCTGCTTTGAACAAAGAATGGTTGATATGATTCTACAAAAAAGTGTATTACGTCCTTCCACATTTTTTTGTCACTCAAAGACAATTTCTTCGAAAATTAGTTTTCTAGCGGTTCAGGTGTTTTTTTCTTATGTTCGAAGAACAATAGTATTAAACTCGTTTCGCCAAAAATTCATATCTCTATATATATATATATATATATATATATATATATATATATATATATATATATATATATATATATATATATATATATATATATATATATATCAGCAAAATGATTAAGGGAGATAATCTCTGGAGTGGCCAATCCGATTGAGCTATAATTTTTGGAGAACGTAGATGTATACAATAGGTAGGTTAATGACTTTCTTAAATTCAGATATCCTAAACCTTTTGGCGGCGGCGAGCGTTTTAGTGAATTTTGAGGAACTCCTATATTTCCAAACAGTGTAAATTTTTGTTAAAGAAGAGTATTGGGAATGAAAACTAGTTATGTTTTTAGCTTGTTTATGATAAAGAATTGGAAATTTTGAGCCGTGTGTGGGTGCAGGGTGCCTAAAAGTAGGCAAGGATTTTTGTTCAAATTTTGATATGTCATTACTTGTAAGAAAAACAATGGATCATCGTGAAAATTACAGAGCGTATTGATGTTGACCAAAATATAGCACACATAGATTTTCAGAATAAAGCGGGTAACCCTGTAGCTGTGGCAGGCTGCTGAAAAAAAATCAAATCATTGATTTCAAATCATTGACCTTCCTGAAAAGTTTTTGATTTTTGACAAAAATTTCAAATCTTTGATAAATTTTATCCTTTGTCCTTCATCTCAAGATAAAATTTTCAAAATTCCGATTTGCATAAGAACGGCAACCCATCACCAAATTACCTCTATTTATAAGGTGATGCCCTAATGGTTTAGAATCAAATAAACCGCTCTAGCGGTACAGAGAAAAACTTTTCTCGATAAAGAAATAGGAGACTGGGGTTTGAACTGTAGAGAAAGAAAGTTCAAGAATTTTTGAGCGGTTAAAAATTAAAGAATAAGTAAAGTGCAAGTTAACAGAATTTTTTTTGAGAATATAGTGAAAGTTAAGAAAGTTTACGAGTACAAAGTGAACGTTGAGACAATTAATTTAGAATTCTAGTGTGGAGAGTGAAACTAGGAAGGTGAAGAATTCTGGCTGTTAGAGAACTTAATACTGAAATAATGTCAAAACGTTCATTTTGCATTTAAATATAAGTTAAAGTTGGGAAGAAATAAGGGGGTGAGATTTTGTTGATGAAAACGTGAAAATAGCTTCAAATAAAGTGAAAAGCTATAAATAGACAACGACCGAGCTGATAGTTGAAAAGCCGAAAGACCTTAGCAAGAAGGGTATATCGTTGAAATAGTTGCAGACCGTATAAATTAATGCAAATGGCTGAAAGAAAGGAAGTCTAGCAGACTATCTGGGACTTCAACGACAGTGACGATTTCACAAAACAACATGGGGAGAACGATTGCTGAAGAGCAGGTGATAGTGTAAAAATGAGCTTAATTTCCAAGGAACGATTTTCAGTTGGACAAGTTTGTGAGTGGAGGCCAAATAATTAGTCGTTTGACAAAAATCAAAAGAAGAACTTTTTGTGAATAGTAAAATAGTTAACTTTTCAACCAGATTTTATTCACAAATTAAACAAATGCTCATAAACAATAAGACTTAATTAAATTTCTTGAATATTATCAACGGAGACGGAATATATAATCATTCTTATAGTTAAAAGTTAGAATAAATCACGTGTTGTAGATATGAATTACAGAAAATTCACTATATATATTTTCTTATCATAAATATGGTATGAAAAAATTTTGGTGTGGGTGCATGTTTATTTATATATATAAGTATAGTTTATAGTTTTTGTACACAAATATTAATTTAATAGGTTATTTCACTTGGATTATTCAAATTTGATTACTCAACTTTTTTGGTTATCTTGTATGATATATGTGAACAAATTGCGGCTGGGGTCTGGTATGAATGAAGCCCACCCAAATTAGTATTCAATTTGTATGTTTACTTTTGTTTGCTTGAATATTTGAATTTGTTTTTTTTGCTTGAGTTATTCAGGTTTTCCTTTTCTTACTAATTTTCGAAGAAAATTAGTATTAAACTCGTTTCGCCGAAAATTCATATATATATATATATATATATATATATATATATATATATATATATATATATATATATATATATATATATATATATATATATATATATATATATATATCATCAAAATGATTAAGTGAGATAATCTCTGGAGTGGCCGATTCGATTTAGCTGAAACTTTCGGAGAACGTAGATATATAAAGTAGGTAGGTCCACGACTTGCTAAAATTCAGATATCTTAAACCTTTTGGCGGCGGCGAGCGTTTTATTGAATATCCTATATTTCCATTCAGCCTAAATTTTGTACAAAAAAAGTATTGGGAATGAAAACTTATTATGTTTTAAGATCGTTTATGGCAAAAAATTGGAAATTTTGAACCGTGTGTGGGTGTAGCGTGCCTAAAAGTAGGCAAGGATTTTTTTTCAAATTTTGATTTGTCATTATTTCTGACAAAAACATTGGATCATCGTGAAATTTGCTGAGCGTGGAAATGGAAATGATCCTGCAATGAAAATTAACAAAAAAAAAATTCCAATTTGATTCTGCTTTCGGAGACTGATTCCGCAAAATGATCGAATTTCCCGTTTCAATGTTCTCAGCTTTGATAAGCTTTAGAGATGATATACGTTGTCCATGCTGATTTATAGACAAGAAGGGAACCGTGATCAAATTCAATTACCTTTACTAAGTAAAATTATGTCCATGGATATAAGTCGGAGATGTTAAAATTTGTCACAACTAGCAGAAATAAAAATGTAATGATTTCCAACTGCAAGTGGCCACGCCAGTTAAGTATGTACTGTGTGCTGGTGTCTGATGAGAATCAGTGCATACTTTCGAAACCACTTTGTCAAAATAGAATTTTCAATGTAGATTAAATTTTTAATGTAAATAAAAACTTGTTCAATTTTAATCATCCCGCAAAAACAATTACAATTTGTTTCTGCTTTCGGAGTCTGATTCCCCAAAACGATCGAGTTTCCCGTTTCAATGTTTTCAGCTTTGATAAGCTTAAGAGATGATATACGTTGTCCATGCTGATGTATTGACAAGAAGGGAACCGTGATCAAATTCAATTACCTTTACTAAGTAAAATTATATCCATGGATATAAGTCGGAGATGTTAAAATTTGTCAAAACTAGCATAAATAAAAATGTAATGATTTCCAACTGCAAGTGGTCACGCCAGTCAAGTATGCACTGTGTGCTGGTGTCTGATGAGAATCAGTGCGTACTTTCGAAACCACTTTGTCAAAATAGAATTTTCAATGTAGATTGAAATTTTTAATGTAAATAAAAAGTTGTTCAATTTTAATCATCCCGCAAAAACAATTCCATTTTGATTCTGCTTTCGGAGGCTGATTCCGCAAAACGATCGAGTTTCTCGTTTCAATGTTCTCAGCTTTGATAAGCCTTAGAGATGATATACGTTGTCCATGCTGATTTATAGACAAGAAGGGAACCGTGATCAAATTCAATTACCTTTACTAAGTAAAATTATATCCATGGATATAAGTCGGAGATTTTAAAATTTGTCACAACTAGCATAAATAAAAATGTAATGATTTCCAACTGCAAGTGGTCAGGCCAGTCAAGTATGCACTGTGTGCTGGTGTCTGATGAGAATCAGTGCATACTTCCGAAACCACATTGTCAGAATAGAATTTTCAATGTAGATTAAAATTTTTAATGTAAATAAAAAGTTGTTCAATCTGAATCATCCCGCAAAAACAATTCCAATTTGATTTTGCTTTCAGAGGCTGATTCCGCGAAACGATCGAGTTTCCCGTTTCAATGTTCTTAGCTTTGATAAGCTTTAGAGATGATATACGTTGTCCATGCTGATTTATAGACAAGAAGGGAACCATGATCAAATTCAATTACCTTTACTAAAAAAAATTATATCCATGGATATAAGTCGGAGATGTTTCAATTTGTCACAACTAGCATATATAAAAATGTAATGATTTCCAACTGCAAGTGGTCACGCCAGTCAAGTATGCACTGTGTGCTGGTGTCTGATGAGAATCAGTGCATACTTTCGAAACCACTTTGTCAAAATAGAATTTTGAATGTAGATTAAATTTTTTTTTGTAAATAAAAAGTTGTTCAATCTGAATCATCCCGCAAAAACAATTCCATTTTGATTCTGCTTTCAGAGGCTGATTCCGCAAAACGATCGAGTTTCCCGTTTCAATGTTCTCAGCTTTGATAAGCTTTAGAGATGATATACGTTGTCCATGCTGATTTATAGACAAGAAGGGAACCGTGATCAAATTCAATTACCTTTACTAAGTAAAATTATATCCATGGATATAAGTCGGAGATGTTAAAATTTGTCACAACTAGCATAAATAAAAATGTAATGATTTCCAACTGCAAGTGGTCACGCCAGTCAAGTATGCACTGTGTGCTGGTGTGTCTGATGAAAATCAGTGCATACTTTCGAAACCACTTTGTCAAAATAGAATTTTGAATGTAGATTAAAATTTTTAATGTAAATAAAAAGTTGTTCAATTTTAATCATCCCGCAAAAACCACTCCAATTTGATTCTGCTTTCAGAGGCTGATTCCGCAAAACGATCGAGTTTCCCGTTTCAATGTTCTCAGCTTTGATAAGCTTTAGAGATGATATACGTTGTCCATGCTGATTTATAGACAAGAAGGGAACCGTGATCAAATTCAATTACCTTTACTATGTAAAATTATATCCATGGATATAAGTCGGAGATGTTAAAATTTGTCACAACTAGCATAAATAAAAATGTAATGATTTCCAACTGCAAGTGGTCACGCCAGTCAAGTATGCACTGTGTGCTGGTGTCTGATGAGAATCAGTGCATACTTTCGAAACCACTTTGTCAAAATAAAATTTTCAATGTAGATTGAAATTTTTAATGTAAATAAAAAGTTGTTCAATTCCGCAAAACAGTCCGCAAAAACAATTCTAATTTAAATATTAACCCTTGAATTCTTTTCACCCGTATACCTTCCAGTGCAGTGATTCATTCGAAACGAAATTTATTGGTTTGGTTTAGTTTAACGTAAAGCAGCTTTGGTATGTATTTTGCTTTGCTGCTGACACAGGGTAACCAGCTTTAGCCATTTTCGTAACTATTGCATCAACATATGCTTCAAATAACATTTTCGTATGCAAAACATTTGCAATAAAAATATGAAACTAATTTTTAAATTTTCCGAGTTTTGAAAATTTTTTGGATGGCAGCCTCAAACAACGTTTAACCGCTAAAACTTTTGACGTAGTCCTCCGATGAGAGCGAAATTCAAAGGATAAGTTGATTTTAGTATGAGCTTGTTAAAATAAACTTACTGCTACTTCGTTGGGAAAATGTTGCCAGCACTGAACATTTTCATTATTTGTGTTGTAGTTGAGTTCTGTTGCTTTGAACAAGGAATGGTTGATATGATTCTACAAAAAAAGTGTATTACGTCTTCCCACATTGGCACTCAAAGATAATTTCTTCGAAAATAAGTTTTCAAGCAGTTCAGGTGCGCTAGAGTTTTTCAATTTTTAATTTTGTTTTTTTTTGTTTTGATATTTTCTGTTTCTACATACACAATGAATTATAACTAAATTAATAAATCATGATTCTTACGGATTCTCTTCTTTCCCTTCTTATTTGTGGTTTTCATTGTCTTATTCATCTTTAACATGTTCGAAGTCATTAATCAAAGAAATATAAGATTACGACACGCGCATGTCTTTCTCAACTGGCTGCTTGTGTGTGACGTCATCGGTAGAGTTCGACCGAAGAATGAATGCATGAAACTATGAAAATGTATGGAAAATATATTTTCGTGTGTAATTTATAACAATTTTTCTTGTTCTGCATTGTTTTACAAGTCATTAGCCGTTAATGAGCCTTTATATAGTATATTTTTCGAAGTTTATAATTTATATGGACATTGCTGGTAGTATAATTTATATGGACATTGATTTTGCAGTTGTTAGTTCTTTGCGCTGTTTAAGTGAAAAAAGTTATCAAAATGCGTTGTGCGGTGTATGGATGCTGTAGTGATAATCAAAAGAAAAATAGAACAAGTGAAGAAAAATCTATTCGGTTCTATAGGTTCCCAAAGGATGCAACATTTTGTGAAATGTGGAAAGTGAAGTGCAAAAGAAATGACGATTTCAATGTGTCTACTGCCACATTGTGTTAGAAACATTTTTCGGATGAAAGTTACGTTCGAAATTTAATGCATGAATTGCTCAGTAATATTTTATGTTAAATTTTAAAGGCGTTTGATTTGAGGTATCAAAAATCAATACACCTACAAATTGAAGAAAGATGCAGTTCCTGTGCTTCATCTTCCCAGTAGTTTGATGTTGACAGACTCGAATCACGCTAGACACAATAGGTCCAATGTTCGACAGCGAAAAGCCATTATAAGCTCAATTACTGAAGGGTATGTACCTTGATTACATTCAAAATAACTCTCATGACCATTGTTAATAAATTGTGAAATATTAATGTTTAATCATGTTTGCAATTGTAAATTAACAGTTGTTTTGAATTGATTAATATTTTGTATTGTTTCGTGTGAGACATACATATACTTTTATGATTCATCGTCTTGAATCAGATTTTATACAAGCTATGCATTAACAAATTTAGTATAGAACTTGAAGTCAATTAGTAATCCGCGATTTTGTTACGCTTTCATTGCTATCCATTACGCTTCCATTACTATTTAGAGTTAAATATGATATCAAAGAGACGAAAAGAACTGTTTCTAAAGTTGAGTTCCAAAGCGCAAACCACGACAGTGAGTCGAAAATCCGAATCGCTACACTTGAGGAGGAAGTTCGACTTTTGAAAGAAAAATTGTAAGATGAAACTGTTAGCTGTTTGTAGAGAGCATCACTACATTATTACTATTTTAAACAGAGAAAGTACCGATGATCAGTTGCAAAAAAAAGCTGAAACTAAACTGCAGTATAAAATGGAGTCAGAAAAAAGCAAATACTCCTTGGAAAATATGACTACAAACTTGCGTGGCATTTTTACAGAAGGACAAATAAGGAAGCTTAGTGAACCAAAAAAAAATTAAATTGGTCAGAGGAGGATATATCCAAAGCCATAGTCATTTATTTATTTATTTATTTATTAATGTCCAAATCAACAGAACAAATCCAATTATAGATTAGACATAACAAAAAAGAAAATAAATATATATATATACATATACAAAGAAAAAGAAAAATTAAAATTAAGTTAAATTCAGAAAGGAAAAGTAATCAAAAGCAAAATCAAAAACAAGATACAAGATACAACAAAAGATTAAATTCTGACATATTTCATGTATCTGATAGAACGTTATTCTTTAAAATATTTTTAAACATTGTTAATGTTTGAGGCAGAGGACCAAGTTTAAGGTTATTATGCTGACGAGGCAAACGCAAAAGGGGAGAAAAGAAATAGGTGTCAGTACGGGCAAATGTAACGTTAAATTTAAAAAATGTTCTATTAGGACGGCCCGAATCTCTAACAGAAAGGTAAATGCTGGGGTCCACCAATATACAGCCGTTGAAAAGTTTACAGAGGAGGCACTCGTCGAGGAACACTCTTCGTGACTCAAGGGAAGGAATTTGAAGGATGGAAAGGCGCATACTGTAATCGCAATACGGAATACTGAACTTGTAGAACAATGAGCGGGTGAATCTGCGTTGCACGGATTCAACCGCAGCAATCAAGTAACCGTGATGTGGACACCAAATTTGGCAACAGTATTCAAGAACACTACGAACGAAGGAAAAAACAGATATAGAGGAGTGGAAAGATTAACAAAACGTTTAGAGGATCTAGGGATGAAGCCGGAAAAACGAGAAGCCTTGGCAGTGACGTGTAAAATATGCAAATCGAACTTCAACTTGGAATCGAAGATCACGCCAAGGTCCTTGAAACTAGCAACAACATTGAGAGGGGAGCCAAGGACAGAGTAGGAGAAGAGGGGATGTTTTGTGGGTGAAAGACATTTGATGACACTTCGAAACATTCAAAGTGAGAGAATTCGCTGCGCACCAGGTAGCCAAAGTATCCAAATCTTTCTGCAATAAGGAACAGTCACTAGCGGATTCTATCACTCTGAAAATTTTGAGATCATCAGCGTACAAAAGACAGGGTGAATTAAAGAGGGAAGGAAGACTAGGTCAGACTAGTCATACTAGTAGGTCAGACTAGTCATACTAGGAAGACTAGTCATATACGCTACAGGAGCTAGAGCCTATAAGCTCTCCAGAGGTGGTGTGAGAGAGTCCAAATGCAGTCAGGAGTTCTTACCGTAGTGACACAAATCATGCGGTACTCCGAACTCAATCGGCATATGAGGGTATGTGTCCTGTCATTCGATGAAATGAAAATTTAAGCCACCTACTGCTATGACAAAGCACAGGATGAAACTTTAAAGCCAGCAAATTATGTGCAAGTAGCTATGATTAGAGGCTTGTTCGGGAATTGGAAACAGCCTATATTTTATGCTTTTGACTGCAGAATGACAAAAGCCGTCCTGCTTGATGTGATAAAAGCTGTTGAGTCATGCGGGTTTGCAATTCATGCCATCGTTAGCGATTTAGGAGCTGGAAATCGCATACTTTATAAGGAGCTAGATGTATCATATACAAAACCATGGTAATTAGTAATGCTATTTAAGTTTTGACATAAAACGTATTCAGTGTTTCCAAGTGGAAAAAACTGCGAACTTAACAATGATAATGAAATAAAACTATCATCCTTCATAGTTCAATATGGCCCGCTCGTGTTCATGGTTGCTAACGCTGATGTACACGACAAAGTCTCAAGCAGCGATCGCGATGGCATCGAAAATGATTGATTTTTCAATGGATTCAATATCATGGATTCAATATTTTTTTTAAAGTAAAGGTGGCCTTCACGATCATCCAGACCAGCTTGAGTTTCAGCATCGGCTGCGAACCTATATAGTGGGCCATAATAATGGTGCTTTTGTTGGTGAATATTGAATATTGCTAACCCAACTCATTGTGAGAGAAACATATATGTATTTGCTGACGCGCCACATCATATAAAACTCATCAGAAATAATTTCATCGATAGAGGGTTTATCATGCCTGATGGGACTCATTTAAAAAAAACGGTTGTAGAAAAAACCTTAAACTGTAGCACCGGTGATCTTTCAATCACTCACAAACTTTCACATAGTATGCTGAACGAGAAAGGTGTTGAGAGACAGAAGGTAAAATTTGCAACCAAGCTATTATCGCATACTACTGCAATGGCTATAAAGAGGACTGCATCTTTAGGACATCTGGAATAAGAAAACTGGTTACAATGCTCAGATTTTATTAAGAAGGTATTTTATAACTATAAATGGCACTGCATGCAAAGTTACCTTCAATTTACGTTTTCGGTCGTGTGAAACGTTATACTGATGTAACTAAAACCTCTATAGGTGCAGTAGCGGCTCGTCAGGGACGGCAAGGTCGGCAGTGCCGACCCAAAACTCCTGTCCAGTTCATGCAGAGTGAAATCGTTAATTTTATAAAATATTCCTTTTTATATTATTATTTATAAAAAAAAATCCTATGTATGCTTTAGCTTTATTACTTTTCAAACATTTGCTTATTATTACACACTGCGCCTGTTTATCTACTTTGTTATAATATTGCATTCCTACCAATTCTCTTTGATAACATACATTTAGGCTTCTTATTTATTCCGGGTCGGCAAGCCGATGAGATGAAATCCAAATTGCCTTGCAAAATCCAAATACGCTGGTGGTCGGTGAACGACCTTGCCACTCATAGTTATACACACTGCACGCCCTATTCTGAGTCGGCAAGCGCACTCAAATCATTTTCGATGCCATCGCGATCGATGCTTGAGACTTTGTCGTGTACATCAGCGTTAGCAACCATGAACACGAGCGGGCCATATTGAACTATGAAGGATGATAGTTTTATTTCATTATCATTGTTAAGTTCGCAGTTTTTTCCACTTGGAAACACTGAACCGTATATTTTCATGCGTTGGCTAAGTAGAGTTTTCTTTGGGCCGATGCATAGGATAATTTATGGGTCAGCGTGCCGTGCCTGAGATCATATACATATATTTCTCTCAGCAAATTTGCAATGCTTTAGTATGCTGTTAAAATGTTTTCGCGAGATACAGCTGCATGTATGCAGATAATTTTTACTAATGTTCGAAGAAGAACATTAGTATTAAAATCACTTTGGCCAAAAATTCATATTTCTATATATATATATATATATATATATATATATATATATATATATATATATATATATATATATATATCATCAAAAAATTTCAGTGAAAAAATCTCAGGAACGCGCCATCCGATTGAGCTGAAATTTTCAGGACACATTGGTGTTAATGCAGAATAGTGCCAGGTCTCAGAAAAAGTTAAAAATCTTTAATCCTTTGGCGCCGGCGGCCATTTTAGTGATATTTTTAATATACCTATTATTCCGTACACAAATAAGTTTTGCAAAAATAAAGTTGACGAAATAAATTTTGAACGTGTTTTACATGTGAATCGGATAATGTTCTGGAATTTTTTTAACCCCATGTGTGCGCTGGGTGCCTAAAAACAGAACGGGAAAACTTGAAAATTTTTAAATTGCGATAACTTTTGACAGAAATATTCAATCACTACGAAATTTTTAAAACATATTTATATTATTTAGTTGTAGATTTTTGTAGCTTTTGATGAGCGTGCTGGCAACCCTGTAGCTAGGGCAGGCACTGAAAGTGAAAACCTCCAAATCATCGTCTCTCTTGAAAAACTGCCGCTTCTTCAAAAAACAGCCACTCATATGTAAATTTTGTGCTTTGTTTACATAAACAAAAAATAAAATTTGATATGGTATAACGGACAAGCCTGGTAACCCTTGCCCAATTAACCTATATTTTTAGCATCAAAAACTTCTGTTCACGGAAACTCACGATCCAATGAGCAGAATTAATTGAAATTTGCAGAATGTATTGGTTTTATATAGGACCAGGTCTGATGGAAGTGATTTTGAAATGCGGGCGATTCTGTGCCAGTGGTGCCATCTTGAAAAATCACTAAAAAAGATAACTGCTTTTAGCCCTATAAATTCTGATTGAATCGTTCGATATTGACGAAATTCACACAGTAGCTGAACTTTATTTAAAACCACGTTTGGTAGAAATTTGGTCGAAAAATTCGGTTGGAGTTGCCAGCTATGATAATTTTGGTGTCTTAAATTTGAAAAAAAAAAATTTGGAAGTGAAAATATTAAACCATCGAATTTCCGAAAACTGTCCGTTTCTTACAATAAAACCAATCTGTTTACAAATCTTATGTTTTATCTACACGTTCAAAGAAAAACTTTGCAAATTTCATGTCGGACAAGAACGGTAACCCTTTCCCAGTCAACCTATATTTTTAGCATCAAAAACTTCTGTTCACGGGAACTCACGAATCAATAATCAGATACCATTGAAATTTACAGAATGCATTGGACTTAAGCAGGACCAGGTCTGATAGAAGCGATTTTGAATTGTGGGCAGCTCCGTGCCAGTGGTGCCATCTTGAAAAATTACAAAGAAAAAAAAAACTGCTTTTTGCCCTATGAAATGTGAATCAGTTACCAGATTTTCATGAAATTGACACAGTAGCTGAACCTTACTTTAAACTCTGTCTGATAGAAATTTGGTTGAAAAATTCGATTGGTGCTGCCAGCCATGGTAATTTTTGTGTCTTTGGATTTGAAAATTCGCTCAGGAAAATAAAACTTTTCACCCTATAAGTTCCAGTGCAGTCATGAAATCAATACGAATTTCATACAATTAATGGAACCTACTATAAACATTATTCAGGCCAAATTTGGTTGAAAAGCCATGATAGGGTTGCCAGCTATTGTTGGTTTTGTGTTTGTTTGCAATATCTTTATAAAGCGGTTTTATCGTAGAATTTTCAATTGGTAATGATATTGTAATGATTGGAATGATATTCCCGCCTCGTCGATTTAATAGATATGCACTTTTATAGTAGGAATTTTTGATTCATGCATCCAAGAATTTAGCTTGGTACCATCAATGTAATATTAAGCTTTCGATTATTTGAAAAAACTCGCTGCAGGTAATCCTAAATTTCTTTATACTCCTATAACTTCGAATGTAATATAACAACGTGAAGCAGATGTGATATATTTTTGGCTTTGATACTGGCGAAAGGTTGCCAGCACGAGTTGGTATTGCTACTTTTGTATCAATAAATGCTTGCAGTTAGTATTCATACCGGAAACATTTACAATGAAAATAAATAACCGATGTTTCAATTCCGAAAGTTCTGCAAATTTTTTCGGATCGCAGCCCCAAACACCAACTTCAGTTACAGTGCTGCAGGCACTGAGCATTTTCTTCATTGATGTTATATGAGATGCGGCTTTCGAAATTTTGTGAAATAAGCAACTGATAACGAATATAATTAACCCGTGGTTTGCTCTAATAAACGTTGAAATTCATGCCAGTGGTAATATCTGAAACCTTCCACCATGAGTTATAATGTATTCTTGAGACCAAAGTAGAACGTGGCGTTTGAAACAGTTTGGCCGTAATAAGCAGCTCATGTGGTGGAATATGCACTCAAAACCTGCACAATTCTTCTCCTGTTCTTCGAACATTAGTGTTTCTAGCGGTTCAGGTGCGCTAGAGTTTTTTTTTTATTTTAATTATTTGTGAACTTTAATTGTTTTAGAAGAAATTTGTTTGGTCTGACATATAAATGTTTGTTATAAATTTATATTTTTCACACTCATATTTATTAAAATTTCAATCTTATATTGACTTTAATAGGGAAAGGACTTTTTAAAAGAGTAAATAAAAATTAATAATTAACGATGATGCTATTTATTTTTTTTCCCGCCTCGTCGATTTAATAGATATGCACTTTTATAGTAGGAATTTTTGATTCATGCATCCAAGAATTTAGCTTGGTACCATCAATGTACCAATATTTAAAATATGTCTTATGTGTGTTGAGACTTTGTCGTTGGTTTACAAAATTCGAACAATTATTGTTGAGTATGCTATTTTATGCATATTTTTGTGGTAACGTATTCTTCTTTTATTAATTGCCGACCCATTCGAAAGCATCACGAGCCGCCACTGTATAGGTGAACGATTGGTTTGATGTCTTGAATGTCCGTGTTCCATCCACTGACACTAGAGATAGGATGAAAGCATTTGGAATGAAGATGGAAGTCCAACAACCAAATGTAACAAGCATGAGTAATATCATGCGCGACTTTCGAGTGGCTGGAAGTAAAAGCATGTTACCGTTCCAAAAAAGTATCAATGCATTAATTCGACCGTGTATTCTTGTGTGTTAGCTAACGCTTTGCTTAGGTATTATACAAACCAATACAGCTCTTCCTTTGCTGTTTGAAGACCTAAAAAAACGGTATGGGACAAAATATATACTGACTCATAGGCTGAATCAAGATGTCCTGGAAAACTTTTTCTCTGTTATACGGAGTAAAGGTGGCCTTCACGAACATCCAGACCAGCATGACCGGCTGCGAAGCTATATAGTGGGCCATAATAATGGTACTTTTGTTGGTGAAACAAATGTTACCGAAGACAATACACCGGACTTAGAACCTACTTTATCAGGCAAAACACTTCAAAATACACCGCAGCTATAACACTTTATTGACTTTTATATATTCAGCCAAAATTTTGTGCCGCTTGAACTGTGCAACGCAACTTGAGGAGAATGAAATATGTACAGATCGGGAAATGAATGACCTCCAATATGACGGACTAGAAAATTTAGAAGTTTTATTTGCCATACATTTAAAAATATTTCTCCCGATATTTCAGTTGTGCGAGCGGATGACAAATCGTGGTCTTGGGTGAGCCAACTATCAGAAGGAGGTCTTGCAAAGCCGACATCAGAGTTCATGGAGAAAATGAAACTCCTTGAGGTATTATTCGAAAATTTTAACCCTGACATTTCTTTGACTACTTGCAGAGGCTACTTAAAAACGTTACTGGAAATTGCAAAAACTGTTGAATGTAGCTATGAAGTAAAAAAACTATTTTTTAGGTCAAAATTGTTTTTAAGAATAAGAAAATTAAATAAAAGTTTGAGGGAAAGTTTTTTGAAAAAAGCCACATTGAATTATAATGATGGCAAGAAAAGGAAAATGATGCGAAAACTTAGAACATGATGTAAATTATTGTTATAACTTCACTTTTAAACTAACCATGCATGTAAAAGTTATGTCTAACAGAAAATTATGTAAATTATGTAAAATTGAATTGAAAATATACATAATTGAAATAAATTGAGCCTATTTTTCATTTATAAATTGTTCTTTTGTCAACAGTTAAAGTTATTTTTCTATTAGAGTTATTTTTGACTCAATCAGTTTTACAAACAGATGTTTCATTCCCAACCTACATCGCAGATTTAGTTGTATTGTTATATTACTACTATTTAAATATATTTTCTGCATATGTTACATTTAGTATGGGCGTTTAGAATAGTCCACAACTTATACATGTTAAATTGAACATACTTTGATTCTCTAATTGGCTAATTAGTCTACATGCACGTATTCAAACAGAATTACTCAAACGAGTCGCGCAGCGCCCATATATTCTACCCAAATAGTACAGTAAATCTGTCGAAAAAAAAATCGATTTACGGAAATTAGTGCCTAGGACGTGAATCTTTTTTTATTCGATGACAAATGAGATTTACTAAGCAACCATGGGGGTGGACCAGTTGAACCCTTAGCGGTCTTTTGAAAAACTCAAAAAAACAACCAAAAAATTTTTGAAATGCGTTTATCTCGTTTGCTATGCATTTCACAGAAAAATCGATTGATGATAAAATGTAGAGGACGTTAAAATCTACAATTTATGTCATTGGAGCAATGCTGTACAACAAAAAATGCACACGGTAGGTGGCGCCAAAGTATCCAAAAAAGTGTTTTTCCACTTTTTCGCCCTGAAAATATTATTTTAACGCAAAAATGTAAATGCAAAAGTTGTTCCTTACATTTTTATCAACAACTTTTATTTAAACATTTTTTATATACGACTTACCGTTTCAAAGTTACAGTGCAATATAGCGCAGCGTATACAGCACCGTGCTGTTAATGGTATGTAATTTCGTCGTACCTACTGTGACTTTCTCCGGCGACGTTGGCATAGTTCTAACAAAAGGGACTATTCGACCATCTGCCCTATTGACTAAGGACCGTACATTTTTCAGTTGCCATGTGAGTTTCGGAGAGTAGAGACAGCAAAACTTAGCTCTCTAAAAATGAGTGATAATGTGTCGATTTGTTTCGTTTGTGGCGAAAGTGTTTTAAATAACGTCCGTCACGTGGGTGTAGAGGCTCGGAAAACATTAATAAAAGCAGCAATAGTTAGACGTGATACTAAAAACCTGGAATGGCTCGACGACAACAGCATCCCAGTTCCAGACCTTCACAGCAGTTGCTACCGCAAATACAGCAATTACGAACGCGCTGCTGAACAGATTCAAAAACACCAAAAACAACAAGAGTTGTCAAGGTATTTTGTCAATAATTTTTATTGTAGTTGTTCTTTTGATTTGGAAGATTTTACTTTTGTTTATACTATCGAAATCGGACCTTCCCCCCCTCCCTATAGTGCGTAATAACATTTCACCCTCTTGATATAAAAAACATATATTTATCACATAATATAGGATATTATATACAATAGCATTTCCCGCTATTAATATCATAAATATACATAAATATACATTTATCATTATCATCTAATCTCAGTTCAGATTCGTAGTTCTGGTGTACGGCTGTACTACAATTGCTTGTTTATATGAATATTTGTTGTGTTCATAATGGTCTTACAATTTTTTATCTTGAGCTTTATTGTAATGATTTTTTAAGTAAGCATTTTAATTAAGCATTATTTATAAAACCAGTATCCAGAAGTTCGTCACAACATCTCCGGAATGAGTTTTAATGGAAATAATATTGATTCGTCAAATTAACCAGTTTTTAAGTTAGTGTTATAAAGCGTAACTTAAGTTATAAAGTACATAAAAACATGTAAATAAAAACTGTTGAAAACATTGATGAATATTTCTGTGAATAGTAATAATAATAATATTATACTTATTTACATTAACAATAAAAGTTTTTCTTATTTATATTATATGAAAAATTATGATTTCATAACTATTTGTAAAGAATAACTTATACCAACATTTGCACAGAAGTCCTAATAATTGATAATTGCTTGTCAGTAACTGAATAAAATTGTTAAAATGTTATAAATAAAAAAAAATAATAAATCTTGATTAAAACGTGTACCTCCGATGTGCACTCATTGCGTGCAACCGTATTATTGGAATTTTCGTACTTTTGCAAGCTGCAGCTTTGAAACGGTAAGTCGTATAAAAAAAATGTTTAAATAAAAATTGTTGATAAAAATGTAAGGAACAACTTTTGCATTTACATTTTTGCGTTAAAATAATATTTTCAGGACGAAAAAGTGGAAAAACACTTTTTTGGATACTTTGGCGCCACCTACCGTGTGCATTTTTTGTTGTACAGCATTGCTCCAATGACATAAATTGTAGATTTTAACGTCTTCTACATTTTATCAGCAATCGATTTTTCTGTGAAATGCATAGCAAACGAGATAAACGCATTTCAAAAATTTTTTGGTTGTTTTTTTGAGTTTTTCAAAAGACCGCTAAGGGTTGAACTGGTCCACCCCCGTGGTTGCTTAGTAAATCTCATTTGTCATCGAATAAAAAAAGATTCACGTCCTAGGCACTAATTTCCGACCTCAACCTGCAGATTGACTGTACTAAAATGCTTGTGCACACGACATCCGACGAACTCTACCGTCTACGTCATGCGCAGAGAGAGAATACAATCGTCACTCTACTGTCGCTATCTCTAGTATTTGTTGTATCATGGTTCTAAAGGCCTCTGTAAACGCTCAAACATGGTTCGAGTAAACTTGGTTCGACTAAAAATCCGCAGACAGTAGATAGAGGTGAGACCTATTTACTCGAACTTGCAAACGCTTCTCGTAAAAATTAGTCGAATTAATGTCACATTTAGCAAGTGATAAATTTATAGTTTTGTAATCATTAATAATGAGTGCGAAAAAAAGGTTTCTAGATTTTTTAATTGCTAGTGAGTATTTAGAGAAGGAAGCACTATTGTTAAAATTATTTTCGAAATTTTCTTCGCATGGACAATCAAACTTATAATCATTTATTGGAAATCGTAGCACCTTTGATTGTGAAGCAAAATACATTAATGCGCGATGCTATTTCACTGCATGAAAGACTATCTGCAACTTTACGATTCTTAACTTTAGGGCAAAGTTATGAGGATCTCAAATTTTTAACAAGAATTTCATCCCGAAGCTTGAGCGTATTGCCATTGAAACGTGCTGGACGATTATGAAAGCATTGAAAAATTGCATTAAGGTACTAAATACTGTTATATCTTATGATATTTTAGTTGCATTAAATTTACTTTATGCCTTTGCCATTGCCATTGCCACTGAAACGTGCTGGGCGATTATGAAAGCATTGAAAAATTGCATTAAGGTACTAAATACTGTTATATCGTATGATAATTTAGTTGCATTAAATTTACTTTATGCCTTTGTGTTACCAGATGCCACAGAATGAAGATGATTGGATAGCAATTTCCGAGGGATTTCAAAAACGGTGGAATTTTCCCAACTGCATCAGTGTGATGGATGGGAAACACGTGAACATCCGTAAGCCACCAGAAACAGGCTCATATTATTTCAACTATAAAAAAAGTTTCAGTGTTGTGCTATTTGCCATAGTTGATGCAGATTACCAGTTCATTATGGTAGAAGCCGGAGCAAACGGACGAGTATCTGACGGTGGTATTCTGGCAAATTCAATGTTTTTTTGAAAAATTGAAGGAACAGAGCCTGCACATTCCTAAATCAAATATGTAAGCGGGTACGAATGCGGAGCTGCCATTTGTTTTTGTTGGCAACGATGTCTTCCCTTTGCAAGCAAACATTATGAAACCCTTCAGTAGAGAAAGTTTATAAGACGAGGAATCTATTTTCAATTACAGGCTATCACGAGCTCGCAGGATTGTTGAAAATGCTTTCGGGATTTTATCGTCTCGCTTTAGAGTCGTGTTGAATATAATAAATTTCCATCCCGATTAAGCTAAAGTAATTGTCTTAGCGTGCTGCTATTTACACAATTTTTTAAGGGGGTATTCCGGTTTTTCGGTTTGAGAAAATCGAAAATTTTTTTTTTGCATTTTCTTATTCCACTATGATCATATAATCTTGCTTTAAAATTTTATCGCAGTATCTGTTTTCGTTTTGAAGCTATTCGCATTTCCACCACTATCATCTCTGGAAAATCCCCGGCACGCTTGAGGCGAGAGTGTTTGAGATAAAACTTTAAACGCGATTTTCTCAAAACCATCTTTTCTCAACTTCTTGGCAAGATTTCTCGAAAACGGTCTTACAGAATTTAATGGGTGATATATCAAATTATTTGCTATAATTTAAGGAAAAAGATGAACTACGATTGTGACGATACAAAACAATTAACTATAATTTTTAATAAAAAAACTAAAAAAAAAAGGAAAAATTAGAAAATTTTTTTTTTTTAGGCTGCCATTTTTTAACGAATAATTGGATATTGATAAGCGTAGTTCATCTTGTAACGGGTATTCTCTTGAGTAAAATGACACCTCATTTGCTAATTTCAGATAATTCAAACGGACGCAATCCTGTCAAGATTGATTTTCAAAGGTCAACTTCAAGCCCTCATAGCAACAACAATTTTCAACTTTTTTTTTTTAAATCCAAGTTTTTTCTAAAGTTCAAATCCTGCAATAAACGCAAAATAAAACCATATCCACTGAGTATTTATTTTTATGTATTAAAATTCATATTGAAATAATGAACGATTATCGCGTGAAAAACCGGAATACCCCCTTAAGGCAACGGAACCCGGCACAATATTTACAAACCGGAAATATTGACGTAGAAGACATAGATACTCGAGTAATTCAGTCAGGATCTTGGCGATTAAATGACTCACAGATGACAAATGTGAATCCCACTCAAGCAAGAAACTCATCGACGAGCGCTAAAAATATACGTAAACGCTTTTGTCGTTATTTCAATAGTGAAGGGGTAGTACCAAGGCAAAACTCATTTAAAAAAAAAATCAATTTTAAAGTAAACTTTATTGATATTTTTCTGAATCTAAACTAATCTAATTAATATTAATATAGTAATGCAAGATATGTGTAAGATTACGAAAATTGAACATCTGTTATTAAATCATTTATGCTTTCATAATTTTCAACAACGTCTTCTGCATTCATGGTAAATACAATCGGCTGTTTCTGAATATTTTGAGGCGTTTGAAAACGCATACTACCCGAAGAAGATGGGGAAATTCCAAAAATAGGTGCCGCTGGTGTAGATGATGCAGCTGAATTCGTAATTAATACTGAATTCAACGACAGCTCATCTATGCCAATTATGGCATAGATGAGCTGTCGTATTAGAAAAAGGCATTGCCTTTTTGGCATAAATTTGTTGGATATTGGACAATTTGCGAAAGGAAAATGCCCAACTTTTTGCGTAAATTTCCGCTTCATCTTCTGAAATGTCCTCTTCAGGCGACTGACATATATTATTCACCGCAATCCGAAGTAACTCATTTCTCTCTGCCATATGCTGCATTACCGTTTTTTTCTTTTTTTTGGGCAGAGAGTTTTGGAGTTCTGTTTTCCTGAAACATGAATAAAATAATTTTTCAAGAACTATAAAATTTTTTACATTTTCTTACTGTTACTTACTGTTCCAGTTTCCACAAATTCATATTCGTCACCTAATTCCATCGTTGACAGCCCAGCCGTTTGCTTTTCTTGGTCCTTTAAAAATTCTAAACAATCAAAATACCACAGACTAGGTACATACACTGTCTCCGAGCTACATCCAGATTTTTCACTGTTTGTTATTTTTTTTTAGTTCTCGTCTGTAGCAAGACTTTATGTTCAGAACTCTTTTTTTCAAATCTTCCATTTAGTTGCGTTCTCATCCACTAATTTAAAATTTTCGTAAAGTTTTACCCAGGTTTTTTTCTTTTCATCCCTGTTCTTAAAAATCTCATCTTTTACCTTCCACAAACAAGGTAAATTTTTCAGCCACCCAAAAAAATCTCCACGCACTATTGTTCGGAATGCTTGCCATCTTCAACTGACGATGTTCACAACATGAAATCTGAACGAAAATTACATGTGCGAGTAAATGTTGACAAACGATTCCGCAATCACTAGTACATGGTACCACCAAACCAGAGATCCGCCCACAAACATCGACAAAAATCAAACCAGCTGTGATTTAGGTCGGACCGTTGGTGAGACCAAAAAGCAGGTACAAGTACATACCCGCACACGTACAACATCCACTCAAACTTGGTCTAGGTACCATGTTTACTCGTACCATGTTTGAGCGTTTACAGAGGCCTTAAGTGTTGTACTGTCTGCGTGCCATAGCACGTAAAGATCTTCCCAACGCAAACCGACGCCAGGCTGAGCTGGACGGCTGGGAAAAAGCACGCCGGGCAGGAGAGAGGAAGATCTCTAAATATATGCTGCACCGACGACGGCTTGACAGGGTGCAGTCAGACGCAACAAATGGCGCCCAAAACTTGGTGTTTTGGTTTTTTTTACTAATGTTCGAAAAAGAGTTTCTAATGTTCGAAGAAGAACATTAGTATTAAATTCTCATTGGCCAAAAATTCATATTTCTATATATATATATATATATATATATATATATATATATATATATATATATATATATATATATATATATATATATATATATATATATATATATATATATATATATATATATATATATATATATATAAAAATATATATATATATATATATATATATATATATATATATATATATATATATATATATATATATATATATATATATATATATATGTACAGTCAACTCCGGTTATAACGGCCCGGGTTATAACGAACCATGGTTTATAGCGAACCTATTCTTAAGTCCCGGCGCGAGACCAATAGGAAATGTATTAAAAATAAACGTTTATAGCGAACTCGTATATAACGAACTATCGGATGTAACGAACTAATTTTCCATCCGATTTGGATTAAAACATGGCTATAACGAACTTCGTGACACTAATCTATGAACGATGCTTCGATGTGTACGGTGAGTGTGAAGAGTGTGCGTAAAGAACACCTCGATATAATTGGGGACTTCCCCGAATGTAGTTGTATTGTTCGTCTATGTAGTAACGAAATAATATTCTGTATTGAAGAACGTGAAGAACAATAGAGGAACAATTAGAGGAAAAATGTGTAATTATCCGTGAAATTGAAAGTGGGAAAATGCAGAGTGTCGTATGCCGAGAAAGAGGTTTTTGCAAGTCTACAGTAGGAACAATTTACAAAAATAAGCTGGAATTGCTTAGTGCATACGAAAAAACTAACGTGAAAGTTTAAAAAAAATCGGAAATCCGTGCGCGATGATGTCGATCAAATGTTATTAAAATGGTTCACTCAACAGGGATTAAATAGTTTTAGTTTTAAAAACGAAAGCAGAAGATTTCGCCAGGAAAATACAGAACGAATTTGTTTGCAGTGAAGGTTGGATCGAGCGATGGAAGGCACGTCATAATGTATGCAGCGAGAAAATTGTGGGCAAAGCAGCAGTATCACTGTTTGGCCATTAACTAAACAAGAATTCCACGTTGATGACATATTCAATGCCGACGAAACTGGCCTTTTCTATAAATTAACTCCCGACAGAACTTTAAAATTTAAAGGAGAGCAGTATAAAGGGGGAAAGCAAGCTAAGGATAGAATAACACTTTTAGTATGTGCCAACATGTCGGGATCAGAGAAACGAAAGCTGCTAGTAATAGGCAAAGCACAAAACCCGCGATGTTTTAAAAACGTGAAGAGTTTACCTGTTGATTATCGTACAAACACCAAGTCATGGATGACATCTGAAATTTTCCCCGACTACTTACGGAAATGGGATGTAGAATGTACTAGAAACAAACGGAGAATTGTCTTGTTAGTGGATAATTGCCCAGCGCACCCAACAGTTGACCAGTAACGATCCATTAAGCTTGTTTTTATGCCACCAAATACTAGTTCGTTACTTCAACCCATGGACCAGGGTGTTATACATGCCCTAAAAAGTCGCTATCGGCAAGCTCTTTTGTTAAATATTATTCAAAACATTGATGCTGGGACAACAGCTACTGTTACTATTCTGGACGCGATCAATCTTGTTCATAGATCTTGGCAAGGAGTATCGTCTCAAACAATAAAAAACTGTTTTAAGCATGCTGGTTTTTATTTAACTAATGTTGAAGGTGTACCAAATGCTAACGATGAAATATCAATCGAAGAAGGTCAACAAGAATCGAGGACCATAGGTTCCGAAGGATCCAATACCTTCATTTCACGTGACTACATCACCGTAGATAATAACCTCATCACATCTGATTTTTTAACCGACGATGACATCGTTTCTTCTGTAAGAGGTTGTGCCAGCACTTATCGTGACAATTCGGAAAATGAAGATGAAGATGACATGCCACATAGAGCACCGGTTGTAACTGTTAGTGCAGCAAAACAAAATTTAAGTGAACTTCGTACCTTTCTTCAATCGCGCGATGCATCTCAAACTATTCTAAATAGTTTGGCTGAATTAGAAGCATATACGGACAAGACAGCACTGAACACCCACATGCAAACTAAAATAACAAATTATTTTCAGAATGTATAAATAATATATGTACGCGCATAACTTAAGAATAAAAATGTTCAATCAATGGATAGTTCGAAAAATATTGTTTATTTTACTTTTTTTGTTTTTGAACATTGATGCATAAATAAAAATTATATGTATGTGTATATGTATGTCTCTTATGTGTATTTTTATGCCTCCGTCTATAACGAACATCGGCTATAGCGAACCAATTTTCCCGGTCCCTTGAGGTTAGTTATAACCGGAGTTGACTGTATATATATATATATATATATATATAGATATATATAAATATATATATATATATATATATATATATATATATATATATATATATATATATATATATTTATATATATAAATATACATATATATATATATATACATATATATATATATATATATATATATATATATATATATATATATGTATATATGTATATATAAATATATATATATATATATAGATATATATATATAAATATATATATATATATATATATATATATATATATATATATATTTATATATATAAATATATATATATATATATATATATATATATATATATATATATATATATATATATATATATATATATATATATATATATATATCGCTATTCCACTTTCACTTTCACTGTGGGACTGTACGGACGTGCCTCTGTGGTTCTGTTAATTTTTCAACTTGCGGTTTTTTTTTTAATTTTTATTTTATCTTTGTTTCATTTTTGTTTTTTGAAATTTATCTAAATCTCAAAATGCCTAACAATGATGTGCAGTGTCGATCCTGTAAAGAAATTTTCGTGGACCCTAAAGATGTCATTACTTGTGCATCCTGCAAAAACTATTTTCACTCCCATTGTTCCGGCTTAAAAACCCCCGACGATGTGCGTAAACTGGGTCGGCGTCGTGAGAAATGGTGCTGTGTTCAGTGTGATCCCTCGAAAACTGTTGAAAAATCCGATCAGTGCTTTGAAGTTACTCTACGGGAAATGTTTGCTTGCTTCAAAAACGAAATTTTTTCAAAGTATAACAACTCCAATAGCGAACTTGGTGAAATGAGAAAAGCAATTGAGTTCATGTCATCTAAATTTGATGATTATGCGGCTAAAATGAACGATCTGATAAGTCAAGTCACAAAACTTAACAAGGAAAATGTTACTATAAAATCGGAAATTAATAAGCTAAAAATGGAAAATAACAGCCTCGCAACTGAATTGAGAGCGAACAACGTTGTTTTAAACGGCATCAAGCAAACGACTAATGAAAACCTGCGCGAAATCATTAAGCTAACATCGGTGGCGATCGGTATCGACCCAGCGATCAACATACAGGAAGTTTTCAGACCGAAACAATCCAATTCACGCTCAAGTAAAATTATTATTAAATTTGCAAATAAAACTGATAGAGATTCTTTCCTTGGCGGATACAAATCAGCTGTGAGAAGGCGAAATGACGGTGCAGGGCTTCCAGCTAATCTAATTCATAAAAGTTTAGACAACAGTAGAGTGTTCATAGGAGATCACTTAACTCCGACAACAGCTGCGTTGCTCTATCAAGCAAAAACAAGTTTGCGGAGCTTTAAATTCATTTGGGCGAAATATGGAAAAGTCTTCGTTCGCAAAACAGAAGGTGACAGACCCGTAATCATCAATTGCGCTGATGATATCAATGTAATTGGCCAGCTTTAGGCTTGCTATTTCTAGTTTGTTTATTTTTTGCTTTTGATAGCTTTTTTCTTTTTGTTTGAATTTTTTTCTGTTTTTCATTATTTAAATGGATGTATTAATCGATAATTTTGAAATCGAAAATAGTTGCAATCAATGTACATCGATCTTTGCTGATATAGGGGAGTTTCATGAGTTTACCTATAGTAATAACAGAATTACATTTAGAATACTTCACATGAATATCAGAAGTATTGCTAGAAACTTTGACGAGCTAGTTTTGACAATAAATAGTATGTTATATGTCTTCGATGTCATCGTTTTAACGGAAACATGGCTTCCGAATGCTATTGGCTTTGATATAAATGGGTACTACAGCATAGTCAAACCAAATTTATTTAATAAATGTGACGGGTTACTTGTTTATATTAAAAATGATTACTCTGTCAACCAAATAGATGTCATGTTTGACCATGCTAACTCGTTGCACTTCACTTTACCATTACCTAACAGTTCAAACTTACTTATTTCTTGTTTTTACCGTTCTCCTAGTCTTGAGCCCAATAGCTTCATCCAAGCTTTGGATGTATATTTGGAAACTTTTAAAAACCATAACCACCATATAATAATCGGGGATATTAATATAAACATATATGGTAGCAAAATCTCTTGCATTGCACAAGATTACCTCAATGTTTTAGGTAAATTTGGTTTCAACAAACATCTCCACGGTATTACTCGAGCAAAAAGTGGGTCATGTATTGACCACATATTTTTCAAAGAAACTAGCAACCTCATTTTTGAACCAGCTATTCTTCAAACCCATATTACTGATCACTACTGTACTACAGCCGAACTGACCTATAAAAATTCCAAAACAGCTAATAGCAATAATAAAACGGTTCAAGTAACAAAAATCAATTATGATATTTTAGTTGAAAGGGCCCAACAGTTAGACTGGAATGTGGTATGCAATATCAAATGCCCCGATGAGGCGGTAAATAGTCTTTTAAGTTTTGTAAACGATCTTGTAGACAAATCAGCAACTATATCTGAGTATACGCTTAAGAAAAAAATGATTCCGTTGAAACCTTGGTGCACCAAAGGAATTGTTGTGTCAATACGTCATAAAAGCCGAATTGCAAAGAGGTTGACTAATCAACCGTTTAACCGGGAACTGAAGCGTAGTTTCAAAATTTTTAGAAATATCCTTAACAAAACAATTAAGCAAGCGAAATCAAATTTTTACATGTCAAAAACTAATGAATACAAAAGCGACCCGAAAAATTATGGGAAATGATTAACGAGATAATAGCGAAGAATAAAAAAGAGAATCAATCCATAGCTGAAATCTTAGCTAGAGACGGTACTTTGTTGAAATCTGGCAGTGATATTGCTAACGAGTTCAACTATTACTTTTCAACAATTGGTGAAAGTATATCTAATTCGGTCCCTCAAACTACTCTACCTCCACCTCCAATAGCAGACCAGCTCGAGCCATTTGATTTCAAAGCAATAACCAAGGAAGAAATACTGTATCATATTAATTCTATGAATGACAATAAATCACCTGGAGAAGATTTAATAACCGCTAAAGTGATTAAAAAATTAGCAGGAACAATTTTAACACCTCTTCAACATATCTATAATGCCTGCCTACAGGCTGGTCAGTTTCCGGACCGTTTCAAAACAGCTGTCGTTATTCCAATTTTCGAAACACAAGACAAAAAGTGTCTGAATAACTACAGACCGATATCATTGATTTCAATTTTGGCTAAAATCTTTGAGAAGTGCCTAAAGGCTAGACTTAGTGAACTCCTAGCTGTGCGCCATAAAATTGCACCAAACCAATTTGGTTTTCGTGAGGGTACTAGTACTGTCGACGCTCTTTACTGTGTAACCAACTTTATTAACCAATCTATCGACAGTAATGATAAAACAATCGCAGTTTTTTTAGACCTAAAAAAGGCTTTTGATACAGTCAACCATTCTATATTGCTGCGTAAAATTCGGGAACTTGGGCTCTCGGATAATGTATACAGTTTTTTCCATTCTTATATCTATGGTCGTAAACAAAAAGTTAAAATCGGGCCAGATGTCAGTGGCACTTTGGAGATTAAATGCGGTATTCCTCAAGGATCTGTACTTGGCCCAATTTTTTTCAACTTATACATAAATGATCTTTGTAACCTACATTTGAATAATCCAGACTTTAATGGCCAGATAATTGCATACGCGGATGACACTGTTTTAATCTTTAGGGCTAGTACTTGGAATAGGGTCTTCTTTCAAGCAAATAAAGGCTGTCAAACAATTTACAACTGGCTAAGCGCACACAAACTTGTGTTAAACATCGAAAAAACTTGTTTTTTAGCATTCGGGTCCAAAAATAATTTGTGTGATCTGAATTTAAATATATTGATAAATAATGCTAAGGTAAAGCCGCTCAAAGAAATAAATTATTTAGGCGTTATAATTGACGAAGATCTCAGCTGGAAAAGCCACATTCATAATATCATACGTAAGGTACGTCGAACACTTTATGCGTTTATGAGGCTTAGATATAACACCAATCTTAACACAATAAAGCTAGTTTATTTTGCAATCGCTCAGAGTGTTATCCAGTACGCTATCATTGTTTGGGGTGCAGCGCTCTCATCCCATACTGCCCCTCTACAAAGTTTGCAGAGTAAAATTGTTAAGATATGTTTGAAAAAATCAATATTCTCATCAACAACTAAAGCATACGAGGAATTTTGTGTAATGAATATTCGTCAGCTTTACTTATATGCGGCTTTAAAATTTATGTACCTGAACGTCAGCCATTTCAATGTCCATACTACTGGCTACCGAACAAGAAGGCAATTGATAATTCCCATCTTAACAACTCGATGTAGAAAATCTAAAACAGCGAGGCACCTAAGTGTCTTAGGACCTTAACTGTACAACAAACTCCCTCAAGAGATAAAACTTTCGCTAAATGAGCTTAATTTCAAGTCAATTTTAAAACGGTTTGTTCAAAGTGGAAGCCAATGCTTCGATTCTGTGTTTAACTTTTAAACCATTAAGATTTAAAGTATTCATTCTAGTCTTAATGTTTTCGTTTCGCCTTACACTTTTTATGCTATCTTCACCCTTTGTCAGCTTTTCGATATAATGCATTTTTCGTTTTGTCTAATTTTAGTTTTTAGTTCTTAGTTTTTAATTTCAAGATTGTATTGCTTTTTTTAACTTGAATTTTAATTTTTATTTTGAATTTTATGTAAACGTTTAATATAGTTGATCACAGCTTCTCATATATTTGAATGCAGTAGTTCGTATTAGGTCCCCGCACTCGCGCACAAGTACTCTTACTTTTGCGAGGAGCGAGCTATGTATGTCTCATATTGAATATTTGTATCATGTTTGTAAAATGAATAGCTGCAATAAAATTATTATTATTATTATATATATTTATATATATATATATATATATATATATATATATATATATATATATATATATATATATATATATATAAATATATATATATATATATATATATATATATATATATATATATATATATATATATATATATATATATATATATATGTATATCAACAAAAAAATTTCAGTGAGATAATCTCAGGAACGCGCCATCCGATTGAACTGAATTTTCCGGACACATTGGTGTATATACAGAATAGTGCCAAGTCTTACAAAAAATTAATAATCCTTAACCCTTTGGCGCCGGTGGCCATTTTAGTGATATTTTTAATATACCTATTATTCCGTACACAAATAAAAATTTTCAAAAATTAAGTTAACGAAATAAATTTTGAACGTGTTTTACATGTAAATGGGATAACGTTTTGGAATTTTTCAACCCCATGTGTGCGCTGGGTGCCTAAAAAGAGAACGGGGAAACTTGAAAATATTTAAATTGCGATAACTTTTGGCAGAGCTATTTAATCATTACCTAGTTTTCAGGACATATTGGTATTAATAAGTTGTAGATTAGTGTAGCTTTTAATGAGCGTAGCAAAAGCAGGCACTGAAATTGAATACGTCTAAATCATCGTCTCTCTTGGAAAAATGCCGCTTCGTCAAAAAAAGGCCACTCATATGTAAATCTTGTGCTTTGTTTACATAGACAAAAAAAAATTTGATATGGTATAACGGGCACGCCTGGTAATCCTTGTCCAATTCACCTATATTTTGAGCATCAAAAACTTCTGTAAAGCAGAATTAATAGAAATTTACAGAATGTATTGGTCTTAATTAGGACCAGGTCTGATAGAAGTGATTTGGAAATGCGGGCGATTCTGTGCCGGTGGTGCCATCTTGGAAAATCACTCAAGAAGATAACTGCTTTTAGCCCTTTAAATTCTGTTTGAATCATTCGATTTTGACGAAATTCAGACAGCAGCTGGATCTTGTTTTGGTTGAAAAATGCGGTTGGAGCTGCCAGCTATGATAATTTTGGTGTCTTAAATTTGAAAAAATAAAAATTTGGAAGTGAAAACATTCCATCGAATATCCTAAAAATGTCCGTTTCTTACAATAAAACCAATCTGTATACAAATCTTATGCTTTATCTGCACGTTCAAAGTTAAGCTTTGGAAATTTCATGTCGGACAAGAACGGTAGCCCTTTCCCAGTTAACCTATATTTTTAGCATCAAAAACTTCTGCTCACGGGAACTCACGAATCAATAATCAGATACAATTGAAATTTACAGAATGCATTGGACTTAAGTAGGACACGGTCTGATAGAAGCAATTTTGAATTGTAGGCAACTCTGTGCCAGTGGTGCCATCTTGAAAAACTACAAAGAAAAAAAACTCTAGCGCACCTGAACCGCTAGAAACACTAATGTTCGAAGAACAGTAGAAGAATCGTGCAGGTTTTGAGTGCATATTACGGCCAAACTGTTTCAAATGCCACGTTTTACTTTGGTCTCAAGAATGCATTATAACTCATATGGTGGAAGGTTTCAGATATTACTACTGGCATGAATTTCAACGTTTATGAGAGCAAAACACGGGTTAATTATATTCGTTATCAGTTGCTTATTTTACATAATTTTGAAAGCAGCATCTCATATAAAACCAATGAAAAAAATGCTCAGTGCCTGCAGCACTGTAACTTAAGTTGGTGTTTGGGGCTGCGATCCGAAAATTTGCAGAACTTTGGGAATTGAAACATTGGTTATTTATTTTCATTGTAAGTGTTTCCGGTATGAATACTAACTGAAAGCATTTATTGGTACAAAAGTAGTACAACCGACTCGTGCTGGCAACCTTTTGCCAGTATCAAAGCCAAGAATATATCACATCTGCTTCACATTGCTTAATTACATTCGAAGTTATAGGAGTATAAAGATATTAAGGGTTACCTGCAGCGAGTTTTTTCAAATAATTGAAAACTTAATATTTGCTGTTTATTGTCACTACAATATCATTACCATTTGAAAATTCTACGATAAAGCCGCTTAATAAAGATATTGCAATTAAACACAAAACCAACAATACCTGGCAACCCTATAGTGGCTTTTCAACCAAATTTGGCCTGAATAATGTTTATAATAAGTTCCATTAACTGTATGAATTTCGTATTGATTTCATGACTGCACTGGAACTTATAGGGCAAACAGTTTTATTTTCCTGAACGAATTTGCAAAACCAAAGACACAAAAATTACCATAGCTGGCAGCACCAATCAAATTTTCCAACCAAATTTCCACCAAACAAAGATTAGAGTAAGGTTCATCTACTGTGTTAATTTCATAAAAATCTGGTAACTTATTCACATTTCATAGGGCAAAAAGCAGTTTTTTTTCTTTGTAATTTTTCAAGATGGCACCACTGGCACAGAGTTGCCCACAATTCAAAATCGCTTCTTTCAAATCTGGTCCTACTAAAGTCAAATGCATTCTGTAAATTTCAGCTATATCTGGTTGTTGGTTCATGAGTTCCCGTGAACAGAAGTTTTTGATGCTAAAAATATAGGTTAACTGGAAATGGGTTACCGTTCTTGTCCGACAAGAAATTTTCAAAGTTTTACTTTGAACATGTAGATAAAACATAAGATTTGTATACAGATTGGTTTTATTGTAAGAAAGGACATTTTTTCGAATATTCGATGGTTTGAATGTTGTCACTTCCAAATTTATTTTTTTTAAATTTAAGACACCAAAATTATCATAGCTGGCAGCTCCAACCGAATTTTTCGACTAAATTTTTACCAAACGTGGCTTGAAGTAAGGTCCAGCTACTGTGTGAGCTTCGTCAAAATCGAACGATTCAATCAGAATTTATAGGGCTAAAAACTGTTATCTTTTTTAGTGGTTTTTCAAGATGGCACCACTGGCGCAGAATCGCCCGCATTTCAAAATCACTTCTATCAGACCTGGTCCTATTTAAGACCAATACAATCTGTGAATTTCAAATAATTTTGTTCATCGGATCGTGAGTTTCCGTGAACAGAAGTTTTTGATGCTAAAAATATAGGTAAATTGGGCAAGGGTTACCAGGCGTGCCCGTTATACCATATCTTTTTTTTTTTTTTGGTTATGTAAACAAAGCACAAGATTTACATATGAGTGGCTTTTTTTTGAAGAAGCGGCATTTTTTCAAGAGAGACGATGATTTGGAGGTTTTCACTTTCAGTGCCTGCCCTAGCTACAGGGTTGCCAGCACGGTCATTAAAAGCTACACAAATCTACAAATATATAATATCAATATGTTCTGAAAATTTCGTAATGATTGAATAACTCTGTCAAAAGTTATCGAAATTTAAAAATTTTCAAATTTTCCCGTCCTCTTTTTAGTTACCCAGCGCACGCATAGGGTTAAAAAATTCCAAAGCATTATCCGATTCATATGTAAAACACGTTCGAAATTTATTTCGTTAACTTTATTTTTGCGAAAATTATTTGTGCACGAAATAATAGGTATATTAAAAATATCACTTAAATGGCCGCCGGCGCCAAAAGGTTTAGAATAACTGACATTTAATGAGACGTGGACCTATTCTGCATATACACCAATGTATCCTGAAAGTTTCAACTCAATCGGATGCCGCGTTCCCGAGATTATCTCACTGAAATTTTTTGATGATATATATATATATATATATATATATATATATATATATATATATATATATATATATATATATATATATATATATGTATATATATATATATATATATATATATATATATATATATATATATATGGAAATATGAATTTTTGGCCGAATCGATTTTAATACTAATGTTCTTCGAACATTAGTAAAAACTGCTTTTTGCCCTATGAAATGTGAATAAGTTACCAGATTTTCATGAATTGACAAAGTAGCTGAACCTTACTCTTAACTCGTTTGATAGAAATTTGGTTGACAAATTCGATTGGTGCTGCCAGCTATGGTAGTTTTTGTGTCTTTGGTTTTGAAAATTCGCTCAGGAAAATAAAAATTGTTGCCCTATAACTTCCAGCGCAGTCATGAAATCAATACGAATTTCATACAATAAATGGAACCTTTTTAAACATTATTCAGGCCAAATTTGGTTGAAAAGCCACAATAGGGCTGCCAGCTATTGTTAGCTTTGTGTTTAATTGCAATGTCTTTATTTAACGGTTTATCGTAGAATTTTCAGCTGGTAATGATATTGTAGTGACAATAAACAGCAAATACTAAGCTTTCGATTATTTGAAAAAATTCGCTGCATGTAACCTTAAATTTCTTTATACACCTATAACTTCGAATGTAATATAACAACGTGAAGCAGATGTGATATAGTCTTGGCTTTGATACTGGCGAAAGGTTGCTAGCACGAGTCGGTTGTGCTACTTTTGTATCAGTAAATGCTTACAATTAGTATTCATACCGGAAACATTTACAATGAAAATAAGTACCTAATGTTTCTATTCCCAAAGTTCTGCAAATTTTTCGGATCGCAGCCCCAAACACCAACTCCAGTTGCAGTGCTGCAGGCACTGAGCATTTTCTTCATTGATGTTATATGAGATGCTGCTTTCAAAATTTTGTGAAATAAGCAACTGATAACGAATATAATAAACTCGTGTTTTGCTCTCATAAACGTTGAAATTCATGCTAGTGGTAATATCTGAAACCTTCTACCATATGAGTTATAATGCATTCTTGAGATCAAAGTAAAACGTGGCATTTGAAATAGTTTGGCCGTAATGAGCAGCTCATGTGGTGGAATATGCACTCAAAACCTGCACGATTCTTCTACTGTTCTTCGAACATTAGTGTTTCTAGCGGTTTAGGTGCGCTAAAGTTCTTACTAATGTTTGAAGAAGATTGGTGTTTATATCGCGACCAATGCTTTTATTGACCGCCGGAGAAGTATGATGCTTCACCACACTTCCTTCGTTCCGAGTGGTGCACCCGCAACGATCGCCCGACTATCGACTTCGAGTGTTGAATGAATCAAATAGTGCTAGCGGTTCGCCAGACTATTTACGCCTCGAGTCGTATACCCGAAACTACCTTCAACCTGTTGACGTCGAGTGATGCACCCGAGTCTAATTACCTGATTTTTTTTACTGATAACAAACACCTTAATGCCGGTTAATGAAAGAAAACACTGACCAAGACTGAGTATTTTATTTTCGATTGATTTCTTATATACAAAACATATTATGACCTAACTGTTATTTACAAATATAAAAATTGAAATATATATTTAAGTTCCCGGTCAAGCCGTCGTCGTTTCGAGCGCGATATTAATGAATGCGCGCGAAAAATTCGAAGTTCATTTGAACATCCTCCCCGCCTTGAACGACGTTCAACTAAGGTGCTAAATTGGTGCTGGAACGAATTTTTTAAAAGATAGCTTTAGCTGCTGTAGCGACGAGTCGTTTTGATAAAGCAAGCTGCGGATGATTGTGAGGTGGTGTATTTTTTTTACTGGATGTAAGCCTTCAAATGTGTGAAGCAGCGCGGAGTCGTTTTGCGGACTCCAATGGTCCCTGATTGTCTTCTGCTGACCTTACTCGGCGACTGGATTCTCGTGCTTTAGCCGATTTTCCAATGGGTGAAACGTTGGTAGTGGGAGAGTCTTTACTATGATTCGCAATTTGAAGTGGAGCCAGATTATGAATTGGTCTTCTGAACACTCTTGAAACTGTTCGGACGTCTGCTTCACGGACAAGGCCGTCTTTTCCTTCGATGGTTTTGGCAACTCTTCTTAAGGGCCATTTTAGTACAGGCACGTTGTCTTCCTTTACTATGACCATTGTTTCTGGCTTAATGCTGACATGTTCTTGCTTCCACTTGTACCGATGTTGGAGCTCGCTTAAGTATTCCTTCGTCCATCGGTTCCAAAACTCAGTTTTTAGGTGGTTGACAAGTTTCCATCTTTGCAGCAAACCTGCTTTCTGTGAAGTCGTGGTCGGATCAGTTTTACTTGTTAATGGCTCTCCAATGAGGAAGTGACCTGGTGTCAGGGCGGATAGATCATTGGGATTGGATGACAGTGGAGTTAATGGCCTCGAATTCAAAATGGCTTCAATCTCAGTCATAACAGTTTCCAACTCTTCATATATCAGCTCTGCAGGTCCTACCTTTCTTTGAAGCAGATATTTGGCGGACTTTACGGGTGCTTCCCACAGCCCTCCAAAGTGAGGAGCTCTGGGAGGAATAAAGCGGAAATCGATGTTTTAACTGGCGCAGATGCGAGATATCTTTTTTTACTAATGTTCGAAGAACATTAGTATTAAAATCGATTCGGCCAAAAATTCATATTTCTCTATATATATATATATATATATATATATATATATATATATATATATATATATATATATATATATATATATATATATATATATATATATATATATATATATATATCATCAAAAAATTTCAGTGAGATAATCTCGGGAACGCGCCATCCGATTGAGCTGAAACTTTCAGGATACATTGGTGTATATAGAGAATAGGTCCAGATCTCTTTAAATGTCAGTTATTGTTAACATTTTGGCACCGGCGGGCGTTTAAGTGATATTTTTAATATACCTATTATTTCGTGCACAAATGATTTTCGCAAAAATAAAGTTAACAAAATAAATTTCTAACGTGTTTTACATATGAATCGGATAATGCTTTGGAATTTTTTAACCCTATGTGTGCGCTGGGTGCCTAAAAAGAGGACGGGAAAATTTGAAAATTTTTAAATTTCGATAACTTTTGACAGAGTTATTCAATCATTACGAAATTCTCAGGACATATTGGTATTATTTAGTTGTTGATTTGTGTAGCTTTAAATGAGCTTGCTGGCAACCCTGTAGCTAGGGCAGGCACTGAAAGTGAAAACACACAAATCATCGTCTCTCTTGAAAAAATGCCGTTTCTTCAAAAAAAAGCCTTTCATATGTAAATCTTGTGCTTTGTTTACATAACCAAAAAAAAAAACAAGATATGGTATAACGGGCACGCCTGGTAACCCTTGCCCAATTTACCTATATTTTTAGCATCAAAAACTTCTGTTCACGGAAACTCACGATCCGACAAGCAGAATTATTTGAAATTCACAGCATGTATTGGCCTTAAATAGGACCAGGTCTGATAGAAGTGATTTTGAAATGCTGGCGATTCTGTGCCAGTGGTGCCATCTTGAAAAACCACTAAAATAGATAATTGATTTTAGCCCTATAAAGTCTGATTGAATCGTTCGATTTTGACGAAACTTACACAATTGCTGGACCTTACTTTAAGCCACGTTTAATAGAAATTTGGTTGAAAAATTCGGTTGGAGCTGCCAGCTATGATAATTTTGGTGTCTTCATTTTGAAAAAAAAAATTTGGAAGTGAAAACATTCAAACCATCGAATATTCAAAAAAATGTCCGTTTCTGACAATAAAACCAATCTGTATATAAATCTGATGTTTTATCTACACGTTCAAAATAAAACTTTGGAAATTTCATGTCGGACAAGAACGGTAACCCTCTCCCAGTTAACCTATATTTTTAGCATCAAAAACTTCTGTTCACGGAATCTCACGAACCAATAATCAGATACAGCTAAAATTTACAGAATGCATTGGACTTAAGTAAGACCAGATTTAATAGAAGCGATTTTGAATTGTGGGCAACTCTGTGCCAGTGGTGCCATCTTGAAAAATTACAAAGAAAAAAAACTGCTTTTTGCCCTATGAAATGTTAATAAGTTACCAGATTTTCATGAAATTGACACAGTAGCTAAACCTAACTCTAATCTCTGTTTGGTGGAAATTTGGTTGAAAAATTCGATTGGTGCTGCCAGCTATGGTAATTTTTGTGTCTTTGGTTTTGAAAATTCGCTCAGGAAAATAAAACTTTTTGCACTATAAGTTCCAGTGCAGTCATGAAATCAATACGAATTTCATACAATTAATGGAACCTACTATAAACATTATTCAGGCCAAATTTGGTTGAAAAGCCATGATAGGGTTGCCAGCTATTGTTGGTTTTGTGTTTGTTTGCAATATCTTTATAAAGCGGTTTTATCGTAGAATTTTCAAATGGTAATGATATTGTAGTGACAATAAACAGCAAATATTAAGCTTTCGATCATTTGAAAAAACTCGCTGCAGGTAACCCTAAATTTCTTTATACTCCTATAACTTCGAATGTTATTAAACAACGTGAAGCAGATTTGATATATTCTTGACTTTGATACTGGCTAAAGGTTGCCAGCACGAGTCGGTTGTGCTACTTGTTACGGATTAAATATTTGGTTAATGTTTTAAATGGTAAATATATAGGAGAGTCACTAAACATTTGGTTAATGTTTTGAAATGGTAAATATAGAGGAGAGTCACTAAACATTTGGTTAATGTTTTTAAATGGTAAATGTAGAGGAGAGTCACTTGTGGTCCGATTACAGATTTCGTTTACTCTACTTCACCAACGATTTGTTTGAAAACTAAAAATAACTTCATTAATAATGTTGTTGCCAAATTCAATTTAATACTGTGATGTTTGCATAGATTTTTTGAATTCAGTAAGCTAAAAAAAAAAAGACAGTTGTCGAAAATTTGATTTAGAAAAAAAATGTAGTTTTTGAGTTCAGTTGAGTCAGAGAGTGAGTCGAGGAGGAATAATTGTAATATTTTGAGTTGATTTGAATTTGAGAATTGGAGTCGGCAAGTAACCATAGAGGAGGGTAGTCGTCGTTGGGACTACAAATTTGGAAGCAATTGCAGTAAACGAAAAGAACAATTGTCTTGGGGTCGGCGCTGAAGAAAAAGTCATAAACGGAAATACAGATTCGAAACCATCCTAAGTGGAAACGCTCAATCAAATAGGAAGGTTGCGAAAAACGATTTTTAAGCATAATTTTCAAAGTGCACCGCGAACAGCTTGAAATCAGATATTTTTTGCAAAATAGTGTGCCTACATTTGCGAAATAAGCTAAGTCTCGTACGTTTATTTACTCCGAATTCAGGGGAAGCCAGTCGTTCCGAAGTGCGAATTGCAGGTAGACATCTTAATTTCTATCAAGTTCCGTTACGAATGGGTTTTGGAGAAAACCAAAGAAGATTAGCAGTAGTGAAAAGTGTGGAATAGTTGTGAGCGAAAAAGAATTCAGGAGGAATACGTTCGAAGAGTACGAATTGGGTGCTGTTGCAGCGGTGTATGCAGAAAATCGTACGGAACGTTACGTGTGTCCCGCTTTCGCACGAAGTGCTGAAAAATCGATTCACTAGTGAATTCACCTTTAAGAATTTTCAAGTTTAATCAACTGAGAAGACTGTCTGCATCCAGAGGGGGCCCCCCACAGGTAGTTGTTTGTTTGTTTCTATTGTTATTATATTGTTACAAGGTTGATTTTTTTTTTGAATAATATTGTGTAATGTAATTCAAACGAATCGTTGGTGAATTTTATTGATCGCGTGATACAAGGAAAGTGACTCTCCAAAGAAAAAAAAGTGACTCTCCCTAGAGTAGAGTATTTGGTTAGAGTAGAGTATTTGGTTCTCGTATGTAAACCAAAAAAAAAAATATATATAGATACATTTTTCCCTCATTATCCGTGAGGCTACGTCTCGTTCCGTAGCCGAGGGAACGCAATAGAAATTGAACGAGTGGCGCTGTTCTTTACCACGACCGTCTTCGGCTGTGGTCGGGCAAAATCTTCGAGCGTTCCCCGTGGTATTGCGTGACATTTTTGGCGCCCAACGTGGGGCCCACAAGTTTAGATTCGCGAGTGTGAAGTGATGTAAATTTTGGTAATCGCGGATGTGTTGTGAATGGTGTTTTTGATTGCTAAGGATAATTTTGTGTCGTATGGTAGTGAGTGTGATTTCGCGGGTGTGATTGCATAATAACCATAGTGATTTAGTGATCAGTCTTTGCGTGGCTGAAGTTCCGGTGTTTACTGTGAGTGTAAATTTGATGAAATTTTAACTCTGTAAAATATATATACATATTTGATTATCTTTGGTGTTTTATACAGCTGTAAGCTTATAGGAGTTTTGTTTAGCCATGTCTTTGGCAAATAAGTATTTGGTGGACAAGTTGGTCAAAGATGAGCTGATGTACGAATTAGCCATCCGGGGTCTACCTGCAGATACGACGGAAAAGATGCGGAGGTCTTTACGGGCAGCGTTACGAGCAGAGGAGGCAATGGACGAATCGTTACAGATTAAAGATTATCCATTCACGTATGAGGAGGACTTGGAGGCTATGAAGGCGCTGACAGGGGAAGTCGAAAGCATGGCAGAAAACTTCACTGGCGATAAGAGGTCAAGAGATTACTTGAGACTCAAGGCAAAGGTGGAGTTTGGTTTGCGCCGCCTTAAGAACATGGCTCAGTTGACAAACGCGTTGCCAAATGAGATAGACAAAATACGGCGGCGTATAATGATGGGGATAGGCTTTGTTCTGGAGGATTCAAAAGAAGTCGAGGGGCTAGACGAAGAGAAAACAATTAAGACTGGGGTACTGGAGTGTAAACCGGCACCGGAGTCAAAGTCTCTTGAAAATTTCGAAGGACCAGCCTTTTGTTCAACCCCAAGACTTGTCACGGAGGATTTTTCTAAACAACAAAATGTTGTTAAATGGGGGGTTAAGTTCACGGGGGAAACTCCAAGTTCCGTGAGTGCTTTTCTTGAGCGGGTGGAAGAGCTCCGCGTTGTCCGCGGTTTAGCTTCTTCTCAATTGTATAAGGCCGCGGTGGATTTGTTTGAGGGCAAGGCTCTCATTTGGTATAGAGCTAATCGAGACAGGTGGTGTAGCTGGGAAGACCTGCGACGTGAGCTACGGGCCGAATTTCTTCCGGCTGATTATGATGATCGCCTTTGGGATGAGATTCGGCGGCGTACTCAAGGCCAAGGCGAGTCTATTGGAATTTATGTAGCCGTGATGGATGGTTTATTTCGAAGGCTAGGAGAACCGTGTAGTGAGTCCAAAAAAAAGGAAATCCTACGGAGAAACATTAACCCTTTTTATCAGATGCAGCTAGCAATGCAATCAGTAGCAACAGTGGCTGAACTAGTACAGCTGGGAAGGAAGTTAGAAGCAACGAGGGCCACGGTAGAAGCTTTTAATCCTCCACCAAATCGAAGGATGGCAAAGCTGTTAGAACCAGATCTGGCCTATGCAGACCCTTGTTTGGTGGAAGTCGTTACTTCACCAAACGACAGGCCACAAGGAGTTTGTTGGAACTGTGGAAGTCAGGCGCATTTCGCGCGACAGTGCTCAGAGTTGAGACGTTGTTTTGGATGCGGCCGACCAAATACGATTCGTTCAAGGTGTCCAGAGTGTACCTCGCGCGGGAGGCGATCGACATGGCGCTCAGGGGAACGAAACCAAACAAAAGAAGCGGGAAACGACTGCGGTGCTCGATAGGCGGCAAACAGGGCACCGTAATTAGCTGTAAGGAACAAGCCGCAGAAGAAAGGTCCGCGTACATTTTTTATTCACAACCAGGGGATGTACGTCCTCATCTGGGTGTGGATATTTTAGGGAGAAAGTTAACGGGTTTGGTAGACTCCGATGCGTCCACTACGATTGTGGGACAGAAAGGTTGGCGGCAGCTGCAGGAAATGGGAGTAGAACTGAGAACGACTACTCAACAAGCAGTACGATTGGCAGATGAGGGGCGGTGTAACATCCTGGGCCAGGTGTTGGTGCCCATTAAGCTATATAAGGCGACAAGGTGGAAGGAAGTTTTGGTGGTTCCTTCGTTACAGCATGGGCTGATCCTCGGGGTAGATTTTTTAAAGCAGTTTGGAATTACCTTAAATTTAAAACATGATTGTTGGGATTTTATCCACGAAGCGGTGACTCTTTCAGTTGAACATTTACGCGATAGAATCAGTTTTTCTCAGGAGGAGGAGTCACATTTGAAAAATTTGGTGGATGACGAATTTATGCAAATGGGAGATGGATTGGGATGTACTAGTTTAGTGGAGCACGTCATCAAGACGGATTCGATGCCCATTAAACAAAGGTATTACCCGGTTTCACCAGCTCTTCAAAAACACATCAACGCTGAGTTGGAAGAAATGTTGACGTTGGGAGTAGTAGAGCCATCCTCCAGTGCATGGTCTTCACCAATTTTGATGGTGAAAAAGAAAGATGACACATATCGTTTTTGTGTAGATTTTCGCAAAGTCAACCGGGTATCTGAAAAGGATGCATATCCTCTACCCTATGTTTCAGCTACGTTGGATAAGTTACGGGACGCAAAATATCTTTCGTCTCTATTTCAGTTTTGTAGGATGCCGTTTGGATTATCAAACGCCCCAGCTACGTGGCAACGGTTGATTGATCGTGTTCTAGGTCCTGCTTTGGAACCCTACGTTTTCACGTATCTGGATGATATCATCATCGTCACCCAGACGTTCGACAAACACTTAGAGATACTCCAGGAGGTATTTAAACGGCTAAGGGAAGCAGGCCTTAAACTGTAACAGAATAAGTGCCATTTCTGTCGTCCTCAACTAAAATATTTGGGATATCTGGTTGATAAAGACGGTTTAAGCGCCGATCCCGAGAAAGTGGAGAGCGTGATTAATATACCCAGACCCCACTCGGTGAAACAGATTCGACAGTTTTTGGGTATGTTATCTTGGTACCGGCGGTTTATACCGGATCATTCATCATTGGTGTCACCACTGACGAATCTGCTTCGGAAAAACCAGCGTTTTCAGTGGACTTCTGAATGTGAACTGGCTTTCAACAAATGCAAATTGAAACTGGCTTCTACTCCGATTCTGTCATGTCCAGACTTCAACTTACCATTCATTGTCCAGACGGATGCTTCGGACGTCGGGTTAGGAGCAGTACTAAGTCAAGTTTTTCCGGAAGGTGAAAGAGTTATTTGTTATTTGAGTCGTTCTCTAAACAAAGCAGAGAGGAAATATTCGACCACTGAAAAGGAATGTCTGGCCGTTTTGTGGGCGATAGAGAAATTGCGGCCATATATTGAAGGTACCAAATTTAAAGTAGTCACCGATCATCATTCTTTAGTGTGGTTAAATAACCTGAAAGATCCGGCAGGGAGACTCACAAGATGGGCAGTGCGGCTTCAGCAGTTTGATTATGACGTCGTTCACCGAAAGGGGAAAGAACATTTAGTGCCAGACGCTTTGTCGAGGTCGGTTCCTGAAGTAGCGGCAGTTGTGAACGATGAGTTGTTAGAAGATAGATGGGTATTAGGAATGATGAATAAGGTAAGAAACAATCCAGATCAATTTAAAGACTGGCGGATAGAGGGCAACTTGTTGTGGAAAAGAGTTTCCAATCGTTATTCGGATCTCAAAGGAAACTCATGGAAACAAGTGATTGACAAAGGGGACAGGAAAAAGGTTCTGCAAGAATGTCACGATGAGCCAACAGCGGGACATATGGGTGCAAGTCGCACATACGATCGGGTGGCACAGAGGTATTTTTGGCCTAAAATGCGTGCCGATATTCAACGGTATGTGGCCAGATGTAAAGTTTGTCAGGCCACAAAAGTAGAGAGGCGACCGCCATATGGAACCATGACTACCAGGGTGGGTCAAGCAAAAGAACCATGGGAGATTATCTGTATTGATTTAATCGGTCCTTTGCCTCGATCGACACAGGGCAACACATATATTTTAACGGTAGTGGATTACTGTACGAAATTTCCTCTGATATTTCCACTAAGGCAGGCAACGGCCACACAAGTTTCCAGACTACTCGAAGATAGGGTCTTTTTACTGTTTGGAGTCCCTGCGGTGATAGTGTGTGATAACGGGGTACAGTTCCGGTCCAAGGAATTACAGACACTCATGTTTTCATATGGTACCCGGTTGCAATATACAGCTTTCTATCACCCTCAGGCAAATCCGGCAGAGCGTATAAATCAAAATATTAAACGTATGCTTCGGGCGTACGTCGGTGAAAATCATCGGAAGTGGGATCGTGATTTACCAAAGATTGGATGTGCGTTACGCACATACACACACGAGGCCATGGGAGCCACACCTTATTTTGTGAATTTTGGTCGAGAGATGATCGTTTCGCGAAAGGGACCACAACCTCCATGCGAGGATGAGTTAGTCAGAGATCCGGTACAGAGGGCGGAGGGACTGATGAAGATTCGGGAAGTAGTACTTCAACATCTAAAGGAGGCCACAGGAAAGAGTATGCAGCGATATAACCTCCGAAAAAGGATTCCTCCATTTTCTGTAGATGACTTGGTTTGGAGGCGTAATTTCGCCCAATCTGACGCAGTTCATTTTTATTCTGCGAAACTAGCTCCAGAATATTTGGGACCTTTTAGAATTGTGCAGCGCGAGACTTCATCTATTTTTAAGTTGGTGGATCTCGAAGGGCGTGAGGCAGGACGCTGGCATGCCAAGGATCTTAAACCATACGTAGACTGAGATAAACTAAGACATATATAAATAGCATGAATTAACACGTTAATGGTTTCGTTACATCAATTGAATTTCAGGAAATTCTTTTCGTGAGGGGGGAAAATGTTACGGATTAAATATTTGGTTAATGTTTTAAATGGTAAATATATAGGAGAGTCACTAAACATTTGGTTAATGTTTTGAAATGGTAAATATAGAGGAGAGTCACTAAACATTTGGTTAATGTTTTTAAATGGTAAATGTAGAGGAGAGTCACTTGTGGTCCGATTACAGATTTCGTTTACTCTACTTCACCAACGATTTGTTTGAAAACTAAAAATAACTTCATTAATAATGTTGTTGCCAAATTCAATTTAATACTGTGATGTTTGCATAGATTTTTTGAATTCAGTAAGCTAAAAAAAAAAGACAGTTGTCGAAAATTTGATTTAGAAAAAAAATGTAGTTTTTGAGTTCAGTTGAGTCAGAGAGTGAGTCGAGGAGGAATAATTGTAATATTTTGAGTTGATTTGAATTTGAGAATTGGAGTCGGCAAGTAACCGTAGAGGAGGGTAGTCGTCGTTGGGACTACACATTTGGAAGCAATTGCAGTAAACGAAAAGAACAATTGTCTTGGGGTCGGCGCTGAAGAAAAAGTCATAAACGGAAATACAGATTCGAAACCATCCTAAGTGGAAACGCTCAATCAAATAGGAAGGTTGCGAAAAACGATTTTTAAGCATAATTTTCAAAGTGCACCGCGAACAGCTTGAAATCAGATATTTTTTGCAAAATAGTGTGCCTACATTTGCGAAATAAGCTAAGTCTCGTACGTTTATTTACTCCGAATTCAGGGGAAGCCAGTCGTTCCGAAGTGCGAATTGCAGGTAGACATCTTAATTTCTATCAAGTTCCGTTACGAATGGGTTTTGGAGAAAACCAAAGAAGATTAGCAGTAGTGAAAAGTGTGGAATAGTTGTGAGCGAAAAAGAATTCAGGAGGAATACGTTCGAAGAGTACGAATTGGGTGCTGTTGCAGCGGTGTATGCAGAAAATCGTACGGAACGTTACGTGTGTCCCGCTTTCGCACGAAGTGCTGAAAAATCGATTCACTAGTGAATTCACCTTTAAGAATTTTCAAGTTTAATCAACTGAGAAGACTGTCTGCATCCAGAGGGGGCCCCCCACAGGTAGTTGTTTGTTTGTTTCTATTGTTATTATATTGTTACAAGGTTGATTTTTTTTTTTGAATACTATTGTGTAATGTAATTCAAACGAATCGTTGGTGAATTTTATTGATCGCGTGATAAAAGGAAAGTGACTCTCCAAAGAAAAAAAAGTGACTCTCCCTAGAGTAGAGTATTTGGTTAGAGTAGAGTATTTGGTTCTCGTATGTAAACCAAAAAAAAAAATATATATAGATACATTTTTCCCTCATTATCCGTGAGGCTACGTCTCGTTCCGTAGCCGAGGGAACGCAATAGAAATTGAACGAGTGGCGCTGTTCTTTACCACGACCGTCTTCGGCTGTGGTCGGGCAAAATCTTCGAGCGTTCCCCGCGGTATTGCGTGACATACTTTTGTATCAATAAATGCTTACAGTTAGTATACATACTGGAAACATTTACAATGAAAATAAATAACCGATGTTACAATTCGCAAAGTTCTGCAAATTTTTCGGATCGCAGCCCCAAACACCAACTTCAGTTACAGTGCTGCAAGCACTGAGCATTTTCTTCATTGATGTTATATGAGATGCTGCTTTCAAAATTATGTGAAATAAGTAACTGATAACGAATATAATTAACCCGTGTTTTGCTCTCATAAACGTTGAAATTCATGCCAGTGCTAATATCTGAAACCTTCCACCATATGAGTTATAATGCATTCTTAAGACGAAAGTAAAACGTGGCATTTGAAACAGTTTGGCCGTAATAAGCAGCACATGTGGTGGAATATGCACTCAAAACCTGCACGATTCTTCTACTGTTTTTCGAACATTAGTGTTTCTAGCGGTTCAGGTGCGCTAGAGTTTTCAGCTTTACTATGGTATATTGCGTCCTTTAATTCAGGTAATTGGTTTTTGGCACCCACAAAATTAGTGGCATTGTCACAATGTAAGGTTCGACAGTTGCCTCTTCTGCTGACGAAACGCTTTAATGCGCCTACGAAGGCATCTGTTGTCAAATCACTTACAACTTCAATGTGAACGGCCTTTGTTGAGAAACAGCAAAATATTGCGACGTAAGCCTTTTGAAGTCGCTTTCCTCTAATTTTGTAGTGTATCCAGATTGGACCGCAAAAGTCCACACCAGCATTCAAAAATTGTCTAGCCGGTTGAACTCTTTCTAAGGGCAATGGTGCCATAAGTTGGTTCAATAATTTCGGCTTCGATTTGTGACAGCGTATACAGTGATTCACTACTAACCGTGCAGCATCTTTTCCCTTAATCAAGCATGTGGGCGAGTAAGTTTTGAGCTCCAACGTAGCAGTGGGGGATGTGACTGTGAACCATGAGCAGCCTGGTGACATCATGAGCATAGGGTAACAGCATGTGGTGCTTAGCATCATATGAGATGGATGCTTGTTCCAGCCACCCTCCTACTCTTATAATCCTATTACTGTCGAGAAATGAAGTAAGGGTGTTGAGTTTACTATTTGCACTGACATTGCCCGTGCGCTTAAGCTGTTTTAGTTCGTCTCCAAATCCTTGTTCTTGAGCTTCTTTAATATCCATTGTCAGAGAGTTTTCCAGTTCCTTGACCGTATGTCCCGAATATAATTTTTTCTGCTGACGACAATTGTGCACAAACTTTAAAACGTAGGCTATTACTCGGTCTAAACAACCAAACGAGTTGCGATGGTTAATTGAACTGGTCAAGTACGAAGGTTCAAGCGTAGCTGACAGAATTATTTTTGCTTGTTTAACTTCTAAGTTCGTCTCAGAGATTTTGGGTTTAAAACTCCATGATGATTCTGGAGCATGAAGGAATATAGGTCCATAGAACCACGTAGTGCATTCTTTCAACACCTTTGCTGACACCCCTCGCGAAGTTAAATCAGCCGGATTTTGTTTTGATGGAACGTACCTTCAATGCCTAGCTAACGTGACTTCTTGAATGGCTGCAATGCGATTGGCTACAAATGTAAATCTTGATGGTGATGAATTGATCCATGCTAATACTATTTCAGAGTCTGTCCAAAAGTAACAAGGTTGGTCCCATTTCAAATCTTGTTTCACCCGAAACACAAGCTGAGAGGACAACTTAGCTGCACATAGCTCTAATCGTGGCAAGGTGATGGTCTTTATTGGCGCGACCTTTGACTTTGCGCACAATAGCTTGACAATAATGGTTCCATCTTGGAGTTTTAAACGTATGTACAACGCAGCGCCGTATGCCTTTTCTGAAGCATCTGAAAATGCATGGAGTTCACTTGTTTCAGGTACCTCTCCCGAGTATATGTGTCGTGGGATTCAAATATCGTTGAGCACCTTGAGGTCATCACGGTTTTGAAGCCAAGCTGTATGCATCTTGATTGGCACCGCGGCATCCCAGTCCAACTTGAGAGTCCACATTTTTTGCAGAAATATCTTAGCCCTTGTAACCACTGGGCACAACAGGCCCAGTGGATCAAATAAATGTCCGATGTCAGATATCACCTTTCTTTTGGTTACCTTACTTGAAGGTTCCCAATGAGTCCTAATTTGGAAGTCATCTGATTTCGGAAGCCACGTTAACCCCAACGCCTTCACAGAATGATCGTCAAGATCATCTAAATCAAGTTGAATTGCTCTGTCTTCAGCTGGTTTGTGTGAGAGCAATTCAGGACAGTTTGAGCACCACTTGCGTAGTTTGAATCCTCCATCTTTAAGTACATTGTTCAGCTCTGTCTGTATTACCAATGCCTTGGCTACGGTATTTGCTCCAGTCATCACATCATCGACATAAAAATCTTCTGTGTGAGCTCTAGCAGCTGACGGATATTGTGCGGTATGTTGTGTTGCTAGTTCTTGAAGGCACCTTGCTGCTAAGTATGGTGCTGTTGTTGTTTCGTACGTAACGGTACACAGTTTGTAGTATCTGAGCAGTTTGGTTGGGTCCTCTCGCCAAACAATCAACTGATACTCCCTGTCTTCGTCATCAATCAATATTTGACGGTACATTTTTTCTACGTCAGCTGTGAAGACGTAGCGTGGAAGTTAGAATCGAAGCAGAATCGAAAAGAGTTAATCTTGTAAGGTAGGACCAGTTAGAAGTACATCATTCAGTCAGATGTAAGTGGATGTTTTCGACGATGCGTCAAAAACTACACGTAACTTCGTGGATGTGCTTTCAGGCTTCATAACACAATGATATGGAAGGAAATAATATGGGTGTTGGATTTTCTCCAAATCACACCCTTCCATGTGTCCCAAAGTAATGTATTCACGCATAAACTCAATGTATTGATGTTTCATATCTGGGTTTTTTGTGAGTCTCCATTCTAAGGAGTGAAATAGTCTCTCTGCGATATCTCTAGACTCGCCTAGTTGGTTGGGGCTATCAGCAAATGGAAGTTTGACGATGAATCGTCCATCATTTTTTCTTTTCAGCGTTTGTTGAAAGTGTTTTTCACACCTTTGCTCAGCGGACGACAGTTTTTTCGGATTCTTCTCCGGCTCTTTCAATCTCCAGAAACATTCCACTTGTATGCTGAGTTGAGTGTCTTTGAGAGTGGCGATTCCGCATGTTATATTGCGCCCTCCTTCATTAACAATACGCCCGGCAATAATCCATCAAAGTAAGGTGTTTCGCAAGGTAGGTAGGTCAGGCCCCAGACAAATCTAACCTACTGATAGCAGTTCAAAATAGTGTTTGGCTCCTAATAGCATATCTATGTGCCTAGGCTCGACAAACTGAGGATCAGCTAATTTAACGTTATTGGAAATCGGGCACTTCGTAGCATTTATGAAATGTCCCGGTTGTTGACTGACAATTTGAGGTAGAACGAATGCTTCGACTGTTGTAGAGAATGCTGTTGCCTTTGAATGAAGCAGCACATTGACTATATGCTGCGCTCGAATCATACCATATCCCACGCCTTGAATATTTAGCGGATCGAATGTTTGCTGTAAGTTTAGTTTTTTCGCTAACCGCTCGCTCATAAAATTCAACTGCGAACCCGAGTCAAGCACTGCTCGACACTCTATCACAGAACCGTCTTTGTTTATCAATTTGACGATAGCTGTGCTAAGTAAGAAGGTTCCTTTCGTTTTCGCTGCGATTTGTGTCGCTAAAACTGTTTTAGCACTCGAAGTTGGTATGCCATTACATTTCATGCTGGATCGAGTAAGTTCACCATTCCTTGAGATTGCATTGCCGAGATGAATCAACGTATCGTGTTTTTTTGAACATTTTCGGCATCCACGTGATGTACAGTTGGCACTTGAATGACCTTTTCGCCTACAATTGAAACACAATTGGTGCTGTTTAAGCAGATTGATTCTCTCGCTTAGGACTACACTCAAAAACATTTCACACATGTGTAATGGGTGGATTTGCTCACAAAGTACACACTTGGTTTCAGTTGCGGCTAGAAACGACGACAATTGAGGCTGTCTTATAACCGCATGTGTTTTTCCTGATATTGCCTTTATTGCCCTTTCTCCAAGTGACTCAAGTGCCTGGAAACGCAATTCAAGAAAGTCTAATATTTGTTTGGTGTTGACCAATTCCCGCGGAGAGCATAGTGATTGCTCAAATGCCGCATGAGTGGTCCTGTCAAGTTTTTGGATCAAGAGAAATACTATTATCGGATCCCATGACTCAGTTGACACTCCTAGGTTATTGATCCTCAGAAGGCATTCTTTGGTGATGTCATGAAGCTGCTTAATGGCGGACGCATATTCATCTGGAATTCGCTTCTGGTTAAATAGTTTGTTTAACAATTCTGTTACAAGCAACCTTTTATTGCTGTATTGATTGTTAAGTATAGTCCAAGCACCTTCGTAGTTCTCACTGGAGATAGGCAAGTGGTTGACTAAAGCTTTGGCTTCTCCACAGAGGTTGCTAGTCAAATAGAACATTGTTGGTTGTGAACCAGCTCTGTGTATAAATCATGGAACTGTGGCCACTCTAAATAATCTCCACTGAAGACTGGCAGCGTTATTTTTGGTAGCCTTATTTGACTCTGGTTAGTACGAACATCTATTTTCTGAGCTGGCTCATCTGATGCTCGTTCTTGAAGAGACACAATCGTATCTTGTGTCCAGAAGTGCAGCTCACGACAAATTTCTGGCGTGTAGCCATCTGTGGCTTCTTGGTTTACGCACTCCCATATGGATTGGTCATTCTGCTGCAATTCATCCAAATATTTTAGCATCAGCCTGATTTTAAGTTCGAAGTACGCCTTTGAGTGCACTTGGTCTACTCTTGATTCTATGTTCTGAATCATGTGAATTAGCATGTTCATGTGAGCCCTTTGTTTACGTATTAACTTCGTTGCGCTCACTTCAACGCACTCTTCATTTGCATTGTAGTTCCGATCACTATTCGTTTTGAATGATTGCTGTGAATCACTGCTGGATGCCGTAACAGGGAGTTTGGATGTCATATCATGAGACATTGTCCCTTGTAATTTTGTTTGCTCTTCACGAAGTGTTTCTGATAACTTCCTGTAGAGATTTGTGATCTCCTCGCAGTACTGGCTGGAGAAGTATGGGTGCCCGGGGTTAATTTCTTGAAATGCCAAGATTGCCTCATGATTCTGCTCAAAACTAGCCCAGTATTTTTGGACTGACTCCAGCCTTTTACTAAAATATTCAGCCGTTTTCCTGGAGGATGAATCCTTTTTGAAGTTGGTAAGGATTTGCTCCAACTTCTCTCCCACGTCTGCTTGCGCAGAGACTAACTCTTACACGGTGCCGAAAATGGTGCTGTGAAATCTTATTCGAAATCACGTCGGGGTCACCAGATGTTTATACCGCGACCAATGCTTTTATTGACCGCCGGAGAAGTATGATGCTTCACCACACTTCCTTCGTTCTGAGTGGTGCACCCGCAACGATCGCCCAACTATCGACTTCAAGTGTTGCACCCGAGTCTAAGCGCTAACCTTCCTTCGAATGATACACCCGAAAGATGATTTTGCCGTGAATCAAATAGTGCTAGCGGTTCGCCAGACTATTTACGCCTCGAGTCGTATACCCGAAACTACCTTCAACCTGTTGACGTCGAGTGATGCACCCGAGTCTAATTACCTGATTCTTTTACTGATAACAAACACCTTAATGCTGGTTAATGAAAGAAAACACTGACCAAGACTGAGTAATTTATTTTCGATTGATTTCTTATATACTAAACATATTATGACCTAACTGTTATTTACAAATATAAAAATTGAAATATTAATTTAAGTTCCCGGTCACGCCGTCGTCGTTTCGAGCGCGATATTAATGAATGCGAGCGAAAAATTTGAAGTTCATTTGAACAATTAGTATTGAAGCCGCTTCGCCGTAAATTCGTCATATATACATATATATATATATGTATGTATATGTATACATAAATACATATATATATATATATATATATATATATATGTATATATATATATATAAATAAATATATATATATATATATATATATACATATATATATATATATATATATATATATATATACATATATATATATATTTATATATATATATATATATATATATATATATATATATATATATATATATATATATATATTATATATATATATATATATATATATATATATATATATATATATATATATATATATATATATATATATATATATATATATATATATATATATATATATATACATATATATATATGTATACTTATACATATATATAAATATATATATATATATATTTATATATGTGTATATATATATATATATATATATATATATATATATATATATATATATATATACATTTATATATATATATGTATATGTATATATATCAGCAAAATGGTTAAGGGAGATAATCACTGATTAGCTGAAATTTTGGGAAAGCATAGATGTATATAACAGCTAGGTCCATGATTTGCTAGAATTCAGATATCTAAAACCTTCTGGCGGCGGCGGGCATTTAAGTGAATTTTCAGGTTCTCCTATATTTCCAAGCTGTGTAAATTTGTGTTAAAAACAAGTACTAGGAATGAAAACTTATTGTGTTTTTAGTTTGTTTATGATAAAGAAGTGGAAATTTTGAGCCTTGTTTAGGCGCTGAGTGCCTAAAAGTAGGCAAGGACTTTTTTTCAAATTTCGATTTGTCATACCTTTTAAGAAAAACAATGGATCACCGTGAAATTTTCAGAGGACTTTCAAGACTGTGCAGGCAACTCTGTAGCTACAGCAGGCAACTCTGTAGCTGCAGCAGGCTTCTGAACCAAAAACCTTCAAATCATCGACCTTCCTGAAAATTTTTTGATTTTTCACAATAAATTCATATTGTTGATAAATTTTGACTTTTGCCCACCAAGTCAAATAAAATTTTTCAAAATTCCGCTGTAAACAAGAACGGCAACCCGCGATCAAATTACCTCTATTTTCAGCACTCAAAACTTCTGTTCACGAGAACTGACGATCGGATAATGCGATCAATAAGAAATTTACAGAACATGTTGAAATTTGCTAGGACCAAGTCTGATAGAAGTGATTTTGAAAAATGAGCATCACTGTGGCAGTGGTGCCATTTGGAAAAATCGCTGAGAAAAAAAAAACTGGTTTTTGGCCTATAGCTTTTGATTAAGCCACCAGATTTTATTTTTTTTAAATTCGCGCAGTAGGTGAGCTTTACTCTAAGATAGATTTCATCAAAATTTGGTTGAAAAATTAGTATAGGGACGCCAGCTACGGTAATTTTTGTCTCCTTAATATTGTAAATTTGCTCAAGAAAATAAATGGTTTTTCCCTATAACTTCCGATGCAGTGACGAAATCAAAACGAAATTCATGTGAAAAGCATATCTTGTTCCGTTTTCAATTCTGTAGAAATTTTGTCTAAAAACCGTGAAAGGGTTGCCAGCTATGATGAATTTCGTAATTTATTTATATTGCTTTATCGAGCGATGTTGTCATGAAATTTTCAAATGGGAATGATCCTGCAATGACAATTATTAACAAATATTTACGTTTCAAAAATTTGAAAAGTTTGGCCGATAGTTACCCTAAAATGTAATTCACTCCCATAATTTAAAGGGCAGCCATTCAATCGAAACGAAATTCATAGGCTGGGTTTAACACAACGTGAAGCAGCTATGGTGGTAGCACATGAGTGGCAGCACCAGACAATTTCGTAAATATCGCAAACCATTTACCATAAAATAAGCAACCGATATTTAAATGTTCCGATTTTTGGAAATTTTATTGTTTGTCACTGGTTCTATAACCAAGTTTATTAGCTTATTCATCTGCATCATCCCCCTTCTATGGTAAGCATAATTTATGACAAACGACTTTGATTATAGAAAAGTAATGAAAGTTTATATAAAGCAAAACATCAAAGTGATACATCTATATGCTTTTAGAATCGTCAAAAATTGGTGCAACTGCACCAAGTTGTTTATATAATGTTACTTTATTTGAATAAAGCTCTTTTCCCTATAGCCTCCAGTACAGTCATGGTATCATAACGAAATTCATATGGCAAATTTAAATTATTGTTGACAATATTCAGCAGAAATTTAGTTTGAAAAACAATGACAGGGTTGCCAGCTATGATTGTTTTTGTATTTTTTGACATAGCTTTAGTGAGCGATTTTATCATAAAGTTTTCAAATCGTAGTGGTCTTGTAGTGAAAATACAAACCAAATAATGCTAAAATTCAGATATTCTAAACTTTTTGGCGGCGGCGAGGGTTTTAGTGAATTTTCAGGTAATCCTATATTTCCAAGCGGTGTAAATTTTTGTTAAAATAAATGTTTGGGAATGAAAACTTATTATGCTTTTAGCTTGATTATGTTAAAATGTTGGAAAGTCGTGTGTGGGTGCAGCATGCCTAAATGTAGGCAAGGATTTTTTTCCAAATTTTGATTTGTCATTACTTCTAAGAAAAACAATGAACCATCGTAAAATTTGCAGAGCGTGTTGATGTTGACTAAAATTTAGCACACGTGAATTTTCAAGATAGTGCTGGTAACCCTGTAGCTACGGCAGGCTCCTGAAAAAAAACCTTCAAATCATCGACCTTCCTGAAAAATTTTTGATTTTTGACAAAAAATTCAAATCATTGATAAATTTTAACCTCTGTTAAAATTTTCAAAATTCCGATTTGCACAAGATCGGCAGCCCATCACCAAATTACCTCTATTTTCAGCACTCGAAAGTTCTGTTCACGAGAACTGACGACCGGATTATCCGATCATGATGAAATTCACAATGCATATTGGTATTAGCTAGGACCAGGTCTGATAGAAGTGATTTTGAAATGCGGGCAACCCTGTGCCAGTGGTACCATCTTGAAAAATCACTGAAAAAAAACCGGGTTTTTGGCCAATAACTTCCGATTCAGCCATCAGATTTTGACAAAATTCATACAATACTTGGATCTTACTCTATGTAACATTTGGAGAAAAAATTTGGCTGAACAGTTAGAATAGAGCTGCCAGCTATGGTGATTTTTGTCTCCTAAATCTTGCAAATTTGCTCAGCAAAATAAAGCTTTTTTCCCTTTAACTTCCGGTCCAGTGTAGAAATCAGAACGAACTTCACGCAGTAAATGAACCTTAATGTGAGCCAAATGTCGTAGAAATTTCGTACAAAAATCATGAAAGGGTTGCCAGCAATGACTATTTTTGTAATTTGGTTTAATTTCTTTACAGAGCGATTATGTCATTAGATTTGCAAATGGGAATCATCCTGCAATGAAAATTAACAACAAATATTAACGCTTTAAAAATTTGAAAAGTTTTGAGGGTGATAACCCTAAAATTCTTTTCACCCGATTAACTTCCAGCGCAGTGATTCAATCGAAGCGAAATTTAGTGGTTGGGTTTAACTTAACGTGAAGCAGATTTGGTATGTATTTTGCTTTGCTGCTGACACAGGCTAACCAGCATTAGCCATTTCCGGAAATATTGCACCAACAGATGCTTCAAATTACTTTCTCATATGCAAAGCATTTGCAATAAAAATAAGGAATCAATTTTTAAATTTTCCGAGTTGTGAACATTTTTCGGATGGCAGCCTAAAACAACGTTTAACCGCTGAAACTTTCGATGAAATCCTGCTATGAGAACGAAATTCAAAGGATAAGTTGATTTGAGTATGAGCTTGTTATGATAAACTTATTGCTGCTTCGTTCGGAAAGTGTTGCCAGCACTGAACATTTTCATCATTTGTGTTATAGTTGAGTTTTGTTGCTTTGGATAAGGAATGGTTGATATGATTCTAGAAAACAGTATATTACGTCTTTCCACACTTTTTGGTCACTCAAAGACAATTTCATCGAAAATTAGTTTTCTAGCGGTTCAGGTGCGCTAGAGTTTTTAATATATATTTTTCTTTTGGCAGATGTGCTTTCGCCTGGGGTGACAAATATTTAATAGGAGCATTTTGTTGCCTCAGCCAGTTTTTTTGTTTTCTTTGGCTATTGTTGCAGTTATGTACCTGAAATTTTCCATTTTGTATCATCATCTTGTCGAGCGATCATCAAACCAGCATTGGTGCCCATCTCGTGCTAATGTCTTCGTTTTATGTATCTAACAGAGCTTGTCTCATTAATTGCTGACCAGACTCTTGTGGTTGTAGGATTACCTACGGATAAATTAAATAAAACTGCGCAATATCTTCTTGTTAACTGAATCAATCTTGTAGAAAGATTAACCTGAGTTTGCCGCATCTTGAGGAAAATATCCATTGAAATGACCCATGAGCTAGCCTTGACCCTTGTCCACCTGTAAGGTGTTATTCAACTCATAGAAATATTTTGAGCAGGATTCAAGACAGACGTTTCAAAGGGCATTTCAAAGCAATTACATGAGATCTGTAACCTCCTGATTTCCCATTCCCGTCTCATCATTTAGCATTTAATTTTATACCTTTTCCCTTCCTGTGTTTATTTCCTGTCACGAAGAAGATCCGTAAGAATCATTATTTTTTTTATGAATTGGAAATTATACTCATCAAATTCGAAGAAATTTTGTTTTGCTGACATATCACTAGTGAATGTTATTATTTTGGCTGCATATAACTGCGTTATCATTGAACGGTATTGAGAAGAATTTGAAGGTTTTTCTTTTGATTGTGAATTCTTTCGGTTGCTGCTCATACTTTTCTGGAAAAACAAAAAAAAAACAAAATAGAAGAATCGTGCAGGTTTTGAGTGCATATTCCACCACATGAGCTGCTTATTACGGCCACACTGTTTCAAATGCCACGTTTTACTTTGGTCTCAAGAATGCATTATAACTCATATGGTAGAAGGTTTCAGATATTACCACTGGCATGGGTTTCAAAGTTTATGAAAGAAAAACACTTGTTAATTATATTCGTTATCAGTTGCTTATTTCACCAAACTTTGAAAGCAGCATTTCATATAACACCAATGAAGAAAATGCTCAGTGCCTGCAGCACTGTAACTGAAGTTGGCGTTTGGGGCTGTGATCCGAAAAATTTGCAGAACTTTGGGAATTGAAACATTGGTTATTTATTTTCATTGTAAATGTTTCCGGTATGAATACTAACTGTAAGTATTTATTGAGACAAAAGTAGCACAACCGACTCGTGCTGGCAACCTTCTGCCAGTATCAAAGCCAAGAATAAATCACATCTGCTTCACGTTGTTATATTACATTCGAAGTTATAGGAGTATAAAGAAATTTAGGGTTACATACAGGAAGTTTTTTCAAATAATCGAAAGCTTAATATTTGCTGTTTATTGTCACTACAATATCATTACCATTTGAAAACTCTACGATAAAATCGCTTAATAAAGATATTGCAATTAAACACAAAACCAACAATAGCTGGCAACCCTATAGTGGCTTTTCAACCAAATTTGGCCTGAATAATGCTTATAATAGGTTCCGTTAATTGTATGAAATTCGTATTGATTTCATGACTGCACTGGCAGCTATAGGGCAAAAAGTTTTATTTTCCTGAGCGAATTCTCAAAACCAAAGACACAAAAATTCACATGGCTGACAGCACCAATCGAATTTTTCAACCAAATTTCTATCAAACAGAGTTTAGAGTAAGGTGCAGCTACTGCGTCAATTTCATGAAAATCTGGTTACTAATTCACATTTCATAGGGCAAAAAGCAGTTTTTTTTCTTTGTAATTTTTCAAGATGGCACCACTGGCACAAAGTTGCCTACAATTCAAAATCGCATCTATCAGACCTGGTTCTACTTAAGTCTGATGCATTCTGTAAATTTTAGCTGTATCTGATTATTGGTTCGTGAATTCCCGTGAACAGAAGCTTTTGATGCTAAAAATATGGGTTAACTGGGAGAGGGTTACCGTTCTTGTCCGACATGAGATTTCCAAAGTTTTACTTTGAACGTGTAGATAAAGCATAAGATTTGTATACAGATTGGTTTTATTGTAAGAAACGGACATTTTTAGGATATTCGATGATTTGAATATTTTCACTACCAAATTTTTATTTTTTAAAATTTAAGACACCAAAATTATCATAGCTGGCAGCTCCAACCGAATTTTTCAACCAAATTTCTACCAAACGTGGTTTAAAGTAAATTCCAGCTACTGTGTGAATTTCGTCAAAATCGAACGATTCAATCAGAATTTATAGGGCTAAAAACAGTTATCTTTTTTAGTGATTTTTCAAGATGGCACCACTGGCACAGAATCGCCTGCATTTCAAAATCGCTTCTATCAGACCTGGTCCTAGTTAAGACCAATACATTCTGCAAATTTCAACTAATTCTGCTCATCGGATCGTGAGTTTCCGTGAACAGAAGTTTTTGATGCTAAAAATAAAGGTAAATTGGGCAAGGGTTACCAGGCGTGCCCGTTATACCATATCAAATTTTATTTTTTGTTTATGTTAACAAAGCACGAAATTTACATATGAGTTGCTTTTTTTTGAAAAAACGGCATTTTTTCAAGAGAAACGATAATTTGAAAGTTTTCACTTTCAGTGCTTGCCCTAGCTTCAGGGTTGCCAGCACGCTCATCAAAAGCTACACAAATTTACAACTAAATAATACCAATATGTTTTGAAAATTTGGCAATGATTAAAAAGCTCTGTCAAAAGTTATCGCAATTTAAAAATTTTCAATTTTTCCCGATCTCTTTTTAGGCACCCAGCGCACACATGGGGTTAAAAAATTCCAAAAAATTATCCGATTCACATGTAAAACACGTTTGAAATTTATTTTGTTAACTTTAATTTTGCAAAACTTATTTGTGTACGGAATAATAGGTATAATAAAAATATCACTAAAATGACCGCCGGCGCCAAAGGGTTAAAGATTTTAAACTTTTTCTGAAACCTGGCACTATTCTGCATATACACCAATGTGTTCTGAAAATTTCAGCTCAATCGGATGGCGCGTTCCTGAGATTTTTTCACTGAAATTTTTTGATGATATATATATATATATATATATATATATATATATAGAAATATGAATTTTTGGCCAAAGTGATTTTAATACTAATGTTCTTCTTCGAACATTAGTAAAAATATACTTAATTGTGGATTGATTTGGTTTGAATAAGGAGCTATATACTTTACTTGAACAATGCGTCGCCGAACAAATAGTTTGGACCCTAGATACACGCCTTTCCAGCACCAATTGGAACGCTTAATCCTATCTTCTTCGGCTGCTCAATGCATGAGAATCACAGAGGCAATAAGAACGAATTCATCTCCTATTGGTCAGACAGTAGCACATCGTTCCGCCACTGAGTCATCAAGAAGACGAATTCCTCACGAAGAAAGTTCTTTCGTGCAATGACCCACCGAGAGTTACTTTTCAAGCGCAAGCAGAGATGAGTGAGCGATCGTCAATAAAAGTCCCAGGTTTGACTGCGAGACAGTTAATTTTTGTGTATTGTCCTTGGCGGAAGATTACCATGTTCCTGTAGCCACCCTTGCTATAGAATTTTACCTGCTTCTGAGAGGTCATGCCGCAGATTGGTACTGGCGTTTCCGGGAATTAAATTATCCATTTTTATGGAGTAGGTTACGGGTAGAATTTCTGGAACGGTTCAGCGCTTTTAGATCCGATGTGGACGTGCGGAGAATGTTAGATTATAGATTGCAAAAACCAGGAGAACAATTTTAGGATTTCTTTGGTGCCTTTGAGAGTATTTCCCTACAATTAAATACCCCCTTAATGGATCTTGATTTTCAGTGTGTAGTGCTTAGGAATATGTCTCCAGCACTTAGAATTCACATGGCTGGTGTAATATATCAAACAACCCGAGAATTAGTTAGACGCTGCTGTATCATAGAATCAGAGTGGAGATTATTAGGAGTGAATGGTGATCGAGATCCGAATCGTCGAGCGCGTCAGGTGCATGAACTCGAGTTTGGGAGAGTTCAGGGTGATAATGGTCAATCAGACGTATTCTTTTCCCCTATTTGACATTCGGTACGTAATTTCGGACCGTCATCCGCAGATGTTTCTTATCAAAAGGAAATTCAGGCGATGAAAGCAAGTCCGTACACTGTTCCATTGGAAAATTCCCGTGGGCTTCCTTTCAGCAGTCAGTCAAGTAGTGTTTATGAGAGACGATCATGTCAGCCGTACGAAGATGATGTGTCTTCCAATCTAAGGACGCCAGCATATCGACATCCCGTAGAATATAGCGCAACTTCCTTTTCCAGGCAAGAAAAAACGCCGTCAAAGCAGTCTCTAATGACTTGAATAAAAGGAATCGCGGAGCAGAAGGTAGTTGGAATTATGGAGTATGTTGGAATTGCTTCGACTCAAGTCATAGTTTCATGGATTGCTCGAAACCTATCCAGCGGATCTTCTACTTTGGTTGTGGTCGAGAAGGGACTCTGAAGCCCAAATGTCCAAATTGTCAGTCGGGAAACTCGAGCAGGAATGCGCTTTCAGCAGGGAGGTTGTGTATTCCTCCAAACACTCGTTCCTCCAGACTCGAGATGTCAGACGTAGCTACGAATGTGGATCCCGAGCTACGCCGACGACAATGATTTCCTGTCAGAATTGTACCCCATCTAAGAACTTTCATTCAACTCTTGCAAATGATGGTTCAACTTCTTCTACTATCTCCAGAGATCGTAAGCGTTCCTCTGAGCGTTTTAATCGCTCATGGAGGTATTTTACACTAAGGCGTTTCTTGAAGAAAGCGTGTGTCAGTTCTATTGTGACCATGTCTGGTGATAACCGACCAGTTGCCACCATTTCTATTAAAAGTTGGCAGTTTACTGGCTTGCTTGACAGTGGAGCAAGTGTAAGCATCCTGGGAGCAGGGGCGTTGAAGCTGGTTGAGGAGTTGGGCTTCAATACACATTCAATGCCTACTGAAGTTCATACCACTTCTGGCCAAAAGGCTCCTGTACTCGGGTATGTCAGCACATTGGTCCAATTCAAGCAGAAGACGAGGCTAATACGCTTCCTAATATGCCCCAGTTTAATCAGTCCAGTCTATCTCGGTGTAGACTTTTGGGATGCATTCAAAATTCTACCACATTGATCTGCTGTTGAGTTAGTTCCACAGGACCCTGGTTATCATCAGTTGTATCCGAGGGACAACCAACGGCTCGATGAAGTCGTGGGTCAATTTGCATCGTTTAACCAGTTAGGATTGGGCAAAACCAATTTGTTATCACACGTGATAGACACAGGTGATGCTCAACCAATTAAACAGCGTCACTATGCAGTATCACCAGTGGTGCAGAAATTGATGTATGACGAATTGGACCGTATGCTGTCTTTGGGGGTAATAGAGGAGAGTCGGAGCTCCTGGAGCTCTCAGTCACTATAGTAAGGAAACCCGGTAAGGTGCGATTATGCTTGGACGCTAGATGATTGAACGAGGTGACTGTGAAAGATGCGTACCTTTTGCCGTTGATCGAGGGCCTGTTAGCCGTCTAAAGTCCACCCGCTTTATAACTAGTCTGGACCTGAAAGATACCTTTTGGCAGATTCCTTTGGATGCAAAATCGCGGGAAAAGACAGAGTTTACAGTATCTGGACGCTCTTTGTATCATTTCACTTTTACATCTATTCCAATATACATAATCCCGCATTTCATATCAAATACTGGAAACACATCAGTCTTGCTCAATTACAAAGGACTTAATTGGTTAATTGGTTAATTTGATTAGTGCAAAATTCGTGATTGACTGACACTAAGTATACTAGCGCTAATTGGATGCGAATTGATGGTGTTAAATCATATAGCATAGATTTGGGACAATTTTGCCGTGATATCAGCAAATCAATAAGCTGAGTCATTGAGGCATAGTAGCTAGATAGATAGGAAGATTTCACCATCATTCATTCAGTTCTAATTGTGTCAGTAATCAATTGTAGTGTACAATATTTACATTTATAGTGCAAAATATACTCGAAAATATATCGAAACTCGCAAAAATTATAATCTAACGCAATGGACCGGTTACTAACTCAGCAGAAATTGTTACTCGAACAATTGCATAAAATGCAAAGTAACTTCAGAAAGGATCCGAAAGTACGAAAAACTCTTGCATATGCCACGAAATTGCTACAGCGAGTGCAAGAAATTCGGCAAACTTTCCTGGAAACGCATAAGAAGGTACTCGCATTAGTCAAAGAGCAAACCGATCTTGATTTAGAGTATTTCAAAGATAAATTGTATTTGTCTTTTGAAGAACTCAATTTGAGTTTTGAAACAGATCTAGAAGATCTGAAACTGGAACAAGGGGCACAGGCAGCACAGGCTGACAATGAGATACAAAATCATTCTTGTCGATCAAACGATGACATGGATGTTCAACTTCCACGTATAAACTTGCCGAAGTTTAATGGAAACTATGGGGAGTGGACTTCTTTCAAAGATTTGTTTGTATCTTTGATTCACAACAAATCTAATTTATCTCGAGTAGAGAAGTTACACTACCCAAAAAGCAGTCTTTCGGGGGAAGCTGAACAACTTCTCAAACATTACTCGATCACTGAATCCAATTATAATTCAGCGTGGAGATTGCTCATAGAACGTTATGATGATAAGCGCGTTCTACTAAATACTCAATTAAGAAGGTTGCTGGCCATCAATAACGCAAATGAATCCGCTTCGTCTATTAAAATGATACTCGATAAAACTACCGACAGCGTTCAGGCAATCGTCAATTTAGAGGTAGCGAATATTTGGGATGCAATGTTAGTGCATTTGACAACTCAACGACTACCAACTGAGACGCGTCAAATTTGGGAACAACAGCAAGCTGCGTACAAAGAAATATAATCGTTTAAGGACCTCACAGAGTTCTTGCAGCGTCGTTTTAGAGCATTAGAGGCTGCTGGGGTAGAGAAACATAAATCCACTCGATCTTTACATAATGTGTTTTTGACAAAACACGAGCAGCATACTATGTACATTTCGTGTAAGGGGCCACATCATTTGAGACAATGTACCACTTTTCTTCAATCAGATCATGCGACGAGATTTGATATGGTAAAAAGAAATGGTTTGTGCCTCAATTGCTTGAACAAAGGACACTTAGTGGGAAACTGTCCCAGCACATCAAGATGTTTCAAATGTAAAAGGGCACATCACACACTTCTGCATAAACCCGATGTATCTACAACTGGAGTCCTTCCGCATCAGTCGCAATCTTCATCTTGGCATAGAAACCAGACGTCGAATTCATTCACTCAAAATAATCTGCCTCCTATCTTAGAATTCAATCAAGAACCTTCAATCTTGTTTTCACACAATGTTCGACCATCGACTTTGACTTCTTTGGATCATAGACCTTCGACTTCAGTGACAACAGTCACGAAGATAAACTCTTCGACTAGCAATGCTACAAAAACGGTATTGTTAGCAACAGCATTAGTAACGGTTGAGTCTTCGACTGGATTTCTAACACTACGCGCTTTGCTGGATCAAGGTTCACAGGCGTCAATCATTACAGAGAGTGCAGCTCAAAGAATTGGAGGGAAAAGACAATCGACAAACATCACTGTAGCTGGTATTGGAGAGACAAAGGGTATTTTGACGAACGGAAATTTGGAAATTACACTTCGCACCAAAACAAACGAATATTTGGAAGTAGATGCTCTCGTGTTGAGAAAGTTGACAAATTTCATCCCATCGCAAACAATTTCCACATCAATTCGAAAACAGATTGGAAATTTAGATCTGGCTGATCCTCACTTTGACCAACCGAGCAAGATTGACATTTTATTGGGAGCTGAAGCTTACGCTCAGTTATTACTTGGAAAAATTCGAAAATTGACTCTAGGTTCAGTGCTACAACTTACTAAGCTAGGCTGGATAATATCAGGTAGATTCAGCGATAACAACGCGCAAATAGTGCACACACTTAATGTGCAAATAGAGGAGGACGTGAAAATTAGAGAGCAACTTAAACATTTTTGGGAGATTGAGGAAGTTGGAACGGGAAAAAATATTACTCACGAAGAAGAAGCATGTGAAGAACACTATAAGGTATATGTCAAGAGACAGCAAAACGGTCGATATCAAGTTCAATTGCCATTTAGAAACACAGAGAGTCAACATTCACTAGGGATTTCCAGAGAAAATGCAATCAAATGTTTAATACAGATGGAGAAACGCTTCGAAAGGGACAGAAGTCTTAAAGAAGAATATTCAGCAGTAATGCAAGAATATATAAGTCTAGGTCACATGAAGGAAAATCCCGTTTGTAGAGAAGTCACGTTTGAATCTGGAAACAAACGCAGCACAGCTAACTTCCTTCCACATCACGCAGTGCAGAAAGAAAGCACATCTACAAAATTAAGAGTGGTATTTGATGCATCAAGGAAAACGAGTTCTGGTGTGTCTTTGAATGATACATTATTGACAGGACCGACTATTCAGAGCACCATGACATAAATTCTCATAAGATGGAGATTAAAGCAGTTCGCAATGGTGGCCGACATTGCTAAAATGTACCGACAAATAGATATGCATCCGGAAGATGCAAAATTTCAGAAAATTGTTTAGAGGCAACAGCCAACTGATCTAGTTAAAGACTATGTTCTGACTACCGTAACCTTTGGAACTACTTCAGCACCGTTTCCAGCAATCAAAACTTTACACCAATTAGCAATAGATGAAATTGAAAGGTATCCAAATGCAAGTAAAGCAGTCTTCGAAGAATTTTACGTAGACGACTTATTATCTGGAGGAAATAGTCTACAAGAATGTATTATCAAAAGAGACGAACTCATTAAATTGTTGAATTCTGGCGGTTTTAAATTGAGAAAATGGATAACAAACGACAGACGAATTTTAGAAGGAATCCCATCTGAAGACATTGAAATGCAAGATGCGATCAATATGGATATGGATAATGGATACAAATCGCTAGGAATAATGTAGTATCCGCTAGCAGACTTCTTCACCTATCGATTGAAAAGGCAAAAGCAATTAGAAATCTACACAAAACGCTCGATTTTATCGGAAATTGCAAGTCTCTACGATCCATTAGGATGGATAGCACCTATTATGGTATCAGCTAAAATTTTACTACAAGGACTATGGTTATCTGGGCAAGATTGGGATGAACCAATATCAACTGCACTAAACACGGAATGGATGACTTTATTGAGCCAATTACCGGAAACAGAAAACATTAAAATTCCAAGATGGGTAGCTTACCAACAAAACTCACGGATTTTGTGACGCCTGTGAACGTGCCTACGCAGCAGTAATCTATGTGGTAGTGCGTGCAGGCTCGGCTGTCAACAGTCATCTATTAATGGCTAAAACCAAAGTGGCACCAGTGAAGCCAGTTAGTATTCCACGGTTGGAGCTATGCGGAGTTGTACTATTGTCTGGATTGCTACAAGAGGTTACAACATCATTAAAAATTGAAAACATACCTACCTGGTTATGGAGTGACTCCGAGATCGTGCTAGCATGGCTGAAAGGTCACCCCACTCGATGGACTACATTTGTATCTAACAGAACGGCTCTCATTCTTGAGAACACTCATAACATACCATGACGATATGTTCCATCTAAATGCAATCCAGCAGATGTAGCTTCCAGAGGAGTAAAACCAATCGATTTAACACACAATGAGCTATGGTGGCACGGACCAAGCTGGTTATCCGAAGACATCGATGCATGGCCTAAAATGCGAGATATCAAATCAGTTGAAGTTGAAAAACTCTAGCGCACCTGAACCGCTAGAAACACTAATGTTCGAAGAACAGTAGAAGAATCGTGCAGGTTTTGAGTGCATATTCCACCACATGTGCTGCTCATTACGGCCAAACTGTTTCAAATGCCACGTTTTACTTTCGTCTTAAGAACGCATTATAACTCATATGGTGGGGTTTCAGATATTACCACTGGCATGAATTTCAACGTTTATGAGAGCAAAACACGGGTTAATTATATTCGTTATCAGTTACTTATTTCACATAATTTTGAAAGCAGCATCTCATATAACATCAATGAAGAAAATGCTCAGTGCTTGCAGCACTGTAACTGAAGTTGGTGTTTGGGGCTGCGATCCGAAAAATTTGCAGAACTTTGCGAATTGTAACATCGGTTATTTATTTTCATTGTAAATGTTTCCAGTATGTATACTAACTGTAAGCATTTATTGATACAAAAGTAGCACAACCGACTCGTGCTGGCAACCTTTCGCCAGTATCAAAGCCAAGAATATATCAAATCTGCTTCACGTTGTTTAATTACATTCGAAGTTATAGGAGTATAAAGAAATTTAGGGTTACCTGCAGCGAGTTTTTTCAAATGATCGAAAGCTTAATATTTTCTGTTTATTGTCACTACAATATCATTACCATTTGAAAATTCTACGATAAAACCGCTTAATAAAGATATTGCAATTAAACACAAAACCAACAATAGCTGGCAACCCTATCGTGGCTTTTCAACCAAATTTGGCCTGAATAATGTTTATAATAAGTTTCATTAATTGTATGAAATTCGTATTGATTTCATGACTGCACTGGAAGTTATAGTGCAAAAAGTTTTATTTTCCTGAGCGAATTTTCAAAACCAAAGACAAAAATTACCATAGCTGGCAGCACCAATCAAATTTTTCAACCAAATTTCCACCAAACAGAGATTAGAGTTAGGTTTAGCTACTGTGTCAATTTTATGAAAATCTGGTAACTTATTAACATTTCATAGGGCAAAAAGCAGTTTTTTTTCTTTGTAATTTTTCAAGATGGCACCACTGGCACAGAGTTGCCCACAATTCAAAATCGCTTCTATTAAATCTGGTCTTACTTAAGTCCAATGCATTCTGTAAATTTTAGCTGTATCTGATTATTGGTTCGTGAGTTTCCGTGAACAGAAGTTTTTGATGCTAAAAATATAGGTTAACTGGGAGAGGGTTACCGTTCTTGTCCGACATGAAATTTCCAAAGTTTTATTTTGAACGTGTAGATAAAACATATGATTTATATACAGATTGGTTTTATTGTAAGAAACGGACATTTTTTTGAATATTCGATGGTTTGAATGTTTTCACTTCCAATTTTTTTTTTTCAAAATGAAGACACCAAAATTATCATAGCTGGCAGCTCCAACCGAATTTTTCGACCAAATTTCTACCAAACGTGGCTTAAAGTAAGGTCCAGCAATTGTGTAAGTTTCGTCAAAATCGAACGATTCAATCAGAATTTATAGGGCTAAAAACAATTATCTTTTTTAGTGGTTTTTCAAGATGGCACCACTGGCACAGAATCGCCAGCATTTCAAAATCACTTCTATCAGACCTGGTCCTATTTAAGGCCAATACATGCTGTGAATTTCAAATAATTCTGCTTATCGGATCGTGAGTTTCCGTGAACAGAAGTTTTTGATGCTAAAAATATAGGTAAATTGGGCAAGGGTTACCAGGCGTGCCCGTTATACCATATCTTTTTTTTTTTTTTGGTTATGTAAACAAAGCACAAGATTTACATATGAAAGGCTTTTTTTTGAAGAAACGGCATTTTTTCAAGAGGGACGATGATTTGGAGGTTTTCACTTTCAGTGCCTGCCCTAGCTACAGGGTTGCCAGCACGCTCATTAAAAGCTACACAAATCAACAACTAAATAATATCAATATGTCCTGAAAATTTCGTAATGATTGAATAGCTCTGTCAAAAGTTATCGAAATTTAAAAATTTTCAAATTTTCCCGTCCTCTTTTTAGGCACCCAGCGCACACATAGGGTTAAAAAATTCCAAAGCATTATCCGATTCATATGTAAAACACGTTAGAAATTTATTTTGTTAACTTTATTTTTGCGAAAATCATTTGTGCACGAAATAATAGGTATATTAAAAATATCACTTAAACACCCGCCGGCGCCAAAAGGTTAACAATAACTGACATTTAAAGAGACCTGGACCTATTCTGCATATACACCAATGTATCCTGAAAGTTTCAGCTCAATCGCATGGCGCGTTCCCGAGATTATCTCACTGAAATTTTTTGATGATATATATATATATATATATATAGAAATATGAATTTTTGGCCGAATCGATTTTAATACTAATGTTCTTCGAACATTAGTAAAAACGAAAACATTACATTGTTAATGTAGGAATACACACAGAAAGTTTCTTAGACACTTGGTTACAAAGATATTCAACATTATCGAAACTAATTAGAATTACCGCTTACTGCTTCCGTTTTCGCAGATCGAACATAAATCGAACAGAAAATCCACCATATTTAACCAGTGAAGAGCTGCGACACTCATTCGAATTCTGGATCAAACACGCTCAACAAAGTGAATACTCACAAGAAATAGCCTGTCTTTTGAATAACAAACCAATTGAAAAAATAAAGTAAATTGATCAAATTAAATCCCTTCATAGACAAAATTGGATTAATACGTGTGCTAGGTCGTCTAAAAAATGCACAATTGCGTTTTGATGAAAGGCATCCAATAATTCTCCCACGAAATGGAAGGTTCACTGAATTAATGTTGCATCAAGTCCATCAAGCAACCTTGCATGGACAAACTCAACTAATGCTGAACACGTTGAGAAAAAGATTTTGGTTGATAGATGGTCGCAACCGGATCAAACATGTACATAATTTTTTTCATTGAACATAAATGCATCCGCTGTTTTCGGGCCAAAGCGAACGGTGCAACTCAGCTGATGGGAAACCTGCCAGCAGCTCGCGTAACTATTTCTCGCCCATTCACACATACAGGTGTTGATTTTTGTGGACCATTCGACATAAAAGACAGGCGAGGAAGAGGTAGTAAAACATCGAAGGGCTACGTGGCTATATTAATTTGTTTAGTAGTAAAAGCTATACATATCGAAATTGTTAGTGACCTATCGACACAAGCATTCCTTGCAGCATTACAAAGATTTATGGGAACACGAGGATTTAGTGGACATATGTATTCCGATTGTGGAACAAATTTTGTCGGGGCATATGCTGAATTGAACAAATTATTAGAAATGAATAAAAAGGCTGCCGAAATACTTGCCAATGATGGCGTTACGTGGCATTTCAATCCTCCAGCTTCACCGCATTTTGGTGGGCTCTGGGAAGCCGGAGTCAAATCTATAAAGTCTCATCTGCGCCGAATTGTGGGCAACATTGCTCTAACGTATGAAGAATTGTCCACCATCTTAATTAGAATAGAAGCCTACCTCAATTCTCGACCCCTGTGCCCCTTGAACGACGATCCAACAGACACGACGGCACTTACTCCAGCACATTTCCTGATTGGCGATACACTACTAGCACCACCCGAAGCAGATTTCGAAGGCGACAATTTCAACCATCTCGACAGATGGCAGACAACGCAAAAGATAACGCAAGATTTCTGGAAACGGTGGAAAACCGAATATTTGAATCGCTTGCAACTTAGGCCCAAATGAAATACAACAGAAAACAATGTCAAAGTGGCCGATTTGTGTATACTAAAGGATGAAAAATTACCGTCTTATCGTTGGCCATTAGCCAGAATTATAGAAGTTCATCCAGGAAACGATTCCCTAGTACGAGTAGTAACCGTATGGTCAAATGGAAAGACATACAAACGATCAGTCACAAAAATTGCACTAGTACCTACGCAAAATATATCATAAGAAATGCACCTTTTAATTCCTTCTATCAAAATGTTCCTTACACATCCTTCTCCTCCATGAGACCTTGCCATATCAAATAAATTCCCGAAACTACTTAACGTGAGAGGTCTTTGGAATTCCATACAAATCAGTGATGGTATAGGTGGACGCCCAGCATAGGTGGGACAACTTCACCATGCCAAAACTGAGTTGAACGAATGCATCAGCTTAACCGGTCCATCGGACAAAACATTAACGATAGGAATCTAGCTCTTAATAGCATCCAGACCCGGACGTGACATACAAACAACATTTATCAAAATTGATTAGCCAATTAATACTTACCATTACAAAAGTCAGCTCAATAGATAATACTGAGGCACTACACACGCCTCATCTGGGGAAGAATGTTGCGACACAACATCGGCCTTTCCAACACGAGAACCTGAAAGGAAAAAACAACAAAGTATCGGGTTCAAAGATAAAAAAATAAATACTTATCTAAAGTCTGCTATCGATCAGTATTGTATTTTGATGACAATTGTCACTTGAGATTTGTCATTTGACACTACATGTTAAATATCCATTTACAATTGTTTTTCACTTGATATTCACCGTGAAGAAGAATACTGGTAAAATTGGAAATATAACAAGAGAATTAAGAGAAGGTTGTGAAACAAAAAGCTTGAGTAGCCTAGTGGGTAGAGCACTGGCTTCTTGCGTGTGGGGTCCCTGGTTCGAATCCAGGTTCGGACGGGAGTCCGCTCACTAAGCTTTGAGTTCACCTAGCTCTGATTAGGTACCTGATTTAAATCAGGGGTGAAATGAGTCGTGGAACTAATCACTCCACACTCGTATCCACAATGGTTAAAAAAATTGTAATGAAGCTCTCTACCAGCTTCAACCCCTAGACCCGTACAAGGGTTGTCGTGGAATTGCTTTACTTTACTTTTTTGTGTAACAAAAAGAAAGTACCGAAATTTTCACTTTACAGTTGATTTTCGAATAGAGATGATGTGCATTAAGATCGGTCGATAGAAAATTGAAATAATTGTTGGAAATTTGAAATTAGTTATAGAATCGAGTTACAGTGAAATAAAGAATTGTTAAATCATTAATCAGTGACGGTGTTTAATTTGATAATTGGTTGTATTTAGAACAAGGTCGATGATTATTTAGGGTGGATTGGTATGAAGTAGAAGAAGCAGCTAGTGGTAGTATTCTAAAGTGGAACAATATACACTCAACATCTGCACAAATCCTCTAATGTTCTTAACATAAGTGTTTCTAGCGGTTCTAATGCGCTAGTATTTTATTTAACCTCTATTTGAGTTATTCGTAATTTTTACTAATTTTCGAAGAAAAGTAGTGTTAAACTCGTTTCGCCGAAAATTCATATTTATTTATATATAGATATATATATATATATATATATATATATATATATATATATATATATATATATATATATATATATATATATATATATATATATATATATATATATATATATATATATACTACTGGTCAAAAGTTTGGGTCTACTTGCTTTATTTTTGAATTCTACACAATTAAGTCGGCTACTCAGTGGATTTTGTCAAGCGCGTGCGTCTTGCTACTGGTCAGAGTGTAGGAGGGTGTCAGAGTGGAGAGGGCGTCCTTGGGAGACGCGTAGATCGTGCATAAACGTGTTATGACTTGTTGCATTCTATCGATGCGTCTAGTGTCTATTACGTGTAACATCCTTGTGCTGCAAAAGCTCACTCCAAGAGTTATATTTCCAATTGTTTGTTACATTTTTCTTTGCAAAAAGGTGAGTAGAACATTTATCGTATTTAAAATCATATGTATTCGACAAAAATTTTAATGTAAATTAACGTAATTCGAAAAATATCATCTCATTATAAAAATGTGAATAAAACTATATATTTCATGTTTCATTCGTAGAGAAATGGGTCGAAAAGCAGAGCTGAGTGTAAAGACACGAGCAGTCATTGTGGCATTACATGAAGAAAGTTATTCAACGCGAAAAATTGCTTCTAAATGTAATGTTTCTAAAAATGCAGTCATGAGAGCGTTACAAAGAAAGAGCGAAACAGGGTGTAATCAGAGTCGTCATCGTTCCTGGAGGCCTAAAACTACGTCAGAACAAGAGGACAAGTTCATCTGTGTTGTAAGCAAGAAAAATCGTTCTCTCACAGCCCCCGAAATTCGTGAACAACTCAACTTCGCGCGCGAAGCATCAGTATCTGTTTCGACGGTACAGCGACGTCTACGAAATTACGGCTTGAAAGGATGCGTCGCCGCTAAAAAACCATTACTACGCAAGCAAAACAAAGTGAAGAGATTGAATTGGGCTAAAAAACATAAAAATGGGACAATTGAACAATGGTCTAAAGTCTTGTTCACGGACGAATCAAAATTTGAAATTTTCAACAAACGACGCAGACAATATGTTCGTCGTTTGGTTGGCGAACGCATGATTAACCAATGTGTGATTCCCACAGTCAAGCATGGTGGAGGGTCAGTGTTAGTCTGGGGATGCTTTGCTGGGGACATTGTTGGTGACATTGTGAAAATTGAGGGTATCATGGACAAAAAAGTCTACCACAACATTCTTCAACGGCACGCTTTTCCGTGTGGGAAAATAATTGTTGGTCGCGGATTCGTTTTCCAGCAAGATGATGATCCTAAGCACACTTCTAAATTTTGCCGGGATTACATCGCAGCCAAAGAGAAGCAGAAAGAACTCAAATATATGGAATGGCCTCCTCAGTCGCCGGATTGTAACCCGATCGAGCTGCTGTTGGACGAGTTGGACAGACAAGTGAGAAAACTGCAACCAACTAATACAAAACAGCTTTGGACGTTCCTACAGAATTGCTGGAATGAAATAACGACGGAATCATTGCATAAATTGATTGAAAAGATGCCCAGAATATGCGCTGCTATTATACGAGCAAAAGGCGGATATTTCGAAGAATCAAAAATATAGATAAATATTTGCGGGTTTCTATGTGAGTTGACATATTTTGTATAAACAGTGATTACTTTTTCATAAATATTGATAATAAAAAAACAATGAACGAAGAAAACCATGGTTTCTTGTACATTTCATCAACATTGTGAAGTGGACCCAAACTTTTGACCGGTAGTGTATATATATATATGTATATATTTATACATATATATCATCAAAATGATTAAGGGCGATAATCTCTGGAGTGGATAATCCGATTGAGCTGAAACTTTCAAAGAACGTAGATGTGTTAAGTAAGTAGCTCCGCAATTTGCTAAAACTCAGATATCCTAAACCTTTTGGCGGCGGCGAGTGTTTTAGTGAATTTTGAGGTACTCCTATATTTCCAAGCAGCGTAAATTTTTGTTCAAAAAAAGTATTGAAAATGAAATTCGATTATGTTCTAAGCTTGTTTATGGTCAAGAATTGGACATTTTGAGCCGTGTGTGGGTGCATTGTGCCTAAAAGTAAGCAAGGATTTTTTTTCAAATTTTGATTTGTCATTGCTTCTGACAAAAACATTGGATCATCGTAAAATTTGCAGAGCGTAATGATGTTGACTAAAGTTTAATACACATGGATTTCCAGGGTAGTGCGGGTAACCCTGTAGCTGCGGAAGGCTCTTGAAAAAAATCCTTCAAATCATTGAACCTCCTGAAAATTTTTTGATTTTTGACAAAAAATTCAAATCATTGAAAAATTTTGACGTTTGTGCATCATGTCAATTTGAAATTTTTAAAACTCCGGTTTGTGCAAGAACGGCAACCCATCACTAAATTACCTCTATTTTCAGCACTCGAAAGTTCTGTTCACGAGAATTGACGACCGGATTATCCGATCATAATGAATATCCCAGAACATTTTGGTATTAGATAGAACCAGGTCTGATAGAAGTGATTTTGAAATGCGGGCAACCCTATGGTAGTGGTGTCATCTTGAAAAATCACTGAGAAAAATAACCTCTTTTTGGCCTATATCTTCCGATTCAGCCATCAGATTTAAACAAAATTCACACAATATTTGGATCGTATTTGAATTAACATTCAACTTATTTGAATTAACATCAACAACAACAGAATAGAGTTGCCAGCTATGGTGAATTTTGTCTCCTAAATCCTGCAAATTTGCTCAGCAAAATATAGCTTTTTTCCCTATAGCTTCCGGTGCAGTCATAATATCGAAATGAAGTTTATGCAGTAAAATAGATTTTGATGTGAGCCAAATTTCGTAGGAATTTCGTACAAAAATCGTGGAAATGCTGCCAGCTAGGACAATTTTTGTAATTTTTTGGATATTTTTTACTGCGCGATTATGTCATTAGATTTGCAAATGGGAACGATCCTGCAATGAAAATTTACAACAAATATTAACGCTTTAAAAATTTGAAAACTTTTGAGGGTGATAACCCTAAATTTTTTTTCACCCGTATAACTTCTAGCGCAGTGATTCAATCGAAACGAAATTTAGTGGTTGGGTTTAGTTAAACGTGAAGCAGATTTGGTATATATTTTGTTTTGCTGCTGACACAGAGTAACCAGCTTTAGCCATCTTCGTAACTATTATATCAACAGATGCTTCAAATAACATACTCATATGCAAAACATTTGCAATAAAACTAAGAAACCAATTTTTAAATTTTCCGAGTTTTGAACATTTTTTGGATGGCAGCTTCAAACAACGTTAACTGCTAAAGCTTTCGACGGAATCCTCCGATAAGAACGAAATTCAAAGGATAAGTTGATTTAAGTATGAGCTTGTGAAGGTAAACTTATTGCTGCTTCGTTGGGAAAATGTTGCCAGCACTGAACATTTTCATCATTTGTGGTATAGTTGAGTTCTGTTGCTTTGAACAAGGAATGGTTGATATGATTCTACAAAAAAGTGTATTACGTCTTTCCACATTTTTTTGTCACTCAAAGACAATTTCTCCGAAAATTAGTTTTTTAGCGGTTCAGGTGTGCTAGAGTTTTTTTTTTAATGTACTAAGCAGGACTGAACCTTTTTTTTCTATTATTTTTTTAAATAAATATTAAGAAGAATATAAGTTTGATGAAGACTGAATAAACATATATTTAAAGATATATGATGTTACAGCTTAAGTGATTTAAATACTAACGTTCTTCCTACATTAGTAAAAACTCCGAGAGTGCTGAAAGTTTTATTCTTTAGTCATTAAAAATCATTTGTAGGTAAATATATTAATTTTTTTTTGACGATTAACTGCAAATTCTTCAAAGGATTCTTCATAGTCTTAAGGAATCCTTGAATAATGTTTCTTAGATTTAGAGAATTTGTTTTAAAAACTGCTGCATTGCTTTTATGGTTCATAATTTATTCTAAATTTTTGAAACAAGCTTAGAAGCACTGTTATGTTTCTTTTATGACTAGTGTTATAATCAGCATTCCCACTTGCTTAATGGGTTTTTTACCAATTTTCGAAGAACTCGCTTCGCCAAAAATTCGTCATATATATATATATATATATATATATATATATATATATATATATATATATATATGTATATATATATATTAATATAAATATATTAATATATATATATATATATATATATATATATATATATATATATATATATATATATATATATATATATACACATATAAATACATATATATATATATATATATATATATATATATATATATATATATATATATATATATATATATTTATATATATATATATATAAAGATATATATATTTATATATACATATATGTATAAATATTTTAATACATATGTAAATATATATATATATATATATATATATATATATATATATATATATATATATATATATATATATACATAAATATATATATATATATATATATATATATATATATATATATATATATATATATATATATATATATATATATATATATATATATGTATATATATATATATATATATATATATATATATATATGTGTGTATATATATATATATATATATATATATATATATATATATATACATATATATATATATATATATATATATATATATATATATATATATATATATATATATATATATATATATATATATATATATATATATATATATATATGTATATATATAAATATATATATCAGCAAAACAATTAAGGGAGATAATCTTTATAGTGGCCGATCCGATTGAGCTGAAATTTTTGGAGGATATAGATGTATATAACAGGTAAACCCATGATTTGCTAAATTTTAGATATTTTCAACCTTTTGGCAGCGACGGGCATTTTAGTGAATTTTCAGGTACTCCTATATTTCCAAGCAGTGAAAAAAAACTTATTTCGTTTGAAGCTTGTTTATGATAAAAAATTGGAAATTTTGAGCCTGGTGTAGGCGCTGAATGCCTAAAAGTAGGCAAGGATTTTTTCAAATTTCGATTTGTCATAGCTTCTAAGAAAAACCACAAGTTATCGTGATATTTTTAGAATTTTATAAAAACGTATTTATGAAAACTGAAATTTAACATACATGGACTTTCATAGCTGTGGAAGTAACTCTGTTACTACAGCAGGCTCCTGAAAAAAATCCTTCAAATCATCGAGTCTCCTGAAAAATTTTTAATATTGGAAAATAAATTCAAATTGCTGATCAATTTGGACTTTTATCCACCAAGTCAAAAAAAAATTTTCAAAATTCCTCGTTTAACAAGAACGGCAGCCCGTGATCAAATTACCTCTATTTTCAGCACTCAAAACTTCTGTTCACGAGAACTGACGATCGGATTATGCGATCAATATGAAATTTACAGGACATGTTAATATTAACTAGGACCAAGTATGATAGAAGTAATTTTAAAATACGGGCAACACTGTGGCAGTGATGCCATTTGGAAAAACAGCTGAGAAAAACAACTGGTTTTCGGCATATAGCTTCCGATTAAGCCATCGAATTTTCACGAAATTCACGCAGTAGGTGAATCTTACTCTAGAATAAATCTCATAGAAATATGGTTGAAAAATTATTTAAGGAGTGCTAGCTATGGCAATTTTCATCTCCTAAATATTGTAAATTTGCTCAGGAAAATAAAGGTTTTTTCCTTATAACTTCCGATCCAGTAACGAAATCAAAACCAAGTTCATGTCACGAGTGAACCTTATTATATTCCTAATTCTGTAGGAATTTCGTTGAAAAGTCATGAAACGGCTGCCAGCTATGATGAATTTCGTAATTTATTGACATTACTTTATCGAGCGATGTTGTCATAAAATTTCCAAATGGGAATGATCCTGCAATGACAATTAACAAAAAATATTTACGTTTCAAAAATTTAGAAAGTTTGTTCAGCGGTATTCCTAAAATTATATTCACTCCTTTAACTTACAGCGCAGCTATTCAATCGAAACGAAATTCATAGGGTGGGTTTTAGACAACGTGAAGCAGCTATTGTGCTAGCACATGGTTGCCAGCACCAGACAATTTCGTAAATATTGCACCAACAGATGCTTCCATTTTGTATTCACAAGCAAAGCATTTACAATAAAATAAGCAACCGATATTTCCGAGTTTTAGAAATTGTTCGGATGGCAACCCAAGGCATAGTTTAAACGCTGAAACTTGTGATGATATCCTTGGATGAAAACGAAATTCAAAGGATAGGTTGATTAAGCACGAGCCTGTTATGGTAGATTTATTGCTGCTGTGTTGGACAAATGTTGCCAGCACTGAACATTTTCATCATTATTGTTATAGGAAATGCTGTCAGAAAATATTTGTTCCTTTTAGTAAGAAATGATTGATATGGTACTACAAAGAAGGGTATAACGTCTTCACACATTTTTAAATCTTTCAAAGATAATTTCTACGAAAATTAGTTCTTTAGCGGTTCTGATGCGCGAGACTTGTTTTTCTTTATTAATGATTTGAAACACTCATTACAGGTTGAGTGCTTAGAAAACTGCCCCTGGAGCTTGAAAGCTGCCTCTTGAGCCAAGTTTTGGCAATGCCGGGTGAATGACTTTAACATGGCGGCCATCTTGGATTACGGGGCATACAATTAAAGCGTTCAGAGGGTCGTTTAAGACCGCCGTAGCAGACAAATTGCTAAGCAGCATAATCGATGCCCTTTGAAAATTATTTTAAGAACTTTTACGCACAGAAATTATGTGAACGGCTAACAAAGAATCAATTAAATATCTTATTTAAGAAACAACCCATCAGATTTGAACATTATCCCCTCCGGTGAGATTTTCGCACTTTGCATGGAGTTTCTCCAACTTTAGTCGGATATTTAAGTTTAATTTTTAACTTTTCAATTTTAGGTAGATTTTCTTGAATATTGTTCACAAGCTAATACTTTTTATTTGTTTCAAAAGATTTTTATATCCCGATCTAATTCGTTCACCTTCTGGTTCCGTCGTAAACTTTTCTTACTTCCAAAGTTGGCACAATAGGAGCATTGAGTTTTTTACTTAGCAGTTGTATGCGGGAACGTATGATTTTCAATTTTAAATAGCCACAATAATTGAACAATAATAAAATAAAATAGCCACAATAATTGAACAATAATAACTTAATTTAAATAAATATCAGCCTATTGCATGTTTTTATTTGTATCTGTTGTAATGAACGCTACAAAGTTGGCTGAGGAATAGTGTGATATCCATAAGCTAACTCCTGAGCTGATGCCTGCCCATTTCGGTTCCAATCAGCATGAAGAATTTCGGCGTTGAGAGGTGCTCCGGTGATGTATGCTGTGGTTACAAAGTCTTTTTTCTTTGCAATCAAGTCTTTAAGCAAAGCGGTACCTGTTGATTGCATTTCCTAAGTATTTTCTTGCTATCTACTATTGAACGTAAAATATTTACCAGCGAAAAATAATGCCAACAAGCCAGTGGCGAATGCTTTCAGTGATATGAACTTAACCAACATAAGCATCAATGGTATTACAACTCCCATTTTCAACTTTAACGCCAAAAAAAGAGGTAACAACAATTTCTTCAATCTCCTCGTTCGAGGTTCTATAAACAAATTTACAGGTGAGAAACATCGAATAATGGTTAATAAATTTAATGACGATGCAAATAAAATGATAAATAGTTTTCGTAGTCTTTGCTTGGTTTTTCTTACCAGAAGATTGGCTACTGCGACCTTCTTCTTCAGCCTGAAATGCACTAAGGCCCCATTTGAGCTCATGGTTTTCACAAAATTCCTGTACTCTTTCTTGAATAGTTAACTGTGAATGGTCATACGAACGATCTTGACTAACTTTTTGTATACTGAGACCACCAAATAAATACACTGATCTCTCATTATCTGCGACATTAAGCGCGTTCAAAAACTCTTCTTCAGCTTCATCACCACGTGCCAAACACGAGACAATTAATATAAAGAGGCCTACTTTAAAGAACATTTTAGCACAATCAGGAGAAACAATAGACAAAGCTAAGAACTTGAACTAAAATGTGGGCAATATTAAATAATTCAAGTATTTATTATGCTTTCTTCGCAGCTCTAAGGAGGGGTGACAGCTATGCAGCATTTAATTTGTACGCAATTTATTGATTTCGGTACAACTTTTCGACCGTGATCAACTTGCTAATGGCATTCTTCTCTCAAAAGTCAAACAAGCCCAACGGAACACATTCGTTTTCAATTACTTTCCAAGTGGAACACGTATTTTAATAATGACGTGCACGTAATATGAGCTAATGCAAATGCGGAAGTCAAGTGCTCGTTGACAATGCAAATTTAATGTCCGGTTGAACACGACCGAATTCCATTGAAAGTCACTGGTATTTTATAACATGTGTACTAGAAAGTGGTGCGTCTTTTAAAATAAGAGAACAAAGAATTTTAGTACCGGTTCATCATAAGGGAAAAGCTATCAAAATTTTTATTACGCACCTACAAAATGAAGCCATCAATATAATTAAGATGACCTCAGCAATGAGTCGATTTGTTTTCAACAAAAGAATTAAAATGAATGATCCAAGAAAGCGTATACGTGAAACTTTTGCCTAATTGTGTCTATAAAATATTAATCCTGTTCAAAGGTTGAAGAGAAAGGAGGGAGACTATCGTAAAAATTTCTAGCGCACATGAACCGCTAGAAATACTAATTTTCGATGAACAGTCGAAGAATCGTGCTGATTTTGAGAGCATACTCTACCATACGTGCTCCAACCTGCTTCGAGTGCAAAGCCACTCTGATCTCAGCAATGCATTTAAGCTCATTGGGTGGAAGGAATTTTAGGACTCTCACTTGCATGAATTTCCAGATTTAGAAAAGCCAAACACAGTAAAACTTTGAAAGCAGCATATCATAACATAAACGTAGAAAATGCTTAGTGCTTGCAACACTTTACCAGCACTGCAACTAAAAGTCTCCCTCAATTGTCTCCTTTCAAAATCAAATTACTGTATCCATTCTGATTTTATCCGATGATTTCGTAGAAAAATCCACGGATAGAAAGATGGTTGGGATACAAAAAGGAAAGATGTCTGAGACTGAAAAATTTCTAAAACTTAGAAAATTAAAACATTGGGAGCTAATTTCCATTGTTCATGTTCGATGTGAAAATAGCAAAACACCTCGTGCTGGCAACCCTTCGCTAGCGTCAAAACCAAAAATATATCACAGCTGCCTCAAACTTATATCAAGCTAGCGAATTTGTTTGAATCCGATGGCTGCATTGGAAGCTATAGGGGTACAAAGAAAATTAGAGTTACCAGTTGTAAAGTTCTCAAATTTTCAAAAACTGCATATTTGTAGTTAATTGTCACTACGAGATCATTACCGTTTGCGAGTTTTGTGATAAAATTGCTTAATAAAGATATTCCCAATAAATAAAAAACCAACAATAGCTGTTAGACATATCATGGTTTTTTAGCTAAATTCTTTCTGAAAAATGCCTAAAACAATTTTCATATATGATAAGAATTTCGCTTTGATTTCATGCCTGCACTGGAAGTTAAAGGGCAAAAAATTTTACTTTCCTGAGCGAATTTTCTAAATCAAAGACACCAAAATTACCACAGCTGGCAGCACCGACCGACTTTTTCATTCAATTTTTTACGAAACACGGCTTAGAGTAAGGTTCAGGTATTATGTCAACTTCACGAAAATCTGGTAACTAAATCAGAATTCATAGAAAAAAAAGCGTTTTTTTTTAATAATTTTTCAAGATGGCGCCACTGGCACAGTGTAGCTCGCATTCTCAAATTGCTTCTACCAGAACTGGGCCTACGCAACAACAATACATCCTGTGAGTTTCAACTGTATTTGATAATGGGGTAGTGAGTTTTCCTGATCAGAAATTTTTGATGCTAAATATATAGGTTAACTGAAAGAGGGTTACTGTTCTTGTCCGATGTGAAATTTAGAAAGTTTTCACTTGGTTGTATTAACAAAGCATAAGATTTCTATAAGAGTTGGTTTTTACTGTAAAAGACGATGGTTTGAAGGTTTTCACTTTTGGTGCCTACCGTATCTGCCGGGTTGCCAGCAAGTCCGTCAAAATCAACATGAGTCTACAACTTAGTAGCACCAATAAGCCCTATAAGTTTCATAATGATTTGATTATTCGGTCAAAAGCTATAGCAATTTAAAAATTTTCAATTTTTTCCAATCTCATTTTAGGCATAGGGCTCAATTTCAAAGAGACTTTCATATTCACATTAAAAACACGTTCAAAATTCATTCCATAAACTTTGTTTTTGCAAAAAGTATTTGTTGACAAAAAATAGGTATATTTAAAATATCACTTAAATGGCCGGCGGCGCCAAAGGGTTACTGATGATTAATTTTTTGTGTGACTTGGCAACATTCTGCATATACGCCAATGTATCCTGAAAGTTTCAATTCAATTGGATGGCGCGTTCCTGAGATTTTTAAACTGAATTTTTTGATGATATATACATATAAGTTAAACAACTTTATCAGTTGTTCGATAAAAAGGAAACCACTTGAGTTATGTCTGAACACTTCAGTGACTGTTTTATTAATAATTAATAACCATGAAAATTCTCTTTATTCCCTTTTCTATGGTTTTCGCAAAAGTCATGAAGCGGCAAAAGGTAACTTGATTTGTCTGGTCGGTCTGGATATTATGAAAGTGTTAATTTCTCCGCCTTTAAGCTCCTGCGTCCTGAAGGTCATAGTTTAAGGTTGATTGGCTGAAGACTCTCGATATTGTTATTTGAGGTGCTTGCTCGGTGGACAAGCTCGATGGGCTGGAGATCTCTGATGGTATTGTTTGTGGCCTTGGTGAGGTGACATATGCCAAACGATGCGATCTGCTTATTGAGCTTGTAGGCTATAAGTATACTAGATAAAATGATTAGGAACGTATTGGGGTGTAATGTTGGGTCGCCTCCTCGCGGTGCACCCCGGGTAACGCCAAATGGCCCAACAACAACCGGTACGACTCGGCTTTTCTCATGGCTTTACGATTTGATTGATGATTGGAATTTCTGGCAATGGCAGTAAGGATTTTTTATGGCATGACCTGGCTTAGCTTAATGGTTCAAGGCACGATCGATGATTAGCGAAAAATGTATGTGGGCTGGCGGTTATGGCATTCTGGACCTAGTCGATCTATGCGCGGTACCGCCGGAGTGAAATCCGAGCGTGAACGGCTCCAGGCTAATGTCATGCCGTCTCCGTCCCGTTAAAACCTGGCAAGTCTCAGAGTACGTTCGAAGCCCGCACCGTTGAGTTGGTGGTGCAGGTTCGGTTGACATTGTTCCCGATTAGCGCTGACCTGGCTCTGAGATCCAGCCCCATGAAGGCTGGTGATCAACCCTCGCGTCGGCCTCCCTGCTTTGCATAGATTACCACGAGGTCATTAAGGCGACTGCACATCCGGGTGGAGATAGCGGCTCTGAGTTGGGACCCAACAAAACTGAACATGTTACTTAAACAAAATAACACAAAAGACAAGACAGACGGACAACAGAACATGGGGACGACAGTGGCGACGCAGGGCGAAGGAGGCGCCGCCATTGACCGTTTTGCGTTTGCGAGGAGGCCAAGGGTCCAGAGGACCCCCCCTCCGACGCACAATACAACGCAAATAGAGGGATTGATTGGTTCCAGATGCTCAGTAGAGGCGCAGGAACCTCAAACTGCTGAATCCGCTCGCAGTGATCTGGAGACCCCGAAAAGTCATCCACGGGAGAGCACCGAAACAAGAGCTCCAGAAGAAAATATGCCACTTGCACGTGTGTCCCCTAGGAGGGAGTACATAAAGCGTGAGCGAGTGGCTGAGGAGGATATGTTGAAGAAGTGTCAACATATCCTACAAAAAATGCTCCAAGCCGCCAACGTGCAGAGAAATATCTCAAAACACGTCAAGGACGGTATGTTGGAGCTGGAGGAGGCCTTTGAGGTCATTTTCACCTGCCGAACGAACTGGCAGAAGGCAGAGGTAGATTACCAGCGGGTCTTGGAGGAAAAGATCGCTGAGTCAACCACTTTTGCAGGGGTCCCGGGGGTAGATCAGCCACGGCAGAATAAGCGCGTGGCTGAATCTAGCCCTGAAGATATTCAGGAAGTCCGGGTGAGGAAGGAGGTGCCAGTTTCGGACCTCAGGAAGTGGGTGACGGTTACCCACAAGAAGAAAAAGGGAAGCGTCGCAAAAACACCAGTGACCCCCGCTGGGACGGAAAAGGCCCAAAAAGAGTATAAACCACAGGGCAATAAGAAAGAGGTGGTGAAGAAAAAAAAGAAGAATGGCAGGCAAAGACAGCGAGGGAAAAAAATAGACGCTGTCATAGTAAAACCGGCTCCGGGAAGGACCTACGCGGAGGTCCTAGGGGCCATCCGCCAAGGTGTTTCCCCGGATGAAACTGGTACGCTAGTAAAGCGTATCAGAAAGACAGCAGAAGGAGGGGTCCTTTTGGAGATCGCGCGCTGTGATGACCGCGCGAAATTGCAGGATTCGATCCGGGCCGCCGTAGATGGCCAGGGGGACGTGAAGCTTGTGACTCCTAGAGTCAAGATCGAGCTTCTCGACCTCGATTGCCTCACAGTCAGCGAAGAGGTGGCATCCTCCATCAAACGCGAGGCTGGAGAGGAAGGAGCCGGCGAGGTGAAAACCACACTCTTCCCTCCTAACACAAGGGAGCAGAGGAGAGCTGTGGTGGAGCTGGATGAGGCAGCAGCATCCAAAATCCTCAAGTCTGGTCGAGTCCGGGTAGGAATGATAAGTGCCCGAGTGCGAAGGTGGGCTGAGGTGACACGCTGCTACCGGTGCCTAGGCTACGACCACACAAGGCGTATCTGCAAGGGTCCGGACCGGAGCACCAGCTGCTGGAAGTGTGGACAGGTTGGGCACCGGGCAGCAGACTGCTCTGCGCAGGCTCAGTGCATATTATGCACTGAGAAACATGGCGTGAATGACGCCAAGCATCTGATGGGATCGAGTGCGTGTCGAGTTTTCAGAGACGCACTCGATGCCAAGAAAAAGCAGGGTAGGACATGAGAGTCCTTCAAGGCAACCTGCAGGGCTGCAGAGCTGCGGACGACCTCCTCACGCAACTAGTCCGCGAACATAAGGCTCAGATCATATTGATCAGCGAGCCTTATAGGGGGAGGAACTCGTCCGCTTGGCTAGCAGATGCTACGGGGTACGCGGCGATCTGGATCGCTGACGGGCAGAGGGCTCGCATCAGCGCCCGCGGCTCAGGCAACGGTCACGTGTGGGTGACATACGGAGAGATCACCTTTGTGAGCTGCTACCTGTCTCCGAATGACTCAATGCAGGAATTCGGAGTCAAACTTAGCTCACTAGAAGACTCTCTCCGCGGCATCGCTGGCAATGTCATCGTAGGGGGTGACTTTAATGCAAGGGCATTGGAGTGGGGTATGCCTACCGAAAACACTCGCGGACGGCGCATAGTCGAGATGGCATCGAGGTTGGGTTTGTTGGTGTTGAATATGGGTTCGACGCCAACATTCCGAAGGCCCGGTTTTGGCGAATCCATTCCCGATGTCACCATGGCATCGGAGAGACTTGCGGCACTGGTCAGCGATTGGAGGGTGATGGAAGATTACACTGCAAGTGATCATAACTACATCACCTTCCAAATTGCTGAGAGCAGGCAAAGACGCCAAGGCTCTTCCTGTAAGTGGAATGGCTGGAATGCCGCTAAACTTAACAGGGACGAGATGGTCGCATCGCTCGTTTCGAGTTTGGGAGGGGAGCCTCTAACATCTGGGTCCCCAGTGACCCGTGCAGCAGCAGAGGCCGCTGCTGACAGAACCATGGGGTGGATTCGCAGGGCGTGTGAGGCTTCAATGCCCAAACGGAAACCCTTTCGTAGGAGGCAACATGCGTACTGGTGGAACGATGAAATCGCCGAACTGCGACGCATCGCTTTGGCGTGCAGGCGCAGGGCACAGCGAGCCAGAAATAGGCCAGGAGTGGCAGAGCTATCTGCTGCTCACATTGCGGCAAAGAGGGAGCTGACCAAGGCCATCACAAGGAGTAAACGCGCCAAATGGCAGGCTCTTTGTGAGGAGGTCAATTCAGACCCGTGGGGAGATGGCTACAAATTGGTCACTCGCAGACTTGGCTGTATGCGATCTAGCACTCTCATGGACGCGATATCCATGGAGCATATCGTTGGTTCGCTGTTCCCGGTGCACACGCCAAGGATTGATGGGCCCATATTCGTTAACCAGGCGGATGTTCCTCTTTTTACGGACGAGGAGCTGAACAGTGCGGTGTCCAGGATGAAGAACCGGAAGGCCCCAGGGCCTGACGGAGTGCCGGTCGAGGCACTTAAAGTCGTGGCGGAGAGTCAACCGCGTCTATTATTGGATTTGTATAATTCATGTTTAGTCGCGGGGGTCTTCCCGTCGCGGTGGAAAGTGGCTCGACTAGTACTGGTAGATAAGAGGAAGGGTAACCTGGGCTGCCCATCGGCATACCGCCCGCTGTGCATGCTGGACACTGCTGGGAAGCTTCTCGAAGGGTTACTAAAGCCGAGATTGCTGTCAGCTGTGAGATCAGCCGGTGATCTTTCTTGCAGGCAGCACGGCTTCCGGAGGGGTCATTCAACAATCGATGCCATCTCAGAGGTTGTTGGGGCTGTAGCAAGAGCGGAAGAGGCATGTTACCGGGCCAGACCGGTCGTCTTACTGGTAACGCTTGACGTGCAAAACGCCTTCAGCTCGGCGAGGTGGACGGACATCCTTCGGGCCCTTGAAGGGAGGTTCCGTATTCCTGGCTACTTGTTGGCCATGATGCGGGACTACCTCAGGGACCGATGGTTGCTCTATGACACTGAGGACGGAGTCAGAAGGAGGCCTGTCACCTCAGGTGCGGCACAGGGGTCAATCTTAGGACCTGACCTCTGGAACATCATGTACGATGATCTGCTGCGCCTGGAAATGCCTGCGGGTGTGTTCCTGGTAGGTTACGCTGATGACGTCGCAGCTGTAATCACTTCTAGATCTGCCGATTTCGCTCAACTTAGACTTAACCAAGTTATGAGAAGGGTGGATCGGTGGATGACTGAGCACGGCCTCCAGCTGGCAGTCTCAAAGACAGAGATTGTCATGCTGACGAAGCGGAGGATACCAACTGTCATACCCATGACGGTTGGCTCCGTCGGGGTCCAGACCAGCAAGTCGGTCAGGTATCTGGGAGTGACACTGGACACCAAGCTGACGTATTGGGATCATATCCGCAGGGCATGTGACAGGGCTCTGGTAGTCGTCAGTTCGCTGAGTAGGCTAATGGCCAACGTTGGCGGACCCAGTGAGACGAGACGGAGACTGCTGATGGTGACGACCAATTCCATCTTGCTATATGGCGCCGAAATTTGGGGAGATGCGCTTCGAACTAGGAAGTTCCGGAAGCGCATTGCCAGTGTCCAGCGCAGGGGTGCCCTGTGAATCGCGTGTAGCTACCGCACGGTCTCGGAAGAGGCTGTGATGGTTGTATCGGGAGTAATCCCGATCGATCTGCTGGCGCGAGAACGCAAGGAGGGGTACCTCTTTCGCTCAGAGCTGGACAGAACTGAGGCTTTGACGCACGCGCGTACACTGACCCTCCAACTTTGGCAACAACGCTGGAGTGAAAGTGATAAAGGACGCTGGACGGCTAAGCTAATTGGTCTTATTGAGCCTTGGGTTAGCCGGAGCCACGGAGAGGTAAACTTTTACCTTTGTCAATTCTTGACAGGGCACGGTTACTTCAGGAAATACCTGAACAGAATGGGTAAGGTGGTCACACCGTACTGCCGGTACTGTGTGACTGAGCTCGATGATGCTCAGCACACATTCTTTATGTGCAGTCGCTTCGTCAGTTTGAGGCACACCATTGAGTCCACGATCGGCCTGGTAGCACCTGAGACGATCGTGAATGCAATGCTGCGAAACGAGGAGAACTGGCGCGCAGTCTCAACGTACGTTGAGAAAGTGCTGCGTATAAAGCGGGAGGAGGGTTGCCTTACCGACCCATAAGCTGTGGTAGTTCTTGAAGTCCGTGGTTACCAATGGGTGAGTCAGCACGACCGGGTCGAAGCAGTGCTTAGGCGGGTCCCGACTCGGAACTTCGTGGGCTTGTAGATGGTCCTTTTTTTTAGTGAGTCAAACCTCACATACCCCGTGGTGATAGGTTACCCGGGGATCTGGTATGCAGATTTTTTTTTGCCATCTACACTAGGGAAAAAAAAAAAAAAAAAAAAAAAAAAAATTGGAACCAATGTCTGTCAAAAGCGATGTATGGTGGTTTTCATGTAATTTTTGTAGCTCTTGACTGTTACGCAAATGTAGGCTGTGTAGATAGCCGAAGTTGAGCTTCAAATTCCTAATCTTTTGGTCTTCTTTGGTGGTAGTACTTGAAATGCTCTGTATTCTCTGTTGGTGAATTTTTACTAATGTTCGAAGAACATTAGTATTAAAATCGATTCGGCCAAAAATTCATATTTCTATATATATATATATATATATATATCATCAAAAAATTTCAGTGAGATAATCTCGGGAACGCGCCATGCGATTGAGCTGAAACTTTCAGGATACATTGGTGTATATGCAGAATAGGTCCAGGTCTCTTTAAATGTCAGTTATTGTTAACCTTTTGGCGCCGGCGGGTGTTTAAGTGATATTTTTAATATACCTATTATTTCGTGCACAAATGATTTTCGCAAAAATAAAGTTAACAAAATAAATTTCTAACGTGTTTTACATATGAATCGGATAATGCTTTGGAATTTTTTAACCCTATGTGTGCGCTGGGTGCCTAAAAAGAGGACGGGAAAATTTGAAAATTTTTAAATTTCGATAACTTTTGACAGAGCTATTCAATCATTACGAAATTTTCAGGACATATTGATATTATTTAGTTGTTGATTTGTGTAGCTTTTAATGAGCGTGCTGGCAACCCTGTAGCTAGGGCAGGCACTGAAAGTGAAAACCTCCAAATCATCGTCTCTCTTGAAAAAATGCCGTTTCTTCAAAAAAAAGCCTTTCATATGTAAATCTTGTGCTTTGTTTACATAACCAAAAAAAAAAAAAAGATATGGTATAACGGGCACGCCTGGTAACCCTTGCCCAATTTACCTATATTTTAAGCATCAAAAACTTCTGTTCACGGAAACTCACGATCCGATAAGCAGAATTATTTGAAATTCACAGCATGTATTGGCCTTAAATAGGACCAGGTCTGATAGAAGTGATTTTGAAATGCTGGCGATTCTGTGCCAGTGGTGCCATCTTGAAAAACCACTAAAAAAGATAATTGTTTTTAGCCCTATAAATTCTGATTGAATCGTTTGATTTTAACGAAACTTACACAATTGCTGGACCTTACTTTAAGCCACGTTTGGTAAAAATTTGGTCGAAAAATTCGGTTGGAGCTGCCAGCTATGATAATTTTGGTGTCTTCATTTTGAAAAAAAAAAATTGGAAGTGAAAACATTCAAACCATCGAATATTCAAAAAAATGTCCGTTTCTTACAATAAAACCAATCTGTATATAAATCATATGTTTTATCTACACGTTCAAAATAAAACTTTGGAAATTTCATGTCGGACAAGAACGGTAACCCTCTCCCAGTTAACCTATATTTTTAGCATCAAAAACTTCTGTTCACGGAAACTCACGAACCAATAATCAGATACAGCTAAAATTTACAGAATGCATTGGACTTAAGTAAGACCAGATTTAATAGAAGCGATTTTGAATTGTGGGCAACTCTGTGCCAGTGGTGCCATCTTGAAAAATTACAAAGAAAAAAAACTGCTTTTTGCCCTATGAAATGTTAATAAGTTACCAGATTTTCATAAAATTGACACAGTAGCTAAACCTAACTCTAATCTCTGTTTGGTGGAAATTTGGTTGAAAAATTTGATTGGTGCTGCCAGCTATGGTAATTTTTGTCTTTGGTTTTGAAAATTCGCTCAGGAAAATAAAACTTTTTGCACTATAACTTCCAGTGCAGTCATGAAATCAATACGAATTTCATACAATTAATGAAACTTATTATAAACATTATTCAGGCCAAATTTGGTTGAAAAGCCACGATAGGGTTGCCAGCTATTGTTGGTTTTGTGTTTAATTGCAATATCTTTATTAAGCGGTTTTATCGTAGAATTTTCAAATGGTAATGATATTGTAGTGACAATAAACAGCAAATATTAAGCTTTCGATCATTTGAAAAAACTCGCTGCAGGTAACCCTAAATTTCTTTATACTCCTATAACTTCGAATGTAATTAAACAACGTGAAGCAGATTTGATATATTCTTGGCTTTGATACTGGCGAAAGGTTGCCAGCACGAGTCGGTTGTGCTACTTTTGTATCAATAAATGCTTACAGTTAGTATACATACTGGAAACATTTACAATGAAAATAAATAACCGATGTTACAATTCGCAAAGTTCTGCAAATTTTTCGGATCGCAGCCCCAAACACCAACTTCAGTTACAGTGCTGCAAGCACTGAGCATTTTCTTCATTGATGTTATATGAGATGCTGCTTTCAAAATTATGTGAAATAAGTAACTGATAACGAATATAATTAACCCGTGTTTTGCTCTCATAAACGTTGAAATTCATGCCAGTGGTAATATCTGAAACCTTCCACCATATGAGTTATAATGCGTTCTTAAGACGAAAGTAAAACGTGGCATTTGAAACAGTTTGGCCGTAATGAGCAGCACATGTGGTGGAATATGCACTCAAAACCTGCACGATTCTTCTACTGTTCTTCGAACATTAGTGTTTCTAGCGGTTCAGGTGCGCTAGAGTTTTTCTCCTTAATGTGGATTGTCTCGTTATTATATTGAATAATAAAGCTTCCATTAAGTTGCCGAAGAGTGCTATTTTCTGCAACTTTACCGTTAAAGTTGTCAAGAAATACAGTATTTTCGTTGATCTGCTAATACTATTTCTCTCCCGTGGTTTGCTAACAGGCTGAGTTGATGCTCGTTTGTGCCATTAGATTGCTCCCTCATTTGCCTAACGATCATGTTGTGTTGTTGAAGAATTTTGTCTGCCAGGCTAGTAATTTGTGAATTTATCCTGAATTGTTGATTTCGCTTTTAATGTGAGATTTACGAATTCTGCTTCCACTCGCAGTGGTTACATTAACTTATTATCTTTGACCACAGTTTCTTTCTTGTAAGTGGGTTTCCGCTTGCCTTTTATCTGCTTTATGGCAGTGTAGACAGTTCGCTCTGGATCGTATGATTTTGGTTTTTGTCTTTTTAAGTTTTAATTTTTTAGTTTGATTTTCTGTTTCTTCTCAATTAATTTGGCTAGATCTTCATTAATATTTGACCTGAAATCGATTAGTTCTTGATAGTTGATTCGCTGTGTTCTACCAAAGAATATGTCGCTGGGCTTTTTATTCGTCACTGAGTGGAAGGAGTTATTGTAACGATCTACTGATATATTCATAATTTCCTTCAGGGATAAGTCTGGATACTCTTTAGACATCGTGATTTCGATTAGAGTTGAGTGAAATTTCTAAACGGTTCCGTTGACTTCACTTCGATGTTCAAGGTTTTTATGTAATTTAATATAATTGGGCTTAAAAGGCTTCATTCATTATCTATTACAAGTGTTTTCGGCACTGTGTAGAGATGTAGGGCTTTTGTTATTTTATTACTCAAGTGCAATGCTGATTTGTTTTTAATTCGGAAAGTTTTTACAAATTTGGAGAATTTATCGATGCAAGTGATGAATTTCTCGCCATCTAGGTCAAAAATGTTCATGTGAAGTATTTCTGTAGGATACGTGGGAATGGGTGTTGCTTGAAGTTCTGGTCTTCCAGGATATCTGTCATATTTACTAGCATTGCATATGTCAAAGATTTGATAGTTTTTTTTATTTGCGTCGTTATATGCAGGAAGTAATACTTCTCTAGAATTTGGTTTTTGTTTTCTAATTGATTTCTGTGAGCTCTTCGATACTCTTGATTTATAATTTCGAACTGATTATCCGGGCTTGCAATGTCCTGGACTACTATCTGCGTTATGCGGATTTTGAACTTGCTAAAGTGTTTCTTATATTCTTCCTGTAGGAGTTGAATGTGCTTTTCTTGTATTTTTAGACCATTAAGAACATTCGGGTTTAAAAACTTTTTCAGATTTTCTATTAAGGATTTTTCTTAGATTTCTTTTAGTTTGATGTAATGTCGTCAGTAGCTTGAATGAGGTTCTTCGAAAGCAAACGCGTCCTCACCTTTCTGGAATATCAAATGGTGTTTAAATGTATTTAAAGGCGCTTCGCAGCTAGGAATCAAGTCCGTGATATCCTTTTCTGCGCTATGGATTGTCCTTGATAATGAAGTTATTTCATTAACTTGAGACTTGAGTCTTAAAAGAGTGTCAGCTACGTAATTTGTTCTTCCAGGTTTAAAAATGTGTTCAAAATTATACCCCTTCATTTTGGCTTTCAATCTTTTTAACTTTGAATTGGTGTTTTTGCTGCTTAGACTGAAGGTAAGCGGCTGATGGTCTGGTAGTATTTTTATTTTCTTTGCGTCATAAAGGTTATTTCAGAGGTTATCTAGAGCCCAGATGATTGCTAACATTTCTTTTTCATTATCAGCATATCCTTCTTCCGTTTTATTCAAACCCACAGAAATGTAAGTAATAGGCCTGTCCTTGCCGATTTTCCTTTGGGAGAGAACTGCACTAATCACGTGGTTTGAAGCATCGGTTGTTAGAATGAATGGCCTTGAAAAGTCAGCGAAACTCATTACTTCAGTGGATGTTAAGAGCTCTTTGAAGTCATGGAATGCTTTCACTTCTTTTTCACCTAAATTAATTTTTACCTTTTTCGACTGATTGGCTTTTGTTTGTCTATTTGCACCTTTCGTCAGGTTTGTTAAAGGCTTCGCTATTTTGGCAAAGCCTCTTATAAAGCGTCTAAAGTAGGAAGTTAGTCCTAAAAAACTCTTCAGATCTTTTAAGTTTTCAGGAGGTTTGACACCTTTTATAGCAGCTATTTGTTAACATCGGGCTTCACACCTTTGTTTGATATGAGATTTCCCAAAAATTTTGTTTCAGTTTAAAGAAACTCGGTCTTATCTTGGTTCACTCTTAAGTTTGCCTGAGTGGAATGATGATATTGGGTTTTATTCTTAATTTATTTTTTTCCGATCGAAGACTCCTTCGAGTGCCTTTACTGTATCATCTCCAATAATTCCATCGAAAGATTTCGGGCCTGGTAAAATGAAAAACTGTACGACTGCATTGTTTCATATGCTTGAAAAAAAACCTGCCCCTAATTTTCTCTTTTACTTCAATTTCTCCTCCTGCCGATTGTATTTTGAAGGATTTTTTCGTTGGTTGTTTGGTTTCTGCTAATTCTGGTCTCACAAAATTTTTGTTAGTTCCCGTATCGATGAAAAATTCAAAAATTTCGATAGCTACATATGGAATGCTCGAGAGGCATTCCTCATAAAATTTACTTCCATATCCGGATCTTCACTATCTTCTAAATTATTCATATGCATTTCTGCTTCGTAGGCTGCTACGTAGTCTTCGTTCGTAGTATCTTCTTCGTTGGTATCCTCAGATGTCTCAATGGCATTCACGCGTTGCTGTTTGTTTGAATGATAATCGTTCTGCAGAGGTCTTTTAACTGAATGGCTTTCCCGTGGCCGATTCATGTAGTTCACTATTTTGGTCTTAATGGAGGGATCGACTTCCATAGGTACTAGGGGCTTTTCTGCCATGGACCTGGCTGGCGGCTGTAGACGTTGTTGATGTTGTAGATGTTTTGCTTCATTTTTCGGGTTCAGCAATATATTCCTGGGTGCAGGACGTGGTGGAAGTTTTGATAGATCTTGCTGAATTGGCCTTGCTGTATTCTTAGAGAAAAACTGATTTTGGAGAGCTGTGACTGAACTGATTCTGCTTGGCTTGTGTATAATAGTGTTACGGAAGCTAAGATTATAAATTTTAAGACACGTTGTATATGCTTTTGGGAGAGTTTTGGGTCTCTGAATCATTAACATCTTCGAGATGTCACCATTCACACCCCGTATAAATACATCAAAAGCCCTGTTTCTGTAAGTCTCAATTAATACTCCGACCGTTTCCAAAAATAGCAAAACCGCCTTGTGCTGTTAATCCTTCGCTAGTATCAAAGCCAAAAACATAACATATCTGCCTCACATTAAAGTCAACCTTCTCTGTGAATTTCGTTTCGCTCCGATGTCTGCGTTGGAAGTTAAGGGTACCAAGAAATTGAAGATAGCCAGTCGTAAATGTTTTCAGATTTTCCAAATCTTAATATTTGGTGTTTATTGTCCCTATAAGATCAATACTATTTGAAAATTTTTTGACAAAATTGCTTACCATAGATATGGTTAAAATGTTTATCAGTCCACGTTTGTGTCTTGGATGAGGATTAAGGTTATCTAATTTGGTTTAAGATTCGATTGTTGGCTCTGTCAAAGTATTGATATTTTGCCGAATAAGTTCTAACGTTTGGTCGTATTTTGATGTGTTAAAAATGTGTAGCACTTTGTTGTAGTAGTCAATCGGTCTTACGTCGCCTATATTGATGGGTATATATTCATTGTTGGTGTTAAGGAAGTCTATTGTCTGGGCTTTTGCTATGGCCTAGAATCCTATTATCAGTAGTAGTGACATTTTTCTGAAATAATTATATAGATATACAGTTTATAAAGCTTAGTTATTAGTAGAGGGATAAGAGGCTGTGGGCTGATTTTTATTATATATCTTCCTAGTTACAAATGTTCGAAGAACAATAGTATTAAACTCGTTTCGCCGAAAATTCATATTTCTTTATTTATATATATCTATATATATATATATATATATATATATATATATATATATATATATATATATATATATATATATATATATATATATATATATATATATATATATATATATATATCAGCAAATCGGTTAATAGAAGTAATCTTTGGAGTGGCCAATCGGATTGAGCTGACATTTTCGGATGTCGTAGATGTATATAATAGGTAGGTCCATGACTTGTTCGAATACAGTTAGCTTTAACCTTTTGGCGGCGGCGGGCATTTTAGTGAATTTTCAGGTACTCCTATATTTCCAAGCAGTGTAAAATTTTTGTAACAAAAAGTATTGGAAATAAAAACTTATTATGTTTTAGGTTTGCTAATGACAAAGAATTGGAAATTTTGAGCCGTGTGTGGGTGCTGAGTGCCTAAAAGTGGGCAAGGAATTTTTCTCAAATTTTAATTTGTCATAACTTCTGATAGGAACATTCGATCATCGTGAAATTGATAGAGCGTATTAATGTAGGATAGAATTAGCACACATGGATTTTAAAGACAGTGTGGGTAACCCTGTAGCTATGGCAGGCTCTTAAAAAAAATCCTTCAAATCATCGACCTTCCTGAAAAATTATTGCTTTTTGCCAAACAACTCAAATCATTGACAAATCTAAATCTTTGTCCATCACGTCAGATTAAAATTTTCCAAATTCCGATTCGCACAAGAACGGCAACCCATCACCGAACTACCTCTATTTTCAGCACTCGAAAGTTCTGTTCACGAGAACTGACGACTGGATTATCCGATCATAGTGAAATTTACAACACATGTTAATATTAGCTAGGACCAGGTCTGATTGAGTGATTTTGTGATGCGGGCAACCCTGTGCCAGTGGTACCATCTTGAAAAATCACTGAAAAAAAACCCGGTTTTTGGCCAATAACTTCCGATTCAGCCATCAGATTTTGACAAAATTCATACAATACTTGGATCTTACTCTATGTAACATTTATAGAAAAAATTTGGCTGAACAGTTAGAATAGAGTTGCCAGCTATGGTGATTTTTGTCTCCTAAATCTTGCAAATTTGCTCAGCAAAATAAAGCTTTTTTCCCTGTAACTTCCGGTCCAGTGTAGAAATCAGAACGAACTTCACGCAGTAAATGAACCTTAATATGAACCAAATGTCGTAGAAATTTCGTACAAAAATCATGAAAGGGCTGCCAGCTATGACCATTTTGTAATTTTGTTTAGTTTCTTTACTGAGCGATTATGTCATTAGATTTGCAAATGGAAATGATCCTGCAATGAAAATTAATAACAAAAATTAACGCTTTAAAAGCTTGAAAAGTTTTGAGGGTGGTAACCCTAAAATTCTTTTCACCCGTATAACGTCCAGCGCAGTGATTCAATTGAAACGAAATTTACTGGTTGGGTTTAACTTAACGTGAAGCAGATTTGGTATGTGTTTTGCTTTGCTGCTTACACAGGGTAACCAGCATTAGCCAATTCCGTAAATATTGCACCAACAGATGCTTCAAATTACGTTCTCATATGCAAAGAATTTGCAATAAAAATAAGAAACCAATTTTGAAATTTTCCGAGTTTTGAACAGTTTTCGGATGGCAGCCTCAAACAACGTTTAACCGCTGAAAATTTCGATTAAATCCTCCGATGAGAACGAAATTCAGAGGATAAGTTGATTTGAGTATGAGTTTGTTATGGTAAACTTTTTGCTGCTTCGTTCGGACTGCCGAACGGACGCTTCGTTCGGACTACTTCGTTCGGGTTGCCAGCACTGAACATTTTCATCATTTGTGTTATAGTTGAGTTTTGTTGCTTTGGATAAGGAATGGTTGATATGATTCTACAAAACAGTGTTTTACGTCTTTCCACACTTTTGTATCACTCAAAGAAAATTTCTTCGAAAATAAGTTTTCTAGCGGTTCAGGTGCGCTAGAGTTTTTTAATAATGTTCGAAGAACATTAGTATTAAAATCGATTCGGCCAAAAATTCATATTTCTTTATATATATATATATATATATGTACAAAAAATTTCAGTGAGATAATCTCGGGAACGCGCCATTCGATTGAGCTGAAACTTTCAGGATACATTGGTGTATATGCAGAATAGGTCCAGATCTCTTTAAATGTCAGTTATTGTAAACCTTTTCGCGCCGGCGGGCATTTAAGTGATATTTTTAATATACCTATTATTTCGTGCACAAATGATTTTCGCAAAAATAAAGTTAACAAAATAAATTTCTAACGTGTTTTACATATGAATCGGATAATGCTTTGGAATATTTTAACCCTATGTGTGCGCTGGGTGCCTAAAAAGAGGACGGGAAAATTTGAAAATTTTTAAATTTCGATAACTTTTGACAGAGCTATTCAATCATTACCAAATTTTCAGGACATATTGATATTATTTAGTTGTAGATTAATGTGGCTTTTAATGAGCGTGCTGGCAACCCTGTAGCTAGGGCAGGCACTGAAAGTGAAAACCTCCAAATCATCGTCTCTCTTGAAAAAATGCAGTTTCTTCAAAAATAAGCCTTTCATATGTAAATCTTGTGCTTTGTTTACATAACCAAAAAAAAAAAAAAAGATATGGTATAACGGGCACGCCTGGCAACCCTTGCCCAATTTACCTATATTTTTAGCATCAAAAACTTCTGTTCACGGAAACTCACGATCCGATGGGCAAAATTATTTGAAATTCACAGCATGTATTGACCTTAAATAGGACCAGGTCTGATAGAAGTGATTTTGAAATACGGGCAATTCTGTGCCAGTGGTGCCATCTTGAAAAACCACTAAAAAAGATAACTGTTTTTAGCCCTATAAATTCTGATTGAATCGTTCGATTTTGACAAAACTTACACAATTGCTGGACCTTACTTTAAGCCACGTTTGGTAGAAATTTGGTCGAAAAATTCGATTGGAGCTGCCAGCTATGATAATTTTGGTGTCTTCATTTTGAAAAAAAAAATATGGAAGTAAAAACATTCAAACCATCGAATATTCAAAAAAATGTCCGTTTCTTACAATAAAACCAATCTGTATATAAATCTTATGTTTTATCTACACGTTCAAAATAAAACTTTGGAAATTTCATGTCGGACAAGAACGGTAACCCTCTCCCAGTTAACCTATATTTTTAGCATCAAAAACTTCTGTTCACGGAAACTCACGAACCAATAATCAGATACAGCTAAAATTTACAGAATGCATTGGACTTAAGTAAGACCAGATTTGATAGAAGCGATTTTGAATTGTGGGCAACTCTGTGCCAGTGGTGCCATCTTGAAAAATTACAAAGGAAAAAACCGCTTTTTGCCCTATGAAATGTGAATAAGTTACCAGATTTTCATGAAATTGACACAGAAGCTAAACCTAACTCTAATCTCTGTTTGGTGGAAATTTGGTTGAAAAATTTGATTGGTGCTACCTGCTATGGTAATTTTTGTGTCTTTGGTTTTGAAAATTCGCTCAGGAAAATAAAACTTTATGTACTATAACTTCCAGTGCAGTCATGAAATCAATACGAATTTCATACAATTAATGAAACCTGTCATAGACATAATTCAGGCCAAATTTGGTTGAAAAGACACGATAGGGTTGCCAGCTATTGTTGGTTTTGTGTTTAATTGCAATATCTTTATTAAGCGGTTTTATCGTAGAATTTTCAAATGGTAATGATATTGTAGTGACAATAAACAGCAAATATTAAGCTTTCGATTATTTGAAAAAACTCGCTGCAGGTAACCCTAAATTTCTTTATACTCCTATAACTTCGAATGTAATTAAACAACGTGAAGCAGATTTGATATATTCTTGGATTTGATACTGGCGAAAGGTTGCCAGCACGAGTCGGTTGTGCTACTTTTGTATCAATAAATGCTTACAGTTAGTATACATACCGGGAACATTTACAATGAAAATAAATAACCGATGTTACAATTCGCAAAGTTCTGCAAAATTTTTCGGATCGCAGCCCCAAACACCAACTTCAGTTACAGTGCTGCAGGCACTGAGCATTTTCTTCATTGATGTTATATGAGATGCTGCTTTCAAAATTATGTGAAATAAGCAACTGATAACGAATATAATTAACCCGTGTTTTGCTCTCATAAACGTTGAAATTCATGCCAGTGGTAATATCTGAAACCTTGCACCATATGAGTTATAATGCATTCTTAAGACGAAAGTAAAACGTGGCATTTGAAACAGTTTGGCCGTAATAAGCAGCACATGTGGTGGAATATGCACTCAAAACCTGCACGATTCTTCTACTGTTCTTCGAACATTAGTGTTTCTAGCGGTTCAGGTGCGCTAGAGTTTTTTATTTTATTGTTGGGTGTCCTTAATTTCATTTTTCATTTCATTTTTTTCTGTGTTACTTAAAGGTTAACATACGTAAGTTGCGTGACAACGTGCACAGAAGATCACGTCAGTCCTTTGTGTAGCGTATTTCAATGCACTGTTATGAATTGTATGTTCTCGCTTATAATAGAACGCAATGCATGTGGCTGTTGGATGATAAAACTATACTATTCATCGCATAAAACCAATTAATTTGATTATATCGCATAAAATTGATTAATATGTTTTGAATTTCAATAAACATATGTTGTTCAATTATTTTCCCTGGTGTAGAGAATTTTTAGCAAGGGAAACACTACATCTTTTGCTTCCGATGATGAGCCACTCTTGAGATTGAGCTTCTGAAAAGTTATCAATTTCGGAAATTCTGCCTGAGAAGTGTTCAATAAAATTTTATGCTCCTAGTTCCTAATATGTGTTTACTTTTTTCACAGCTGGTCGTGCTTTTTTTACGTGCTGTGTGGTGTTCTGCTCTTTTTTCGCTGTCATTAAACACAACAAAATCCGAAACTAAATACACAGAATTCCATTAATTTACTAGGAAATCAATTTTTCTAGCGGTAAGTTAATGCCAGAGTTTGTTTATTTTGCAATTCAGCAGAACATATGTTTCTTATTGGAGCCATTACTAGATAACTGTGAACTACTTATAAAACCTAGTCTATAACATGAAATAAACTGTTCCCCACGTGGATACAACATTAACGCAAGTTGAATGAAAAACAAACAACCATGGCAGATCGTTTATTTATATTTACGTATTTTATTTTAATAGGTATATCCAGTTACATATTGTATGCTTTAGTTTTTTAAGCCGGACTTCGAGCTCATCACAGTTACAAAAAGTGCGAAAAAGAAACCTGCTAAGCCTGTGGATCCGACCAGCAGAATCAATCCACCTATTATGATTGGAACCAGCGTCAAAAATTTAAGCTTATACGCGATCAGCAAAGGCAGCATCAGTTTTTTAATTTTCCTCTGTATATTTCCATTTTTAAGTACGCGTTCGTGTCCATGCATTTTTGATGTTTGTCCATCTGAAAATAAATCAAGGGTTTAAGCTGGTGACTGATTGCAAAAATTTCAACAAAGCTAGATTTTCAAGTTTTAACGGGGTATTATGCATTCATATTTTGTGACTATTTTAAGCCATTCAAAATAATTAAATAAGTTTCAACGTGAACGGTTAACAAATAAAGTAGGCTCATTGCTCGTATGGCGTACTCGCTGTCTCGGTTGCCTTCTCGTCCAACTTTCCTTTTGCCTTGCTTCTAGCACTACCAGAGTCTTTTGGTACAAGTTTTGAAAAAATGGTCTTTAAAATACTTGGCTTAAAATGGCAAATACTCGGAAATGGCATACGCAACACATTTCTTACTTCAATGAGATTTCCTGAAACTCAAAACTTAGATTAATTTAAACCTTTGACAGCAGTGGGTATTTGAATGAATCTTGATGTTCCGTTATAATTCTCCGCAAACAATTTTTTGCTGAAAACTCGTATGAAAAAAGAAATCTGCTTATTGGACATGTCGAACCCTATGAGGGCAATGACTGCCTGAAAGAAGGCAGGAATTTTTTTTTTAATTTCATTTTGCCATAACTTTTGATGAAAACGCTGGATCATCATCAACATTTTAGGGTGTATGATTGTTGACTAAAACTGAAAATGACTTAAACCATACCTGAGCGTGCGAAAAACCACGCTCTGGCAGCCATTTGAAAAAACCAATCTTCTGAAATAAAACCGCAAATTATTGATAAACTTAATCCTTTTTTCTTCTTGTCAAATTAAAACTAGTAAAACTCCGTGTTGCACAAAAAAGGAGTTGCACCACAAAGAACCTCTATTTTGAGCACTCGAAATTTCTGTCTACTAGACCTGGCGATCGATTTATCAGATCATTATGAAATTCATAGATATACATATATGTATGTATTGTTCCGGAACAGCTGTGAACAGCTGGTACTAATAACGAGTTTTGCCTGACCTGCTACCCTCGCTAGTCACTGGTGTCGTATGTTTATTGAGGGGCAGATCAAGCTCTAGCTGTGTCAGGCATTAACAAACACAGACAGACAAGAAAAAAAAAACAGATAAAAAGAACAGGATAGGAAATTTACGGACTCACGGCTTATTACTTGCTCACCGCAAAAGAGAACCAAACTGATCAAAATAAAAATCAACAGCTTTACCAAAATAAAAACAAAAAGAAAATGAATTCTGTTAATAAAAACAAAAATTTGAGTAATATCAAATAAAATAAAATCGTGAATACGAATATAATTACAAATAAAAAACCAATCGAATGAAAAAAAACTCTAGCGCACCTGAACCGCTAGAAACACTAATGTTCGAAGAACAGTAGAAGAATCGTGCAGGTTTTGAGTGCATATTCCACCACATGCGCTGCTTATTACGGCCAAATTGTTTCAAATGCCATGTTTTACTTTTGTCTCAAGAATGCATTATAACTCATATGGGAGAAGGTTTCAGATATTACCACTGGCATGAATTTCAACGTTTATGAGAGCAAAACACAGGTTAATTATATTCGTTATCAGTTGCTTATTTCACGAAATTTTGAAAGCAGCATCTCATATAATATCAATGAAGAAAATGCTCAGTGCCTGCAGCACTGTAACTGAAGTTGGAGTTTGGGGCTGCGATCCGAAAAATTTGCAGAACTTTGGGAATTGAAACATCAGTTATTTATTTTCATTGTAAATGTTTCCGGTATGAATACTAACTGCAAGCATTTATTGATACAAAAGTAGCACAACCGACTCGTGCTGGCAACCTTTCGCCAGTATCAAAGCCAAGAATATATCACATCTGCTTCACGTTGTTATATTACATTTGAAGTTATAGGAGTATAAAGAAATTTAGGGTTACCTGCAGCGAGTTTTTTCAAATAATCGAAAGCTTAATATTTGCTGTTTATGGTCACTACAATATCATTACCAATTGAAAATTCTACGATAAAACCGCTTAATAAAGATATTGCAAGCAAACACAAAACCAACAATAGCTGGCAACCCTATCATGGCTTTTCAACCAAATTTGGCTTGAATAATGTTTATAATAGGTTTCAGTAATTGTATGAAATTCGTATTGATTTCATGACTGCACTGGAAGTTATAGGGCAAAAAGTTTTATTTTCCTGAGCGAATTTTCACAAAAAGACACAAAAATTACCATAGCTGGCAGCACCAATCGAATTTTTCAACCAAATTTCTATCAAACAGAGTTTAGAGTAAGGTTCAGCTACTGTGTGAATTTCATGAAAATCTGGTAACTTATTCACATTTCATAGGGCAAAAAGTAGTTTTTTTTCTTTGTAATTTTTCAAGATGGCACCACTGGAACAGAGTTGCCTACAATTCAAAATCGCTTCTATCAGACCTGGCCCTACTTAAGTCCAATGCATTCTGTAAATTTCAATTCTATCTGATTATTGATTCGTTAGTTCCCGTGAACAGAAGTTTTTGAAGCTAAAAATATAGGTTAACTGAGAAAGGGTTACCGTTCTTGTCCGACATGAAATTTCCAAAGTTTTACTTTGACTGTGTAGATTAAGCATAAGATTTGTATACAGATTGGTTTTATTGTAGAAACGGACATTTTTTAGGATATTCGCTGGTTTGAATGTTTTCACTTCCAAATTTTTATTTTTTCAAATTTAAGACACCAAAATTATCATAGCTGGCAGCTCCAACCGAATTTTTCAGCCAAATTTCTACCAAATGTGGTTTGAAGTAAGGTGCAGCTACGGTGTGAATTTCGTCAAAATCGAACGATTCAATCAGAATTTATAGGGCTAAAAGCAGTTATCTTTTTTAGTTATTTTTCAAGATGGCACCACTGGCACAGAATCGCTAGGATTTCAAAATCACTTCTATCAGACCTGGTCCTGTATAAGACCAATACATTCTGAAAATTTCAATAAATTCTGCTCATTGGATCGTGAGTTTCCGTGAACAGAAGTTTTTGATGCTAAAAACATAAGTAACTTGGGCAAGGGTTACCAGGCGTGCCCGTTATACCATATCAAATTTTTTTTTTTTGTATATGTAAACAAAGCACAAAATTTACATATGAGTGGCTTTTTTTTTAAGAAACGACATTTTATCAAGAGAAATGATTATTTGGAGGTTTTCAATTTCAGTGCCTGCCCTTGATACAGGGTTGCCAGCACAATCATGAAAACCTACACAAATCTGCAACTAAATAAAACAAACATGTTCTGAAAATTTCGTAGTCATGAAATAGCTCTGTCAAAAGTTATCGCAATTTAAAAATTTTCAAATTTTCCCGTTCTCTTTTTAGGCACCCAGCGCACACATAGGGTTAAAAAAATTCCAAAAAATTATCCGATTCACATGTAAAACTTGTTCGAAATTTATGTCGTCAACTTTATTTTTGCAAAACTTATTTGTGTACGGAATAATAGGTATATTAAAAAAATCACTAAAATGGCCGCCGGCGCCAAAGGGTTAAAGATTATTAACTTTTTCTGAGACCTGGCACTATTCTGCATATACACCAATGTGTCCTGAAAATTTCAGCTCAATCGGATGGCGCGTTCCTGAGATTTTTTCACTGAAATTTTTTGATGATATATATATATATATATAGAAATATGAATTTTTGGCCAAAGTGATTTTAATACTAATGTTCTTCTTCGAACATTAGTAAAAACACGAAAGCAAGAGTACCGCTAGAAACACATACATATGTTTGATGAACAGTGGATGATTCGTAGAGATTTCTAGTGCATATTTTTTCACTCGTAGTCCAACGTGTTTTGAGGGCAATGTACCGCTTTGATCGCTCCAATGCATTTAAAATAATAGAGCGGAAAGGTTTTTCAGCGCGGCCTCTTGCATAAATTTCAACATTAAGGAAAGTCAAATACTTGTTTCTCATATTAATTATCGGTTGAAAAACAGCATTTTCTGTACCAGAAATGAAGAAAATACTCAGCGCTGGCTACATTTTACCACCACTGCAACTATAAGCTTACCACAATTGCTTCGTGTCAAAATCAAGATATTTTATGCATCTCGTTTTCATCTACTGATTTATTTGGAAATTACAGGGTAAGAAGTGTGTTTATGGCTGCCATCCAAAAAAAATCAAGAACCTAGAAAATATAAACATTGGATGTAAATTTTCGCAAAATGTGTACATAATGTAAGTATTTATTGGGTCAAAAATAGCAAAACCGCCTTGTGCTAGTAATCCTTTGCTAGTATCAAAGCCAAAAACATAACATATCTGCCTCACATTAAAGTCAACCTTCTCTGTGAATTTCGTTTCGCTCCGATGACTGCGTTGGAAGTTAAGGGTACCAAGAAATTGAAGGTAGCCAGTCGGAAAAGTTTTCAGATTTTCCAAATCTTAATATTTGGTGTTTATTGTCCCTATAAGATCAATACTATTTGAAAATTTATTGACAAAATTACTTACCATAGATATGGTTAAAATGTTTATCAGTCCACGTTTGTGTCTTGGATGAGTTTTAAGGTTATCTAACTTGGTTTAAGGCAACATAGCACCTCCAAATTTTTGAAAAATCGATTTTAGTTTTTTGATTGAATATGTTAGAATGGAGCTTTAAAAACATGATTTTAATAATATAAAATTGAAATTCTAAAAAAAAAAAAATTTTGTGAGTACATATGCGAAGCGCCCCAAGGTAATTTTTTCTATGATTTGGCTATATTGCTACATCGACTAAACCCAAAGTGTGGACAAAGATAAGAGAGTCATTTCCTTTAAAAGAAGCAAAAAAACAGTTAGCCTTGGCAAAAAAAAAACAAAAAAAAATTGCTGTAAAAAAAAGTGTAGAATCTCCAAAAAAGGTCCGCAAAAAGTTCAACTGACACTAAAATTAATGAAAAATTTTGCCACATATTATGGCCTAGCTATACGACGAAATCCTGATTCAGTTGAAAATATGCGCAAATAAATTTGGGCAGCATATTACCACAAAATTTCAACTGATGAGAACCCTCAACACTCTTATTGTCTTGTTGGAGAAACGCCTTGGTGTAACTGGCGCAAGGCGGAGGCAGCTGGTGATAATGCATTAAAAAATTTCAAGCATCCTCCACCTTTAGATGATGAGGTACAAGAAATTTTAAAGCCTATTTATGATGACTTATCATCAAAAGATTTATTAAAGCACTGCTTGGTCAATGTTACGCAGAATAATAACGAAAGCTATAATTCTTGTGTTTGGAATTTGGCCCCCAAACATACTTTTTGTGGGAAAACGTGCTAAATATGGCTGCAAATATTTCTGCATGTACATTTAATGAAGGTTTTATGGCTATCTTGAAAATAATGTAAGCAATGGGAGTTACAATTAGCGAACGTGCGCTGGAACATGCAGAACATAGAGATGCTGCAAGAATCAACCAGGCGGAAAAACCCTCGACTGAGGCATCTAAAGAGGCGAGAACTGCTCGAAGGGAGCATAAATCTTTGGAAAAGGAAGAGTATGAGCAAGAAGAAGGTACATTGTATGGTCCAGACATCGCAGATTAATTTTCGGTAAGATTTATTGCAAAAAATATTGAATTTTAACTTTAAGCGCGATTTTCTCAACACAACGTTTTGCAAGTTGGCGTGCATGATTAAGAAAAACAATATTATCCAATCGTTCTGAAATTTTAACACGTTAATCTGCACATGTTGATGCTCAGAATGAACTACGGATGAAACAATCGGCACTAAATTTTTTTAGTTATAACCGATTTCTGGGGAAAAAAAATCTCGATTTTCGAAAAAACGCCGCCATTTTGTTATTTTTCAACCAAATTTTTTTTTTAGTTCATTCCAAGGCCGCTTTGATGTTGTTCAAAACCACGTTTTTGTTTGTTTTTTCAGACTTTTCTGACGACAGTTATCATGCACGCCAGTTTTTTTTTTGTGTATTTTCCAAAAAATTGGAGCAGACGACAGGGGGCCACAAAACATTTTTAACAATTTTTTTAATTTAGTACAAAAGAAGTAAAGTATGTGTAAAAAGTTTCATTAAGATATGTCTTTTTATTCAATTAAAAACAAGCCTTGGAAAAAAACATTTTTTTTTTCAATTTGAAGGTGCTACGTCCCCTTAAGATTCGATTGTTGACTCTGTCAAAGTATTGATATTTTGCCGAATAAGTTCTAACGTTTGGTCGTATTTTGATGTGTTAAAAATGTGTAGCACTTTGTTGTTTGATTTTATTGTTGGGTGTCCTTAATTTCATTTTTCATTTACTTTTTTTTCTGTGTTACTTAAAGGTTAACATACGTAAGTTGCGTGACAACGTGCACTGAAGATCACGTCAGTGCTTTGTGTAGCGTATTTCAATGCGCTGTTATGAATTGTATGTTCTCGCTTATAATAGTACGCAATGCATGTGGCTGTTGGATGATAAAACTATACTTTTCATCGCATAAAACCAATTAATTTGATTATATCGCATAAAATCAATTAATATGTTTTGAATTTCAATAAACATATATTGTTCAATTATTTTCCCTGGTGTAGAGAATTTTTAGCAAGGGAAACACTACTTCCTTTGCGTCCAACGATGAGCCACTCTTGAGATTGAGCTTCTGAAAAGTTATCAATTTCGGAAATTCTGCCTGAGAAGTGTTCCATAAGATTTTGTGCTCCTAGTTCCTAATATGTGTTTACTTTTTTCACAGCTGGTCGTTTTTTTTTTTTTACGTGCTTTGAGGTGTTCTGCTCTTATTTTGCAGTCATTAAACACAACAAAATCCGAAACTAAATACACAGAATTCCATTAATTTACTAGGAAATCAATTTTTCTAGCGGTAAGTTAATGCCAGAGTTTGTTTATTTTGCAATTCAGCAGAACATATGTTTCTTATTGGAGCCACTACTAGATAACTGTGAACTACTTATAAAACCTAGTCTATAACATGAAATAAACTGTTCCCCACGTGGATACAACATTAACGCAAGTTGAATGAAAACAAACAACCATGGCAGATAGTTTATTTATATTTACGTATTTTATTTTAATAGGTATATCCAGTTACATATTGTATGCTTTAGTTTTTTAAGCCGGACTTCGAGCTCATCACAGTTACAAAAAGTGCGAAAAAACCTGCTAAGCCTGTGGATGCGAACAGCAGAATCAATCCACCTATTATGATTGGAACCAGCGTCAAAAATTTAAGCTTATACGCGATCAGCAAAGGCAGCATCAGTTTTTACTAATGTTCGAAGAACATTATATATATATATATATATATATATATATATATATATATATCAGTGGCGGCTCGTGATGCTTTCGAATGGGTCGGCAATTAATGAAAGTAGAATACGTTACCACAAAAATATTCATAAAAAAGCATGCTCAACAATAATTTCTCGAATTTTGTAAACCAACGACAAAGTCTCAACACAGATAAGACATATTTTAAATATTGGTACATTGACGGTATTTACCTTTTCACAAAACTATAAGCTTAAGCTATAAGTTTTTTTTTTAAATTTTACCAAGGAAAATTCTTCAAAATTCACACTATAAAAGTGCATATCTATTAAATCGACGAGGCGTGAAATGTAATAAATAGAATCATCGTAAATTATTAATTTTTATTTACCTTTTTAAAAAGTCCTTTTCCTATTAAAGTCAATATGACATTCAAATTTTAATAAATATGAGTGTGAAAAATATATATATATATAACAAACATTTATATGTCAGACCAAACAATTTTCTTCTAAAACAACTAAAGTTCACATATAATTAAAATAAAAATTATCTGCATACTGTCGAGTGAGGGAGAAATGAAACGAGAAGCGAGGATTTACAGGCAGTCGATGACGAGACGGCCGACGATATAGACGCGCGACGGTAGTTGAAGTATTAAAATTGAGATAGAAAATAAAGTGTATTCAAACATATTAAAGCGGGTTTTTAATTAATAAAGGACGGTTTACCCTGACAAATCAGAAGTGGGATAGTGATCCGTGAGTGAAAAAAAAACAGTGAACGCAACGATGAGGCGAATTGAGATAAATTCTCTTTCAAATAAAGTCCTTAAAAAACTATTAGCTACCAGGGAATTGCCGACGGGTGGCAATAAGAACGAACTGGTGATCCGTTTGAAAGAAGCGGTCGGGAGTGATAGTGTCGAAATAGACGAAGACGATTCCGAAAATGATGCGGTCGCGAAGTTGACGGAAGAAGTGCGCAGCTTGAATTTAATCGTACAATCACTGGCTGTGACGGTACGCGGCGTGGCAGACGAACAACGGCGTGTTGCAGCGAATATGGCAACGACGGGCCAAGACACTGCTCGATCATCAGTTTCTGATTCTGGAACGGTGCCGGACAAGCCTTCGACATCAATGCAGACGGCAAAGGAAGTGGCAACGTCGCAAATTTCGACAATGAATCAGCCCAAGGTAACTCTACATAGCGTCAGAGATGTAATTGACGTGTTGCCAGAATTCGATCCATCCTCGCCGACATCACTCTCACCCGTACAATTCATAGCAAAAACACGCAAGCTATGGGACGCTTATGAGTGGGAAGAGAAGATCCTCATGTGCGCAATCATCACGAAGATGAAAGGCAATGCGAAGATATGGATCGACGGGATTGAAAACGTCCACAGCTCGTTCGAGAATTTCGCGAGTGAGCTTGTAAAGGATTTTCCGTGCACCGACAGTAGTGCTGATATTCATCTGCGTATGATGGAAACGTGTCGGCAGGTAGATGAAGGTATTGAAGGATTTTATTTCCGACTCATGGCGACGGGCAGACGCGGTAACCTTTCAGAGATCGACATAATTAAATATTTCCGAAAGAATGTGAGACACCCGTCGCTACAACAAAGTATAGCCAGTCTCCGCTTTGAAACGGCAGGCGAGTTACTTTCGGCAATTAGACAATTTGCTGCTGATACATATGGCAACGTACCGTCAGCACTACCTACCGTGAGATGCATACCATCAAATGTCTCGACTCGCATGCAAACAGCTAATCCGAGACACGACGCAACGCGAAGGAACGAGAAGAATGTTACCTGCTTTAATTGCCGTGAGGTAGGTCACATTTCTTTGTATTGTACGAAGCCACAACGACGGAATAGATGCCGGGTATGCTCGAGAACTACTCATCGCACAGAAGAGTGTCCAGATGCGGCGTCTAAGATAAATAAGATTGGCTCGACGAATAAAGCATCGGCAATGGTAAGGATACCGGTTAATATAAATGCCGTCGACTATGTTGCCATCGTTGATTCGGCAAGCGAACAGTCGATAATGCGAATGACGTCAGCGCGCAAGGCGGGACTTTCGATTGAACCGACGGAAAAACGCTTTGAAGGATTTGGTGGAGGGACCACCGCAGGTCAAGGAAAAGCGACGGCAACGGTCATTATAAATAAACTGCGATTAATGATTGAGTTATATATTGTGGATGACGACATATTAGAAGACGACCTACTTCTTGGAATCGATCTCCTAGGCCGAGACGACTTGTCGATTAAGTTTTAAGGAACGACCGATATCTGGTGGAGAATCTCGAGCCGATAATCAAACCAAACAGACGCTATGCCGGAGTTTTCGCGACAGATAACATAAAACCATGGTGTTCACTGAGCCCCGATTTGGATCCGTTCTCAGACAGCGATGGTGATGGCGAAGAAGAAATTGACGACCCAAAGGAGCTCGAGGACAAGCTCAGGAAGGATGGCCGAGTTGTCGAGTGAGGGAGAAAGGAAACGAGAAGCGAGGATTTACAGGCAGTCGATGACGAGACGGCCGACGATATAGACGCGCGACGGTAGTTGAAGTATTAAAATTGAGATAGAAAATAAAGTGTATTCAAACATATTAAAGCGGGTTTTTAATTAATAAAGGACGGTTTACCCTGACAATACATGCTTCTCTGAAAAAATATATGTATATGATCTCAGGCACGGCACGCCGACCCATAAATTATCCTATGCATCGGCCTAAAGAAAACTGCTTAGCCAACGCATGAAAATATACGGTTCAGTGTTTCCAAGTGGAAAAAAATGCGAACCAAACAATGATATGAAATAAAACTATCATACTTCATAGTTCAATACGGCCCGCTCGCGTTCATGGTTGCAAACGCTGATGTACACAACAAAGTCTCAAGCATCGATCCCGACGGCAGCGAAAATGATTTGAGTACGGCTTGCCAACCCAGAATAGGGCTTGCAGTGTGTATAACAATGAGTGGCAAGGTCGTTCACCGGCCGCCAGCATATTTGGATTTTGCAAGGCAATTTGGATTTCATCTCATCGGCTTGCCGACCCGGAATAAATAAGAAGCCTAAATGTATGTTATCAAAGAGAATTGGTAGGAATGCAATATTATAACAAAGTAGATGAACAGGCGCAATGTATAATAATTAGCAAATGTTTGAAAAGTAATAAAGCTAAAACACACCTAAGCTTTTTTTTTATAAAATAATAATATAAAAAGGAATATTTTATAAAATTAACGATTTCACTCTGCATGAACTGGACAGGAGTTTTGGGTCGGCACTGCCGACCTTGCCGTCCCTGACGAGCCGCCACTGATATATATATATATATATATATATATATATATATATATATATATATATATATATATATATATATATATATATTTATATATAGCTTACATTAATCGAAACGCGTTGGTAAGTTTTAACAAGGTTTATTTCGATTCGTTGTCTTTGAATTATAAAATCAGACTGCTCGAATGTTTCAAGAAATACAAATCTAGTTGATTAAGAATATGCTGATTAAGATACCAAGACCAAAAGAACGTTTTCGTATTGAATTTGTCCAATGTGTGACATTTTCTTGGTATTTGATTTCTGTAAGTACTTTCAAATTTTTTGCATTCTTTGAATGTAATTCTTCTAGAGTAAATTTTTGATTAATTTCATAGCTTATGTTTTTTATAGTGTTAGGAAGAATAATGCTCTCAGCGAAAGTTTTAACTAGGTTTGTGAATTTTACATTATGAATTTGGATAGCACAGTTACTAAATTTTATAATATTGTTTCCGCTTATAGTGATTTCTCTTGTATCAGTAAAGGTGTGGTACAGTTTTGTTTTGTTCAAATTTTTCGTTACAATAGTATCTTCCGAAAGTGGCAAAATTTCTTCTTTGTAATTATATTCAAAAACACAATCTTCTATATCAGGCTTTAATATGTTTTGGATACATTTATCTTTAATGAGCTCTAAATTTCTTAATTCGTTACGATTACTAACTCTATAAATACTTCTTTTATTACTAATAACTACGTTATATGAAGTTTTGAGTTGCAGGTTCTGCTTATTCGGGACGGGTTCAAAATTGCTTACCATAGATATGGTTTAAATGTTTATCAGTCCACATTTGTGTCTTGGATGAGGATTAAGGCTATCTAATTTGGTTTAAGATTCGGTTGTTGACTCTGTCAAAGTATTGATATTTTGCAGAATAAGTTCTAACGTGTGATCGTATTTTGATTTGTTCAAAATGTGTAGCACTTTGTTGTAGTAGTCAATCGGTCTTACGTCGCCTATATTGATGGGTATATATTCATTGTTGGTGTTAAGGAAGTCTATTGTCTGGGCTTTTGCTATGGCCTAGAATCCTATTATCAGTAGTAGTGACATTTTTCTGAAATAATTATATAGATATACAGTTTATAAAGCTTAGTTATTAGTAGAGGGATAAGAGGCTGTGGGCTGATTTTTATTATATATCTTCCTAGTTTTTGATTTTATTGTTGGGTGTCCTTAATTTAATTTTTCATTTCATTTTTTTTCTGTGTTACTTAAAGGTTAACATACGTAAGTTGCGTGACAACGTGCACTGAAGATCAATTCAGTGCTTTGTGTAGCGTATTTCAATGCGCTGCTATGAATTGTATGTTCTCGCTTATAATAGTACGCAATGCATGTGGCTGTTGGATGATAAAACTATACTATTCATCGCATAAAACCAATTAATTTGATTATATCGCATAAAATCAATTAATATGTTTTGAATTTCAATAAACATATATTGTTCAATTATTTTCCCTGGTGAAGAGAATTTTTAGCAAGGGAAACACTACTTCCTTTGCGTCCGACGATGAGCCACTCTTGAGATTGAGCTTCTGAAAAGTTATCAATTTTGGAAATTCTGGCTGAGAAGTGTTCCATAAGATTTTGTGCTCTTAGTTCCTAATAAGTGTTTACTTTTTTCACAGCTGGTCGTGCTTTTTTTTACGTGCTTTGAGGTGTTCTGCTCTTTTTTCGCAGTCATTAAACACAACAAAATCCGAAACTAAATACACAGAATTCCATTAATTTACTAGGAAATCAAATTTTTTAGCGGTAAGTTAATGCCAGAGTTTGTTTATTTTGCAATTCAGCAGAACATATGTTTCTTATTGGAGCCATTACTAGATAACTGTGAACTACTTATAAAACCTAGTTTTTAACATGAAATAGACTGTTCCCCACGTGGATACAACATTAACGCAAGTTGAATGAAAAACAAATAACCAAGGCAGATCGTTTATTTATTTTTACGTATTTTATTTTAATAGATATATCCAGTTACATATTGTATGCTTTAGTTTTTTAAGCCGGACTTCGAGCTCATCACAGTTACAAAAAGTGCGAAAAAGAAACCTGCTAAGCCTGTGGATCCGACCAGCAGAATCAATCCACCTATTATGATTGGAACCAGCATCACAAATTTAAGCTTATACGCGATCAGCAAAGGCAGCATCAGTTTTTACTAATGTTCGAAGAACATTAGTATTAAAATTGATTCGGCCAAAAATTAATATTTCCATATCTATATATATATATACATATACCTATATAGCTTACATTAATCGAAACGCGTTGGTAAGTTTTAACAAGGTTTATTTCGATTCGTTGTCTTTGAATTATAAAATCAGACTGCTCGAATGTTTCAAGAAATACAAATCTAGTTGATTAAGAATATGCTGATTAAGATACCAAGACCAAGAGAACGATTTCGTATTGAATTTCATTTGAAAACAAAGCTCAGCGGATGTTGATTAAGCAAAACAAGCGACTTATTGAGATGCTAGAAACTACATTAGGTGCGTTTTTTTGCACATCCGAGCAGATCAAATTTTGTACAGCATATTGAATACAACAACGAAAATCCTGCACTTGTGGCGTCACTGAATCAAAAAATGTTAAGTAGTGGTAGTTTATGGGCTTACATGTAGAGTGTGCTGATAACAATAAGAGTGTTCTAAACGGTTCGTACCACTGCTAAAATCGGCAGTTTGAATTGAATGAATTTGCATAGCACTCTGCCATTTTCAATTATTTTACATCAAATCGAGTAATGTGCTGACTGGTTTTGAGTGTTTCGATGCACATTATATTATAGATTGTTTCATATGCAAGATTCATGTCTGATTTCGATTAAAATCTATATAAGATTTCATTCAGGTTTTTTCTATGGATTATTCTAATTTAACAACCAATCTAAGCAAAATCTCAGCAAATGCAACAACATTTTGGAACACTGCGATTTTCTGCTCTGGATCGTTTTTTTGCAACCCTATGCTAACCTGCTCTGCTAGGTTGCAAAAAAACGCACCTATTGTTGTCATATCTAAATGAGACGATAAAATTATAAGTGGTTGCAACATTAGGTGCGTTTTTTTGCACACCCGAGCAGATCAAATTTTGTTAAGCATATTGAATATAACAACAAAAATCCTGCACTTGTGGCGTCACTGAATCAAAAAATGTTGCCTAAAATGAGAACAGGAAAATTTGAAAAGTTTTAAATTGCGATAACTTTTGACAGAGCTATTCCATCATTACGAAACTTTCAGGACATATTGTTATAATTAAGTAGTAGAAGTTTCTAGGTTTAAATGAGCGTGCTGGCAACCCTATAGCTAGGGCAGGCACTGAAAGTGAAAACCTCCAATTCATCGTCTCTCTTGATAAAATGCCGTTTCTTCAAAAAAAAAAACAACTCATATGTAAATCTTGTGCTTTGGTCAAGAACTTCTGTTCACGGAAAGCAGAATTGATTGAAATTTACAGAATGTATTGGTCTTAAGAAGAATCAGATCTGATAGAAGTGATTTTGAAATACGGGCGATTCTGTGCCAGTGGTGCCATCTTGAAAAATCACAAAAAAAGATAACAGCTTGTAGCCGTATACATTCTGATTCAATCTATCGATTTTAACAAAATTCACACAGTAGCTAAACATTACTTTCAAACACGTTTGGTAGAAATTTGGTTAAAAAATTCGGTTAGAACTGCCAGCTATGATAAGTTTTGTGACTTGAGTTTGATAAAATAAAAATTTGGAAGTGACAACATTCAAACCATAGAACATCCTAAAAAAGTCCGTTTCCTTACATTAAAACCAATCTGCATACAAATCTTATGCTTGACTTAAACGTTCAAAGTAAAATTTTGGAAATTTCATGTCGGACAAGAACGGTTAACCTATATTTTTAGCATCAAAAACTTCTGTTCAAGGGAACTCACGAACCAATAATCGGATACAACTGAAATTTACAGAATGCATTGGACTCAAGTAGAACCAGGTTTGATAGAAGCGATTTTGAATTATGGGCAACTTCCTCCCTGTGGTGCAATCTTGAAAAATTGCAAAGAAAAAACATTGCTTTTTGCCCTATGAAATGTGAATAAGTTACCAGATTTTCATGAAATTGATACAGTAGCTGGATCTTACCCTTAACTCTGTTTGATGAAAATTTGGTTTAAAAATTCGATTGGTGCTGCCAGCTATGGTAATTTTTGTGCCCTTTGGTTTTGAAAATTCGCTTAGGAAAATAAAACTTTTTGCCTTATAACTTCCAGTGCAGTCATGAAATCAATACGAATTTCGTACAATTAATGGAACTTATAATATTCATTATTCAGGCCAAATTTGGTTGAAAAGCCACGATATGGTTGCCAGCTATTGTTGGCTTTGTGTTTAATTGCAATATCTTTACTAAGCGTTTTTATCGTAAAATTTTCAAATGGTAATGATATTGTAGTGACAATAAACAGCAAATATTAAGTTTTCGATTATTTGAAAAAGCTCGCTGCAGGTAACCCTAAATTTCTTTATACTCCTATAACTCCGAATGTAATATAACAACGTGAAGCAGATGTGATGTATTCTTAGCTTTGATAATGGCAAAAGGTTGCCAGCACGGGTCGGTTGTGCTACTTTTGTATCAATAAATGCTTACAGTTAGTATTCATACCGGAAACATTTACAATGGAAATGAAAAGCCAATGTTTCAATTCCCAAAGTTCTGCAAATTTTTCGGATCGCAGCCATAGGCGGGCCGTGGCCTAAAATCTGGCAGGGGCCAGGGACTGAAAGGTTCAAGACATGTGGTGATTTTGTTTTTGTTTGTACACGTACTGTTCATACAACTGATATAATGTACTAATACATAATTTATTTGTTGATTTATTCTTTGTTATTGGCTAATGCATAATGTATTATCAAATAAAATTCTTTTCTGTGAATGTGTATGAGCTACTACCACATGCATATCATGTAAATGGTAGGTATAAACTACACATGAATTATCAATGACCGCTAAGAAAGAAAGCTTGTTTGAATTATACGGGAATAGAATGGAAATAATTAGAAATGTAAGAATTTTTTTTTCGTTTAGAAGCTAAATATATTGCAACTTATACTTGAAGAAGAGGATAGCTTAGTTTCAAAATATCTTTGAAAAAAATTGGAATATATTAAGCTTAGAAGGAAGAAATTGATCTCTTGTTTCAAACATTTGTTACCTAGAAAACCTAGAAAAACCGAAAATAATTTGGCAAAGTGCTGTAACTTACTCTTTTCGAGCCATTTGGTTTGCAGGAATATCTTTGTAACTGCGTAACTGCGTGTCCGAGACTAGATGAAACAGCAAAACCGTTAAACTAGTGCTATTTGCTGTTTTCCGTTTTCGCGATCTTCTGGTAAATGTGAGATTCAGACAGCTCTTATCTGCAAATGATTTAATTTTTCCCCAAACTACATACAAGTCTTCTCGCTCACTTAGTAGTGTTCCATTCACAAGATTTATCCCATTCCGAAGAGTTGCATTTTTAGTTTGGAAATATGTGCTTAACATGTTCGTTATAAAAAGAACATAGTGAAAGATTTACTACAAATTTAGGATTACTGATTGAATGAAAGATCCTCAATGAATAAACTGAGTCGTTGTATTTTCCCTCATTCATTTCTTCCTCTAAAGCATCTTTCATAGTGCCATAGCTATCGATCACATATTTGCAATTGTGAAATCTCATTGACTAACGAGTTGAGCTTAAACTTCTCATTCCACGCCTTGTGTTTAGATCAACTGCCTCTTCAAGCTGTTTAACAATTCGTGTTGTGATGGCTTCGAAAAATGTAGGTAAAGGGATTCGATGGCATTGAAAAAGGATGTACACATTTCGATTGTGAAAAATGTGTCAATCACAACCAGGATAATTTTGTGAGCTAGACAGTGTACAACTGTGGCTGCAGGGTGTTTCATCTTATTTTAGATTTGTACACCACCTTTTTTGTCCTGACATGACACAAGCACCATCATAAGACTGTCCAACAACAGACAATTCGGAAAGTCCGTAGCTGTCTAACAGGCTCAAAATTATATCTGCTAAATACGAGGCATTTCTAGCTCCTGAACAGTCTACAAAGCTTGAGAACCTTTCTTCGACTGCTAGCTCTTTAGCAAATTTGATAACCACGGAGAGTTGTTCCTTCTGTGGACCCTTGTTGCGTCTGCCAAAATGTAAATCAATCCGCAATCTTTTATTTCAGCTGTATTGTCCTCGTAAACGAATTCAGCAATTATTTTCATCAATTCATTTTGAGTTTTGTCACTAAAGTAGTTCGCAACCTTGTTTTTAAAATTATTTTCAAAAGTTGAATCATGCTTCGCGAATAATGCACAAAATTCCAAAAAAAAAACACGGTTATCACTGGCACCACTTTCATCAAGTCCTCCGAAAGCACGTCTTTGGCGACTGAGACACATCATAGGGTCGATAACCTTCTCCAAATAATTTCGGTTCATCTTGACAATATTCCAAGACTGTTCAAGCACCATATCATTTACTGTCTTCCAAGTACTATTAGAGTTTTTTCATTGTGCATGAATTTTACTATCGGGATAATTGGTTGATCAATTTGATACTATATTTATACAGTCAGATCTAAACTTGTAAAATTCCCAATCGCACAAAAACCGCACCGATTTATTTATATTTTTAGCACCTGGAACTTGCGTCTACGGTATCTCGCGATCGGATAAAATTCATTCAAAAAAAAAATCTGCTTATCAGATCCTCGAGTGATCTTTTACCACGGGGTATGTGAGGTTTGACTCACTAAAAACTCACTTTTAGTGCAATTAAAATGAAAAAATTTAACAAAGGCATCATCATTAAGCCAAAAAATGAGCAAGATGCTGCTAGTACGTTGAGTGACATTAAAAAAAAAATCAACCCAGTAAAATTGAAAACACCTGTTGAATTTACAAAACAACTTAGAAGTGGGGGTATATTAATTAAATCCAATAACCAGCAAAATACTAAGGTTCTAGTAAAAACCCTAGAAGAAAACTTAGGAGCGCAATATAAAATCGAATGTACCAAGGAGAAACTGCCTCGACTGATGATAAGAGGACTCCAACAAAAATACAGCACGCAAGAGCTGAAAGAAGAAATAATCAGTCTTAACCATAACATAGACATTAATGATAAATTTGAGGTGGTACATATGAGGCAGGCAAAAAAAACAAATAAATGGATAGCTTTTGTGGAGGTTGGTGGGAAGCTATTTGAAAGAATGGTGAACCAATACATCAATATCAATTTCGGCTCCCATTACGTTGTTGAAGACCACAACGTAATGCGATGTTTTAAATGTCAAGGATTCGGCCATAAATCCCAAACATGCCAGGCAAAGGAAGTGTGTGCTAAATGTGCTGGTAATCATCTTACTCACGCATGTACAGCATCTTCTTTAAAATGCAATAATTGCATAATTAAAAATCATCTGCATACACAACATCGCGAAGACAGTTATGAGTGCCCGGAATTGAAGAGAATGATTGAAGTTAACCAAAAGCGAATCAATTATGGATATTAGATCAACAGCAAACGAAAAAAATTGTCTTTTAAACATTTTCTACGCAAACGTTAGAAGCATTCGTAATAAAATTGACGACATCAATATTTATTTATGTTCCAACAAAAACATCGATGTTGTAGTTTTTTATGAAATATGGATATATAGCAACGAACAGGAACTCCATACGCCGAGAGGATATACAGGCTATTTCAGCACAAGACAATCGGGCCGTGGAGGCAATACTTGTGAAGTCAAACATTCGCTCAAAGCTTGTCAGCATGTCTGATAAATATAACACTATAGTAGTTGAGCTTGCACTTAGTTCAGGAAAAATTAACATCGGCACCTTTTATAAAGCACCAACTGAGGGAAGACCATCTCTTTCTCAATCATATCGACGAATTCTATTTGACTATCGATAAATTAATCACTGTAGCAGATACAAATATTGATATATTAACATCTTCTACCATATGCAGCGAATATCTCGATATAATTGCGACAAATAGTGGAGTCGTATTTAACAAGACAAAGCCAACACGCATCACTATGACGTCCAAAACACTACTCGATCATGTGATCATAAAACATCCAAACATGAGTGAACGTATGTCTTACAATGATGACGACTGGCCCGGCTTAGACCATAAAGTAATCAACTTATCCATCAAAAATCTCGTCAAAGCTAAAATACGGCCTAAAAAAATATCGATGAGCAGAACCAATAATAAAGATTTCTTAAGGAACTTCATAGTTAGTCTCCAAGGGTCTCCAACTTCGGACTTTGATGAGCTGATTGAGAAGATAACCGAAGCTAAGGTTAAAGCAACAACAACAAAACAAGTTCGTGTACGAGTACAATCTTGGATCACTAGGAATGTAATTGATGCTGCAAATCGAAAACGAACTGCTTACAAAAAATACAAAGCAGATCCAAACTCCACGTTCAAGAAGCAGATCTATTTATCTATGAAGAAGGATTCGAATCGAGCTATCATGGAGGCCAAAAAACGTTTCTACAGAAATAAGTTTGAAGCTTCAGCCGGAAATACCTCCAGATATTGGCAACTAGTAAATGAGCTCTTGTCTTAGCAATAAAACAAATCTTCAACGTGCATAGAAGAACTGTTGATAAATGGAACATCCATTACAGACCCTGAAGAAGTAGCACAGCAGTTAAACAACTTCTTCGCTACCATTGGAACACTTATCACCGAGCAACTACAACTTTCATCACGATCGAGTATTCATATTCAGCCTAATATGTGCACTTCAATTCACTTGCGTCCCACGGGTCCTGCTGAAATATCTGAAAAAATCGACAGCCTTAAATCAAAGGTTTCTCCTGGTCTGGATAGTATAACATCGGAGGATATTAAATTTCTAAAAAATCATATTTTGGAGCTTCTAACTACAATGATAAATAAGCACCTAGCAGCTGGTAAATTCCCTGATTGTCTTAAACTAGCGAAAATCACTCCAATCTTCAAAGGTGGTAATCCAGCAGATCCATCAAATTATCGCCCAATAGCTGTGACAAGTGTCCTAAGTAAAATATTTGAAAGAGCCATTCAAAAACAATTGCTTCAATTTATTAAGACTAACTCCATTTTGACGCCAATTCAATATGGCTTTCAAGAAAACAGTAGTACACTAGCAGCAACATTAGATGCAGTGCATTTCATCAACAATGAATTGGATAAGGGCGACTATATAGCGGCAATCTTCGTGGATCTGAAAAAGGCCGTTGACACCATTAACCACGAAACATAAATGAGGAAAACCAACCAAAACATAAATGAAGACCTAGGAAAATATTGGAATTGGCTCGAACAAAGTAAATTAATAATAAACATCCAAAAGACAAAATATTTAGTATTTCAACAAAAAAACAAGCAGCAAATTAATCCGTCATTACAAATCAATGGAATACAATTGGAAAAGGTCAAGTCAATTAGATACTTAGGACTAACTTTAGATGAGAAAATGTCTTGGCTACAACATATCAATAACATCAGACTTAAAGTAGCGCCTATGATAGGAATCCTAAAAAAAATGATTTTTTATCTCTCAACATCAAACTTGACATTTTCAATGCTTTTATTTTGTCGAACATCTCTTATGGAGCAGTTTTGTGGAAACAAACATCGAAACAAAACATCGATTTGATCGGAAGACTAATAACTAAGGCTATCAAGACTATATACAAAATGCCAACTTTGACTCCAAGCTTACATGTGTATCGTGAAACAGGACTACTAAGCATACAACAAATAATGTGTCTTGAACAAGGAAAGCTTATATTTAAAATGCTTAACAAAAAACTCAAATGGCCATATGTTATAAGAAATGTTGGAGAAATAACTCAGACAGCCACAAGATCGGCGAATAACCTTGCCATCAAATAAGCTAGGACAGATCGTTTGAAAATGGATCCAGTGCAACAGTCTTTGGCTTATTACAATACCCTACCTGAGGATATAAGAAAATCAGCGAATTTGGTTAAATTTAAGGAAAATCTACGATCATTCCTTTTACAAGGATAATGAAGACGCCAACCAGAGTTTTTTCTAAACTTTTCTCTGGGCATAAGTCTTGACGACAAGAAACAGACGATATAATCTGAAGACGATAGTTTATAATGAAGTGCTTTCCCTTATACCAATATTTTATTGTCTGGGAAGTACGAAGTTAACATATATTGAGGAGAATTGATGCACACGGACCGTGCATTTTGATTGAGTGATGGAGAGAGTGGAAGGAAGGAGGTAAAAAAAAAAAGGACCATCTACAAGCCCACCAAGTTCCGAGTCGGGACCCGCCTAAGCACTGCTTCGACTCGGTCGTGCTGACTCACCCATTGGTAACCATGGACTTCAAGAACTTCCACAGCTTATGGGTCGGTAAGACAACCCTCCTCCCGCTTTATGCGCAGCACTTTCTCAACGTATGTTGAGACTGCGCGCCTGTTCTCCTCGTTTCGCAGCATTGCATCCACGATCGTCTCAGCCGTTACCAGGCCGATCGTGGACTCAATGGTACGCCTCAAACTTGCGAAGCGACTGCACATAAAGAATGTGTGCTGAGCATCATCAAGCTCAGTCACACAGTACCGGAAGTACGGAGTGACCACCGTACCCATTCTGTTCAGGTATTTCCTGAAGTAACCGTGCCCTGTCAAAAATTGACAATGGTAAAAGTTTACCTCTCCGTGGCATCGATTAAGCCAAGGCTCAATAAAACCAATTAGCTTAGCCGTCCAGCGTCCTTTATCACTTTCACTCCAACGCTGGTGCCAAAGTTGGAGGATCAGTGTACGCGCGTGCGTAAAAACCTCCGTTCTGTCCAGCTCTGAGCGAAAGAGGTACCCTTCCTTGCGTTCTCGCGCTAACAGATCGATCGGGATTACTCCCGATACAACCATCACAGCCTCTTCCGAGACCGTGCGGTAGCTACAGGCGATTCGCAGGGCACCCCTGCGCTGGACACTGGCAATGCGCTTTCGGAACTTCCTAGTTCGAAGCGCATCTCCCCAAATTTCGGCGCCATATAGCAAGATGGAATTGTTCGTCTCCATCAGCAGTCTCCGTCTCGTCTCACTGGATCCGCCAACGTTGGCCATAAGCCTACTCAGCGAAGTGACGACTACTAGAGCCCTATCACATGCCCTGCGGATAAGATCCCAATACGTCCGCTTGGTGTCCAGGGTCACTCCCAGATACCTGGCCGACTTGCTGGTCTGGACCTCAACGGAGCCAACTGTCATGGGTATGACAGTTGGTATCCTCCGCATCGTCAGCATGACAATCTCTGTCTTTGAGTCTGCCAGCTGAAGGCCGTGCTCAGTCATCCACCGATCCACTCTTCTCATAACTTGATTAAGTCTAAGTTGAGCGAGATCGGCAGATCTAGAAGTGATTACTGCTGCAACGTCATCAGCGTAACCTACTAGGAACACATCCGCAGGCACTTCCAGGCACAGCAGATCATCGTACATGATGTTTCAGAGGTCAGGTCCTAAGATTGACCCCTGTGCCGCACCTGAGGTGACAGGCCTCCTTCTGACTCCGTCCTCTATGTCGTAGAGCAACTATCGGTCCCCGAGGTAGTCCCGCATCATGGCCAGCAAGTAGCCAGCGATACTGAACCTCCCCTCAAGGGCCCGAAGGACGTCTGTCCACCTCGCCGAGTTGAAGGCGTTTTGCACGACAAGCGTTACCAGCAAGACGAAAATTCAAGTGTCTGCTGTTGGAAATATTTATTTTCCTGGGAGGGGCCAACCTAGGGTCTGGGGGGTCCCGGCCCCCTCTGGCCCCTCTACGGCGCGCCAACTTCAGTTACAGTGCTGCAGGCACTGAGCATTTTCTTCATTGATGTTACATGAGATGCTGCTTTCAAAATTTTGTGAAATAAGCAACTGATTACGAATATAAGTAGCCCGTGTTTTGCTCTCATAAACGTTGAAATTCATGCCAGTGGTAATATCTGAAACCTTCTACCATATGAGTTATAATGCATTCTGGAGACCAAAGTAAAACGTAGCGTTTGAAACAGTTTGGCCGTAATAAGCAGATCATGTGGTGGAATATGCACTCAAAACCTGCACGATTCTTCTACTGTTTTTCAAACATTAATGTTTCTAGCGGTTCAGATGCGCTAGAGTTTTTCTTCTTGTCAAATTAAAACTAGTAAAACTCTGTGTTGCACAAAAAAAGAGTTGCACCACAAAGAACCTCCATTTTGAGCACTCGAAATTTCTGTCCACGAGACCTGGCGATCGATTTATCAGATCATTATGAAATTCATAGATATATATGTATGTTTTATTCCGGAACAGCTGTGAACAGCTGGCACTACAAACGAGTTTAGCCTGACCTGCTACCCTCGCTAGTCACTGGTGTCGTATGTTTATTGAGGGGCAGGTCAAGCTCCAGTTGGGTCGGGCATTAACAAACACAGACAGACAAGAAAAAACAGATGATAAGAACAGGATAGGAAATTTACTGACTCATGGCTTTTTACTTGCTCACCGCAAAAGAGAACCAAACTGATCAAAATAAAAATCAACAGCTTAACCAAAATAAAAAAAAAAAGGACAAATGATAAATTTAATGAATTCTGTTAATAAAAACAAAAAATTGAGAAATATCAAATTAAATAAAACCGTGAATACGAATAAAATTTAAAATTAAAAAAACTCTAGCGCACCTGAACCGCTAGAAACACTAATGTTCGAAGAACAGTAGAAGAATCGTGCAGGTTTTGAGTGGATATTCCACCACATGAGCTGCTTATTACGGCCAAATTGTTTCAAATGCCACGTTTTACTTTGTTCTCAAGAATGCATTATAACTCATATGGTAGAAGGTTTCAGATATTACCACTGGCATGGGTTTCAAAGTTTATGAAGGAAAAACATTTGTTAATTATATTCGTTATCAGTCGCTTATTTCACCAAACTTTGAAAGCAGCATCTCATATAACATCAATGAAGAAAATGCTCAGTGTCTGCAGCACTGTAACTGAAGTTGGTGTTTGGGGCTGCGATCCGAAAAATTTGCAGAACTTTCGGAATTGAAACATCGGTTATTTATTTTCATTGTAAATGCTTCCGGTATGAATACTAACTGTAAGCATTTATTGATACAAATGTAGCACAACCGACTCGTGCTGGCAACCTTTCGCCAGTATCAAAGCCAAGAATATATCACATCTGCTTCATGCTGTTATATTACATTCGAAGTTATAGGAATATAAAGAAATTTAGGGTTACCTGCAGCGAGTTTTTTCAAATAATCGAAAGCTTAATATTTGCTGTTTATTGTCACTACAATATCATTACCAATTGAAAATTCTACGATAAAACCGCTAAATAAAGATATTGCAATTGAACACAAAACCAACAATAGCTGGCAACCCTATGGTGGCTTTTCAACCCAATTTGGCCTGAATAATGTTTATGATTGGTTCCATTAATTGTATGAAATTCGTATTGATTTCATGACTGCACTGGAAGTTATAGAGCAAAAAGTTTTAATTTCCTGAGAGAATTTTCAAAACCAAAGACATAAAAATTACCATAGCTGGCAGCACCAATCGAATTTTTAAACCAAATTCCTATCAAGAGATTAGGGTAAGGTGCAGCTACTGTGTCAATTTCATGAAAATCTGGATAATAATTCACATTTCATAGGCCAAAAAGCAGTTTTCTTTTCTTTGTAATTTTTCAAGATGGCACCACTGGCACAGAGTTGCCCACAATTCAAAATCGTTTCTATCAGACCTGGTTCTACTTAAGTCCAATGCATTATGTAAATTTCAATGGTATCTGATAATTGGTTCGTGAATTCCCGTGAACAGAAGTTTTTGATGCTAAAAATATAGGTTAACTGGGAAAGGGTTACCGTTCGTGTCCGACATGAAATTTCCAAAGTTTTATTTTGAACGTGTAGATAAAGCATAAGATTTGTATAAAGATTGGTTTGATTGCAAGAAACGGACATTTGAAGGATATTCGATGATTTGAATGTTTTCACTTCCAAATTTTTATTTTTTCAAATTTAAGACACCAAAATTATCATAGCTGGCAGCTCCAACCGAATTTTTCAACCAAATTTCTACCAAACGTGGCTTCAGCTAAGGTCTGACTACTGTGTGAATTTCGTCAAAATCGAACGATTCAATCAGAATTTATAGGGCTAAAAGCAGCTATCTTTTTTAGTGATTTTTCAAGATGGCACCACTGGCACAGAATCGCCCGCATTTCAAAATCACTTCTATCAGACCTGGTCCTATTTAAGACCAATACAGTCTGCAAATTTCAATAAATTCTGTTCATTGGATCGTGAGTTTCCGTGAACAGAAGTTTTTGATGCTAAAAATATAGGTAAATTGGGCAAGGGTTACCAGGCGTGTCCGTTATACCATATAAAATTTTTTTTTTGTTCTATGTAAAAAAAGCATAAAATTTACATATAAGTGGGTTTTTTTTTAAGAAGCGGCATTTTTTCAAGAGAGACGATGATTTGGAGGTTTTCACTTTCAGTGTCTACCCTAGCTTTAGGGTTGCCAGCACGCTCATCAAAAGCTACAAGAATTTACAACTAAATAATACCAATATGTATTAAAAATTTGGTAATGATTGAATAGCTCTGTCAAAAGTTACCACAATTTAAAAATTTTAAATTTTTCCCGTTCTCTTTTTAGGCACTCAGCGCACACATAGGGTTAAAAAATTCCAAAACATTATCCGATTCACACGTAAAACACGTTCGAAATTTATTTTGTTAACTTTATTTTTGCAAAACTTAATTGTGTACGGAATAATAGGTATATTAAAAATATCACTAAAATGGCCGCCGGCGCCAAAGAGTTAAAGATTTTTAACTTTTTCTGAGATCTGGCACTATTCTGCATATACACCAATTATACAATTCAATCGGATGGCGCGTTCCTGAGATTTTTTCACTGAAATTTTTTGATGATATATAGATATATATATATATATATGTATATATATATATATATATATATATATATATATATATATATATATATATATATATATATATATATATATATATATATATATATATATATATAGAAATATGAATTTTTGGCCAAAGTGATTTTAATACTAATGTTCTTCTTCGAACATTAGTAAAAACTCTAGCGCACCTGAACCGCTAGAAACACTAATGTTCGAAGAACAGTAGAAGAATCGTGCAGGTTTTGAGTGCATATTCCACCACATGAGCTGCTTATTACGGCCAAACTGTTTCAAATGCCACGTTTTACTTTGGTCTCAAGAATGCATTATAACTCATATGGTAGAAGGTTTCAGATATTACCACTGGCATGGGTTTCAAAGTTTATGAAAGAAAAACACTTGTTAATTATATTCGATATGAGTTGCTTATTTCACCAAACTTTGAAAGCAGCATCTCACATAACATCAATGAAGAAAATGTTCAGTGCCTGCAGCACTGTAACTGAAGTTGGTGTTTAGAGCTGCGATCCGACAAATTTGCAGAACTTAGGGAATTGAAACATCGGTTATTTATTTTCATTGTAAATGTTTCCGGTATGAATACTAACTGTAAGCATTTATTGATACAAAAGTAGCACAACCGACTCGTGCTGGCAACCTTTCGCCAGTATCAAAGCCAAGAATATATCACATCAGCTTCACGTTGTTAAATTACATTCAAAGTTATAGGAGTGTAAAGAAATTTAGGGTTAACTGCAGCGAGTTTTTTCAAATAATCGAAAGCTTAATATTTGCTGTTTATTGTCACTACAATATCATTACCAATTGAAAATTCTACGATAAAACCGCTTAATAAAGATATTGCAAACAAACACAAAACCAACAATAGCTGGCAACCCTATCGAGGTTTTTCAATCAAATTTGGCCTGAATAATGCTTATAATAAGTTCCAATAATTGTATGAAATTCGTATTGATTTCATGACTGCACTGGAAGTTATAGGGCAAAAAGTTTTATTTTCCTGAGAGAATTTTCAAAACCAAAGACACAAAAATTACCATAGCTGGCAGCACCAATCAAATTTTCCAACCAAATTTCCACCAAACAAAGATTAGAGTAAGGTTCATCTACTGTGTTAATTTCATGAAAATCTTGTAACTTATTCACATTTCATAGGGCAAAAAGCAGTTTTTTTTCTTTGTAATTTTTCAAGATGGCACCACTGGCACAGACTTGCCCACAATTCAAAATCGCTTCTTTCAAATCTGGTCCTACTGAAGTCAAATGCATTCTGTAAATTTCAGCTATATCTGGTTGTTGGTTCATGAGTTCCCGTGAACAGAAGTTTTTGATGCTAAAAATATAGGTTAACTGGGAATGGGTTACCGTTCTTGTCCGACAAGAAATTTTCAAAGTTTTACTTTGAACATGTAGATAAAACATAAGATTTGTATACAGATTGGTTTTATTGTAAGAAAGGACATTTTTTCGAATATTCGATGGTTTGAATGTTGTCACTTCCAAATTTATTTTTTTTAAATTTAAGACACCAAAATTATCATAGCTGGCAGCTCCAACCGAATTTTTCGACCAAATTTTTACCAAACGTGGCTTGAAGCAAGGTCCAGCTACTGTGTGAGTTTCGTCAAAATCGAACGATTCAATCAGAATTTATAGGGCTAAAAACTGTTATCTTTTTTAGTGGTTTTTCAAGATGGCACCACTGGCGCAGAATCGCCCGCATTTCAAAATCACTTCTATCAGACTTGGTCCTATTTAAGACCAATACAGTCTGCAAATTTCAATAAATTCTGTTCATTGGATCGTGAGTTTCCGTGAACAGAAGTTTTTGATGCTAAAAATATAGGTAAATTGGGCAAGGGTTACCAGGCGTGTCCGTTATACCATATAAAATGTTTTTTTTTATCTATGTAAAAAAAACATGAGATTTACATATAAGTGGGTTTGTTTTGAAAAAGCGGCATTTTTTCAAGAGAGACGATGATTTGGAGGTTTTCACTTTCAGTGTCTGCCCTAGCTTTAGGGTTGCCAGCACGCTCATCAAAAGCTACACAAATTTACAACTAAATAATGTCAATATGTCCTGAAAATTTGGTAATGATTGAATAGCTCTGTCAAAAGTTACCGCAATTTAAAAATTTTCAATTTTTCCCGTTCTCTTTTTAGGCACTCAGCGCACACATAGGGTTAAAAAATTTCCAAAACATTACCCGATTCACATGTAAAACACGTTCGAAATTTATTTTGTTAACTTTATTTTTGCAAAACTGAATTGTGTACGGAATAATAGGTATATTAAAAATATCACTAAAATGGCCGCCGGCGCCAAAGGGTTAAAGATTTTTAACTTTTTCTGAGACCTGGCACTATTCTCCATATACACCAATGTGTCCTGAAAATTTCAGTTCAATCGGATGGCGCGTTCCTGAGATTTTTTCACTGAAATTTTTTGATGATATATATATATATATATATATATATATATATATATATATATATATATATATATATATATATATATATATATATATATATATATATATATATATGTATATATATATATATATATATATATATATATATATATATATATATATATATATATATATATATATATATATATATATATATATATATATATATAGAAATATGAATTTTTGGCCAAAGTGATTTTAATACTAATGTTCTTCTTCGAACATTAGTAAAAACCAGTCGAGTGAAAAAACTCGAACGCAAAAGTATCGCTAGAAACACATATGTTTGATGAACAGTAGATGATTCGTAGAGATTTCTAGTGCATATTTTTTCACTCGTAGTCCAACGTGTTTTGAGGGCAATGTACCGCTTTGATCGCTCCAATGCATTTAAAATAATAGAGCGGAAAGGTTTTTCAGGGCGGCCACTTGCATAAATTTCAAAATTAAGGAAAGTCAAATACTTGTTTCTTATATTAATTATCGGTTGAAAAACAGCATTTTCTGTACCAGAAATGAAGAAAATACTCAGCGCTGGCTACATTTTACCAGCACTGCAACTATAAGCTTATCACAACTGCTTCGTGTCAAAATCAAGATATTTTATGCATCTCGTTTTCATCTACTGATTTATTTGGAAATTACAGGGTAAGAAGTGTGTTTATGGCTGCCATCCAAAAAAAATCAAGAACCTAGAAAATATAAACATTGGATGTAAATTTTCGCAAAATGTGTACATAATGTAAGTATTTATTGGTTCAAAAATAGCAAAACCGCCTTGTGCTAGTAATCCTTTGCTAGTATCAAAGCCAAAAACATAACATATCTGCCTCACATTAAAGTCAACCTTCTCTGTGAATTTCGTTTCGCTCCGATGACTGCGTTGGAAGTTAAGGGTACCAAGAAATTGAAGGTAGCCAGTCGGAAAAGTTTTCAGATTTTCCAAATCTTAATATTTGGTGTTTATTGTCCCAATAAGGTCAATACTATTTGAAAATTTATTGATAAAATTGCTTACCATAGATATGGTTAAAATGTTTATCAGTCCACGTTTGTGTCTTGGATGAGGTTTAAGGTTATCTAATTTGGTTTAAGATTCGATTGTTGACTCTGTCAAAGTATTGATATTTTGCCGAATAAGTTCTAACGTTTGGTCGCATTTCGATGTGTTGAAAATGTGTAGCACTTCGTTGTAGTAGTCAATCGGTCTTTCGTCGCCTATATTGATGGGTATATATTCATTGTTGGTGTTAAAGAAGTCTATTGTCTGGGCTTTTGCTATGGCCTAGAATCCTATTATCAGTAGTAGTGACATTTTTCTGAAATAATTATATAGATATACAGTTTATAAAGCTTAGTTATTAGTAGAGGGATAAGAGGCTGTGAGCTGATTTTTATTATATATCTTCCTAGCTTTTGATTTTATTGTTGGGTGTCCTTAATATCATTTTTCATTTCATTTTCTTTGTGTTACTTAAAGGTTAACATACGTAAGTTGCGTGACAACGTCCACTGAAGATCACTTCAGTGCGAATAAAAATTGTGTATCGTATTTCAATGCGCTGTTATGAATTGTATGTTCTCGCTTATAATAGAACGCAATGCATGTGGCTGTTGGATGATAATACTATTCATCGCATAAAACCAATTAATTTGATTACATCGCATAAAATCAATAAATATGTTTTAAATTTCAATAAACATATATTGTTCAATTATTTTCCCTGGTGTAGAGATTTTTTAGCAAAGGAAACACTACTTCCTTTGCGTCCGACGATGAGCCACTCTTGAGATTGAGCTTCTGAAAAGTTATCAATTTAGGAAATTCTGCCTGACAAGTGTTCCATAAGATTTTGTGCTCCTAGTTCCTAACATGTGATTACTTTTTTCACAGCTGGTCGTGCTTTTTTTTTACGTGCTTTGAGGTGCTCTGCTCTTTTTCCGCTGTCATTAAACACAACAAAATCCGAAACTTAATACACAGAATTCCTTTAATTTACTAGGAAATCAATTTTTTTAGCGGTAAGTTAATGCCAGAGTTTGTTTATTTTGCAATTCAGCAGAACAGATGTTTCTTATTGGAGCCATTACTAGATAACTGTGAACTACTTATAAAACCTAGTCTATAACATGAAATAGACTGTTCCCCACGTGGATACAACATTAACGCAAGTTGAATGAAAAACAAACAACCATGGCAGATCGTTTATTTATATTTACGTATTTTATTTTAATAGGTATATCCAGTTACATATTGTATGCTTTAGTTTTTTAAGCCGGACTTCGAGCTCATCACAGTTACAAAAAGTGCGAAAAAGAAACCTGCTAAGCCTGTGGATCCGACCAGCAGAATCAATCCACCTATTATGGCTGGAACCAGCGTCAAAAATTTAAGCTTATACGCGATCAGCAAAGGCAGCATCAGTTTTTTAATTTTCCTCTGTATCTTTCCATTTTTAAGTACACGTTCGTGTCCATGCATTTTTGATGTTTGTCCATCTGAAAATAAATCAAGGGTTTAAGCTGGTGACTGATTGCAAAAATTTCAACAAAGCTAGATTTTCAAGTTTTAACGGGGTATTAGGCATTCATATTTTGTGACTATTTTAAGCCATTCAAAATAACTAAATAAGTTTCAACGTGAACGGTTAACAAAAAAGTAAGCTCGGCTGCCTCCTCTTCCAACTTTCCTTTTGCCTTGCTTCTAGCACTACCAGCGTCTTTTGGTACAAGTTTTGAAAAAATGGTCTTTAAAATACTTGGCTTAAAATGGCAAATACTTGGAAATGGCATACACAACACATTTCTAACTTCAATTAAATTTCCTGAAACTCAAAACTTAGATTAATTTAAACCTTTGACAGCAGTGGGTATCTGAATGAATCTTGATGTTCCGTTATAATTCTCCGCAAACAATTTTTCGCTAAAAACTAGTATGAAAAAAGAAACCTGCTAATTGGACATGGTGAACCCTATAAGGTTAATGACTGCCTGAAAGAAGGCAGAATTTTTTTTTTACTAATGTTCGAAGAACATTATTATTAAAATCGATTCGGCCAAAAATTCATGTTTCCATACATATATATATATATATATATATATATATATATATATATATATATATATATATATATATATATATATATATATATATATATATATATACATATATATATATATATATATATATATATATATATATATATATATATATATATATATATATATATGTATATATATTCATATATATATATATATATATATATATATATATATATATATATATATATATATATATATATATATATATATATATATATATATACATATATATATGTATATATATATATATATATATATATATATATATATATATATATATATATATATATATAGATATACATATACACATATATATATATATATATATATATATATATATATATCATCAAAAAGTTTCAGTGAGATAATCTCGAGAACGCGCCATTCGATTGAGCTAAAACTTTTGGATACATTGATGTATATGCAGAATAGGTCCAGGTCTCACTAAATGTCAATTATCTTTAACCGTTTGGCGCCGGCGGCCATTTTAGTGATATTTTTAATACACCTATAATTCCGTACACAAAAAATTTTCGCAAAAATTAAGTTGACAAAATAAATTTTGAACGTGTTTTACAGGTGAATCCGATAATGTTTTGGAATTTTTAAACCCCATGTGTGCGCTGGGTGCCAAAAATGAGAACGGGAAAATTTGAAATTTTTAAATTGCGATAACTTTTGACAGAGCTATTCCATCATTACGAAACTTTCAGGACATATTGTTATAATTAAGTAGTAGAAGTTTCTAGGTTTAAATGAGCGTGCTGGCAACCCTATAGCTAGGGCAGGCACTGAAAGTGAAAACCTCCAATTCATCGTCTCTCTTGATAAAATGCCGTTTCTTCAAAAAAAACAACTCATATGTAAATCTTGTGCTTTGGTCAAGAACTTCTGTTCACGGAAAGCAGAATTGATTGAAATTTACAGAATGTATTGGTCTTAAGAAGAATCAGATCTGATAGAAGTGATTTTGAAATACGGGCGATTCTGTGCCAGTGGTGCCATCTTGAAAAATCACTAAAAAAGATAACTGCTTGTAGCCGTATAAATTCTGAGTCAATCGTTCGATTTTGACAACATTTACTCAGTAGCTAAACCTTACTTTCAAACACGTTTGGTGGAAATTTGGTTGAGAAATTCGGTTAGAACTGCCAGCTATGATAAGTTTTGTGACTTAAATTTGATAAAATAAAAATTTGAAAATGAAAACATTCAAGCCATCGAATATCCTAAAAAATGTCCGTTTCTTACAATAAAGCCAATCTGTATACAAATCTTGTGCTTTACCTACACGTTCAAAGTAAATCTTTGGAAATTTCATGTCGGACAAGAACGGTAACCCTTTCCCAGTTAACCTATATTTTTAGCATCAAAAACTTCTGTTCAAGGGAACTCACGAACCAATAATCAGATACAAATGAAACTTACAAAATGCATTGGACTCAAATAGGACCAGGTCTGATAGAAGCGATTTTGAATTATGGGCAACTTCCTCCCAGAGGTGCAATCTTGAAAAATTGCAAAGAAAAAACATTGCTTTTTGCCCTATGAAATGTGAATAAATTACCAGATTTTCATGAAATTGACACAGTAGCTGGATTTTACCCTAAACTCTGTTTGATGAAAATTTGGTTTAAAAATTCGATTGGTGCTGCCAGCTATGGTAATTTGTGTGCCCTTTGGTTTTGAAAATTCGCTTAGGAAAATAAAACTTTTTGCCTTATAACTTTCAGTGCAGTCATGAAATCATTACGAATTTCGTACAATTAATGGAACTTATAATATTCATTATTCAGGCCAAATTTGGTTGAAAAGCCACGATATGGTTGCCAGCTATTGTTGGCTTGATGTTTAATTGCAATATCTTTACTAAGCGGTTTTATCGTAAAATTTTCAAATGGTAATGATATTGTAGTGACAATAAACAGCAAATATTAAGTTTTCGGTTAATTGAACAAACTCGCCGCAGGTAACCCTAAATTTCTTTATACTCCTATAACTTCAAATGTAACATAACAACGTGAAACAGATGTGATGTATTCTTGGCTTTGATACTGGCAAAAGGTTGCCAGCACGAGTCGGTTGTGCTACTTTTGTATCAATAAATGCTAACAGCTAGTATTCATACCGGAAACATTTACAATGAAAATATATAACCGATGTTTCAATTCTCAAAGTTCTGCAAATTTGTCGGATCGCAGCTCTAAACACCAACTTCAGTTACAGTGCTGCAGGCACTGAGCATTTTCTTCATTGATGTTATATGAGATGCTGCTTTCAAAATTTTGTGAAATAGGCAACTGATTACGAATATAATTAACCCGTGTTTTGCTCTCATAAACGTTGAAATTCATGCTAGTGGTAATATCTGAAACCTTCTACCATATGTGTTATAATGCATTCTTGAGATCAAAGTAAAACGTGGCGTTTGAAACAGTTTGGCAGTAATAAGCAGCTCATGTGGTGGAATATGCACTCAAAACCTGCACAATTCTTCTACTGTTCTTCGAACATTAGTGTTTCTAGCGGTTCAAGTGCGCTAGAGTTTTTAATATCATTTTGCCATTATTTTTGATGAAAACACTGGATCATCACCAACATTTTAGGGTGTATGATTGTTGATTGAAACTGAAAATGACTCAAACCATACCTGATTGTGCGAAAAACCACGCTCTGGCAGCCATTTGATAAAATAGCAATCTTCTGAAAAAAAAACCGCAAATTATTCATAAACTTAATCCTTTTTTCTTCTTGTCAAATTAAAACTAGTAAAACTCAGTGTTGCACAAAAATGGAGTTGCACCACAAAGAACCTCTTTTTGAAGCACTCGAAGTTTCTGTCCACGAGACCTGGCGATCGATTTATCAGATCATTATGAAATTCATAGATATATATGTATGTATTGTTCCAGAACAGCTGTGAACAGCTGGCACTACAAACGAGTTTAGCCTGACCTGCTACCCTCGCTAGTCACTGGTGTCGTATGTTTATTGAGGGGCAGGTCAAGCTCTTGCTGGGTCGGGCATTAACAAACACAGACAGACAAGAAAAAAAAACAGATAAAAAGAACTGGATAGGAAATTTACTGACTCATGGCTTATTACTTGCTCACCGCAAAAGAAAACCAAACTGATCAAAACAAAAATCAACAGCTTAACTGAAATAAAAATAAAAGGCAAATGTTAAATTCAATGAATTCTGTTAATAAAAACAAAAATTTGAGTAATATCAAATAAAATAAAACCGTGAATACGAATATAATTAAAGAAACTCTAGCGCACCTGAACCGCTAGAAAACTAATTTTCGAAAAAATTGTCTTTGAGTGACCAAAAAGTGTGGAAAGACGTACTACACTGTTTTATAGAATCATATCAATTTTTTAGAATCTTATCCAAAGCAACAAAACTCAACTATAACACATATAATTCAGTGCTGGCAACACTTTCCGAACGAAGCAGCAATAAGTTTACCATAACAAGCTCATACTCAAATCAACGTATCCTTTGAATTTCGTTCTCTTCGCAGGATTTCATCGAAGGTTTCAGCGGTTTAACGTTGTTTGAGGCTGCCATCCGAAAAATGTTCAAAACTCGTAAATTTTAAAAAGAATTCCTTATTTTTATTGCAAATGCTTTGCATATGAGAACGTTATTTGAAGCATCTGTTGGTGCAATATTTACGGAAATGGCTAATGCTGGTTAGCCTGTATCAACAGCAAAGCATAATACATACCAATTCTGCTTCACGTTAAGTTCAGCGCTTCGTTTCAGCGGTTAAACGTTGTTTGAGGCTGGCATCCGAAAAATGTTCAAAATCGAAAAATTTAAAAAAGAATTCCTTATTTTTATTGCAAATGCTTTGCATATGAGAACGTTGTTTGAAGCATCTGTTGGTGCAATATTTACGGAAATGGCTAATGCTGGTTAGCCTGTATCAACAGCAAAGCATAAACCATACCAATTCTGAATTGAATTGAATTGAAAAATATTTTATTTTAAATTAATCGTACATTCTTAGCCTAACTTAAAGTTTAATTAACAAGAAAAACTTACAATCTAGCGGCTATACTATTTTAGCCTGCTGGCTCTGGTTGGTTTTTTTTTCTATTTATTTTTTTTTCAATCACAATTTTTATCTCCTTACACTCTAATGATATTACCCAGCCTGTACAGCAGCTGGGATTGCCCTGACAATGCTTTTCTTAAAAACTACCTTACGCTAAAACTACTATCTAACTTATACCTAATTATAGCTAACTTAGCCTAATTAGACCTAAATCTTAACCTAGGTCTTAAGTCTAACCCCTTCTGTTCGTCGGGTGGCCTGTGTAGGTGAACAGCGCATCCGTGAGCCGCCGCTGCACTGCTATCTTCGCGGGGCGCATAAATGTTTCATTAGAACCACCTGTACGCCCTAGTGACCGAATCAGTCCGTTCTCATGTCCGTCTGTTTGTCTGTAAACGTGTCGTTAATTCCACAACACGGTCCCTAAGTGGCTTCAATCCTGACTCCTGATATAGGAGAAGGTTCTTCGGCCACTTTTTAGTTACCGGGTTGTAGAACCTGCCAGTGCAGAAGCGAAGGATTCTTCTTTCGAAGATTTCCGCTTCGGCCATGACAGTCTTTGAGCAGGTAATCCAGGATGGGGATGCATAAGTCAGGATGGGTCAAATGAGGGTCTGATAGCAAATGGATTTAGCTTTGGTGGTCATGCCCATCTTTCTGGCGAAAAGAGGTCGGATGCGTTGAAATGCGGATTTGGCAGCTTTGATTTTTCGCCGCACAAAGGGATTAAACTTTAAGAATTCCTGGAAATCTATTCCGAGGTACTTCAGAGATGAACTAGGAGTGATCTTAGATGTTCCGAACGAGACAGCGAGTTTTTTGGCCTTGTTGCGGATAGTTTGAGATCCCCGATACTTGGAAGGATTGCGAAATACACATAGCTGAGTCTTACTGCTGTTTGGTTTGATGCCCCATTCGTCAAAGTAAAGACTTAGTTCTGCCAAGTAGTATTCCAGGCTCTTCGCTGCTTTGAGCGGGTCTTGGCTCGACGCGAATAAGAGCGTGTCATTGGCATATTGGAGGATTTGAACTTGGGGTTGGCCCACTGGAATAGGTAGGTCAGCGGTGAATATTGTATAAAGAACTGGTCCAGTGACAGAACCTTGTGGCACTCCTGATGTCACAGGCTCTATGAGAGAATCTGCTCCATTAACGCTGACATAGTATTGTCTGTTGGTAAGAAAGCTTGCGGCGAGTCTTATTACCTCTTTTGGGAATCCAAACTTGATCAACTTAAATAGAAGGCCTTCGTGCCAAACGGAATCGAAAGCCTTCTCGATATCCAAAGCACACACAACTGTCGGAATGTTTCGCTCATTCAAGTGAGACACAATTTGATCATGCAAGTACGAGATGACGTGCTGAGTGCCGTGCCTGCGCCTAAAGCCAAACTGGTGGTTAGGTATTACCTGTGTGAGCTCACAGTGATTTTTAATTATTTCCATCCACATTCTCTCAAAAAGCTTCCCCAAGTTAGGAAGCAAGGAAATTGGACGGAAATTGCTGGCCTCTTTAGTTTTGCCCTTCTTATGAATGGGAACAATCTTTGCTACTTTCCATATGTTCGGAAAATAGCCATTGTTCAGGGCGTTGTTGAAAATAATAGAAATAATTCTGATCATAGAGATTGGTAGATGTTTAATAATGAAATTAGACATTCCATCATGCCCAGAAGACTTCTTATTCTTTATACTGCGCAGCAGTTGCACCAAGTATTCACTATTAGCAAAGTGAAACCGGTCATCTGCATTTTGCGGATCATCCGAAGGGTTGTCGGATGAAAATGTGGCCAAAGGCTCATTATTTGTATTGAGGAAGCGATTTACTTCCTCTTTCACTATTTGGCTGTTAAGAGGAGAGCTGTCGGGCGGAACGGCATTCAGCTGCGATTGGAATGTCGATGCAAACAACTCTGCCTGACGGTCAGAGTTGCGTACAGCGACATTGTCAATCGTTACCACCATCTCCTGGCGATTGTATTTGCCAGAAAGCAGATTGATTTCTTTAAACATGTCGGGGCCTGGTCGGATGTCAGCCAGCCGCTGCACAAGACGCTCACTGCGAAATTTACCAATCATCTCAGCAATTATTTTGCTGAGACAGTTGATACTCGAAAGTAGTGACCTGTACGACGGGTGATCCCTCCCATGCCTATGAAAAATCCGCTTTAACTTGCAGCGCCAAATATGTCTCACTTTCATGTGCTTAACGATTTCCGGCGGCAGCGCGTGATTTTGATATTTGTTAAGTGTGATCAAGTGTGTATTGTGGACAACGGTTTCGTTTATGATGTCACTGACGGACTCGATTAAATTATCAATCTCACGGTTTGTCAAGTTTGCCGTCACAGAAACAGCAAGGTTTCCTACCGCAACGTCTATGTCGCGCTGAAATTTGCCCCAATCGGTGTTTTTAAAAGACCGGGTGGTCTTTGGGGGTCTGTCTATGAAGCTAAAAAAGGAGCGGAACTGAAGTCTGAGCTTCACGGCAAAGTGATCAGACATACCAGCTTGCGTCCAGCAGTGTGGTAGATCAATACTGCTGCACAGGTCATCTGACAGGAGAAAGAAGTCTATGGTTGAGTTACTACTTGGTCTGGTTGGTGAGTTCGGAGCAACTACTTGCAAGGAAATGGGAGGACTGCTTAGTCGCAGCCATTCGAGCAACACCCTGCCGTTTCCATTTGTTACGGAATCTCCCCATTGTGGATGTTTCGAGTTCAAATCGCCACCGATAAGCGAGTATTTATATTGAGATATGATTGAGTTAATGACTCCGAAATCATGCAACAGACTTGACTTGGACGAACTACATCAAACGTACAGAGATGCAGCGAGGATTCGCCTATGGTCCGTTGTTTTGACTACAGCTGCAGCAAACGCACACCACTTCAGATCGGGGACCGCGACAGGTTCCATGTCCAGATTACTCCTAACCAGTACTGCTGAACCTCCATTTTGGTGGTCGAAGACGGTGGTAAATCCTCTAAAGCTGACTCTGTGGAATTCTGAGAGTCTGGTTTCTGTTATAAACGCAATTTCTGATTTCAACGCATCAAAGAGGTGTTGAGCAGACGCTCTTTGCGCCATCGAGATGAGCGAAGCGCTATTGAAAGTGGCCACGTCAACCAACTTATTTAAGAAGGGTAGTTAGCAGCTTGAGAGTGGCAACCAGCCCCGCGGCATCAGTTCCAGCTGACAATACTTGGCTGATAAAGTCATTTATCAGTCCAAGATTGGCATTAGCAGAAGATGATCCCTGTGAGGTTGGAGCTCGCTGAGCAACAGAACTCGGAGAAGCGTTACCTCCTACTGCCTGTGCGTAGGAGATACCACTTCGCCTGTAGTTCGAGACGCTCTGCGTCACAAACTGCTGACGTTCCTTTCGGGCTTGGTCGCGGCGAATATTCTTCGCTTCGATCCTAGCCACCATTTGCTTATATGCCGGGCATCCACGATAGTTGGCTGGGTGACCGTCAAGACCACAGTTGACGCATGCAGGCTGTACGTCGGCTACTTTTGGGCATTCACCACGTGTGTGACTTTCCAGGCACTTCACGCAGCGAAGAACGATGGTGAAATTGCTTGCCACATGTCCGAAGTTTTGGCAGTTGTAACACTGCAACCTCTCCTTATTTCTTACTTTTTTCCACACCACTTTTTGCCAGAGAATGAACTGTATTTTAAATACAGCAGCTAGCTCCTGGGAAGGCTCAAACTGCGCTAGAAAAAGCCCGGACTGGGGTCTAAAGTTTTCGGCCCCAACAGATTTCCTCAGTTCCCGGTCCTTGCGGGTGAGAAAATGCGTTATGGACTTTAATTTTAGATCAGTGTGTTGCGCCACTAGCTCGTTGTGGATGTCCGCTGGTTCAATGCCCCTATGTAGGCCACGGATGACGAGGGACTTGATTCTTTCTGAGGCCGCAGTATAAGTAGTCGCAAACTGACCACTGCTCTTGATGTGTTCGAAGACTTTTTTATGGTCTTCTAAAGAGGAACATAGGACGAGCGATTTGTCACTCGAAATATTTTTTATAAGCGGTACAATACCAAGTACCTTCATTTCACAGATGAATTTGGAAATATTCATCTTATATGTCGTGATGGGAGGGATTTTTACGGTCTTTTGAGTCGGGATTGTCTTAAGTGTAGTCTGCGTATTTCTTTCTTGCGTTAAATTGGAAAGAGTTACCTGCTCGTTTGTTCGTTTCTTTTTCTTGTTTATTACCAGGTTAAATTCCTGGTCATGGCCGATTTGCGAATTGTTTGGGCCCAGATTGCTCACAGTAGAGGACAGCGACGGCTCACTGACACCTGCCATCAGGGTGGGACATGTTGTCGTCATCTTCGTTTGCTGGGTAGAACTGCTCGTTGGTGGCGGCAGGGGCTGCTTGGCTACTATTCTCGGGCCAGGACTTAGCGTTGGCATCATCGCTGGTTGTTGTGCATTATATCTTACCGGTTGGGCCTCCATAAGAAATGCCATCTGCCGTTTCAGGTCCAGGAGCTCTTTTCGAAGCGTTTGGTTCTCCTTCTCGAGAGCGATAATTTTATCCGAACTTTGACCGGATGGAAAATTAACTGGCTCGTCAACATCTGAAACTTCGACGGAGTTTGCAGACTTGGTCTTCTTCCGTTTTCTCCCCATTGGGGATTTTTTTTTCTTGCACTTTTTACTATAAACCTGGCTAGCACTATTCCTAGTTCACTATCGATGTCAAGTTCACTTTATCACTACGATAGTTTCCGCCAATAAAAGTCGCAGTCAAACTGCGTTTGTGCTTCTATATAGCTAGGTGACCTTTAACGGAACTTTCGGATTCACTGCGAAAACAAGACTGCTCTCGTCACGATCACGATGAGAACTCTTCATACCAATTCTGCTTCACGTTAAGTTAAACCCAACCAGTAAATTTCGTTTCGATTGAATCACTGCGCTGGAAGTTATACATGATACAAGAAACACTAGAGATAGCGACACTAGAGTGACCATTTTATTCTCTCTCTGCGCATGACGTCACCGGGAGAGTTCGTCGCGCGGCATGTTCACATGCATTGGTGTCAAATGTATGGGCGCTGGCGTAATTCATTTAAACAATCCGTAATTAAAACATGTTTGCATACATTCTTGTACATAAAATCGTCACTTAAGCAATCATAATATGTACAGTTAAATTATGTGCTTAGTAGTACATGTAAAATGTATGCACAATTTATGCAAAATATGATTAAAGTATATTTCAAAAGATGTAGATTTGGAACAAAACGCATTGTTTGTACATTTGAGAAAGTCCAAGTTCACTCTTCGAGATGAGGCTAAACAACAATATTATTGTAAATAACACAATTTAATGATGCTTTTGATGATTTCAACTTCAAAAAATAGGTTTTACTCATTTTAATTAATTTTATTTTCAATACAAAAACTCCATTGCTAGTTTAAGACTCCTCTAGGATGAAATCAGGGAAATACCTTACTAAGTATATATGAAATATTTGAGCTGAGAAATGAAGGACGTCCAATATGACGGATTGAATAACCCAAACTATGATTGGAGTACTTTACGTGGCTCACATAGCTCAAAAAGTGTTGGTCGGTCTATAAATAGCAATTCATTGTGCCTAAATTTTAAGTTTGAAAACTGGAATTCTTCTAACTCCTTATGGATTGTGGGATTTTCATCTCCTGAATCAATAACAATTGTATGGATTGAAAATCCACTTGAATTTGCAACATTTGTTAAATTAGCAGTCCCTTATTTAGTGGTTCTACATAGAAAGGCATAATATTTTGGTCGCTGGCAGGTTTCGAGCAAGCCTTGAATCACATAATTTTCTGATGGAGTCAATTTTCATCTCATTGAATGAGAAAAAAGATACCTTCAGAATGCAGCTAAGTTTAGACCTCCACATAATTTTTATCGCCGTAATAAGAAACCCTGATTGTATTTGGGCTTTCTAGCAGCATCTTGAAGAGCTGTTATTGAGGAATTTGGAAAAGCTATAAGCACATAATCTTTCAGCTCATAGGCTTAGCCCTTCGAGTACACACCTATTTTTTCGATCATGGAGAACACTTGGGGTCAAATTGACCCCAAGCACTTTTGAACGTCTATAGAATCGCCGCCAATGAAGATTTTAATTTGAAAAAAATTGTAGGTATACTTTGAGACCTTTTCTAGTAGTTCTTATGCATAAGACGTGCCTTAAATGTCCTTAACATAGACAGATACTCATAGACAGATACTCTCAAGGTATGACAAAATCATAAAAAAATTAGATGTATATTGGACCTTAAAAAAAAGTATTTATCTTGCATATTTACGGTGGCGATTTTGAAGGTTTTTTATATTTGCATATTTTAAAAAAAAATTAATAAATTTGTTGATTTTTAATATTTTGAGCTTAAAATTTATATGGTTAGAATAATACAAAAATCATCCCTACATAAAGGGTTGCAAAAAAGATATTCGTTACGCATATTGGTAGTAGTAATTTTGAGGGTATGAAAAATAATGAGTTTTTTTCATTTTTGAATAAAAAAAACTATTTTTTATTCATTAAAATATATAAAAGTATTGACAAAATAAAGAAGAAATTGAAAAATTACTCATATCCAACACAATCATTATATAAAAATGCCCGATGCTCGTCGCACATCGGTCGATCGCAAGAAGCGCACACATCTTTTGTTTTGTGGTCCTGTTTTCGGGAGCACAATAAACATCTTGCTCTTTTATTGAGCTTTGGACGTTCTGAAGGAACATTTGGGATATTTATTCCTAAAATATTCTCGATCCCTTTTCGAATGTCTACACGTAGAATGGTATTATTTAATTTTTCTCGACGAGGAGAGCCACAACTTCTTTCAAGGCAGCAATGGTAGATTTATTTTTGGTAGCGTCAGTGTCAGTGTCTATCGATAAACCGATCGACACTGAAGAAGAAGAGGGCAGATTACCCTCGAAATATCGGTATTTGTCACACAAACTAAATATATCTAGCTTCGAAAGGAAAAATCGGTTTTTTAAAAACAGTTTTTACAAGCTGGAAAAAATTGGTACATATTAAAAAGAATTATTTTTTGGCTATTTTAAATTAATCTATCGATTTATAAAGTAAAAAAATGTTGAATTTTACTTCAAAATTGACGTCGAGTCTATTTGACCCCTTGATCTGCTTCAAAGGCTTCTCAACGACGACTGACGACATGGGACTGTATGAGAACGGTTTAAACTAAAAGTCAAGGCACAGAAATACACTAAGGAACCTACAGAACCCCCCTTTTCCCGCAGGCCTAAGCACTGCGATTGGTCAAAAAGGTCTCTGGGGTCAATTTGACCCCCTGTGTTATCGGAGGGTTAATTTGCGCCAGCTAATTTGTTTCCATTTTACAATAGAATTATCTTTTCTAATTTTAAATGAAAGATGAGAATTGCATTTTCCTTCTTTGAATTTTTAGACTGCAATTTACAATCAGGATCAGTGCTGTCGTTTTACTGCAATTGCAGCATATCTGCTGTAATTTGATGCAGTTCACTGCAACATTGCATTTGCGTTTCATCTATTACATTTTACGAAATTTGCTACTTGTTTAATCTAGCTAGCATATTTAATAAGTTAGTTTCGCTCTGTTTAGTTATATATGCAACCGCTAGCCATTTTGAACTAAGAATGAATAGGAATTTCCCCAATTCTTAATCCTGGAGATATAACTGTATTTTGTAATTTATTTTCTTTAATATGGAAAAACTGATATAAACAATAATATGTATTTTTCACCAAACGACTAAACTCGAATCTGATATCTTTAAAAAAAATTATACATCTTTTATTGAATATGGTTTGTTATTGCTATTTCAAATAGCAATAGTTGTATTTTAAATGCATGTAAGAAGACTTATATGTGTACACATATGTATATACCTATAGAAGAATCAATCTACTGCAATTTAGAGCAATCTGCTGCAACTTCGGAGTTTTATGTACTGCACAAAGAAACACTAAAACGACAGCACTGCTCAGGATCATCATTGACTAACCTTTCCTTCAAATATATCCAGAGTAGACTATCAAGCATGTCGTGTTTCAAATCCTGAACTTAATGTTCTTTCGGGAAATATTTCAAAAGCAATCATGCAATAGACAAGTTCCGATACCTTTTGGTTCCTTTTACACATCATGTTGGATACATATAAAATAGTTTTTTCTTCTGCCACAATATTCTTTCTTTTGACTTTCAGTACTGCAATAACACACATATTACATTGCATTTTTTCATTATTCACATATATACTCCTGTAAATAAAGTCTACTATGATCTAAATAAGCTCATTGATAGTTTATAATATTAAAACAATGCTGCAAAAGAAAACCATAAACCATTTTTCATGCATTTATTTGTATTCCAATACAATTTAATGCATTCATTCATAAACCGAACTCTCCCGGTGACGTCACGCACAAGCAGCGAGCCGAGAGAGACATGCGCGTGTCATAATCTTATAGTTCTTTGATTCATGGAAGTTATACGGGTGAAAAGAATTTTAGGGTTACTATCCGCAAAACTTATCAAATTTTTAAAGCGTTAATATTTGTTGTTAATTTTCATTGCAGAGTAATTTCCATTTGGAAATCTAATGACATAATCGCTCAGTAAAGAAATTAAAGAAAATTACAAAAATGGTCATAGCTGGCAGCCCTTTCATGATTTTGGTACGAAATTTCTATGACATTTGGTTCACATTAAAGTCCATTTACTACGTGAACTTCGTTTTGATTTTTACACTGGACCGGAAGTTATAGGGTAAAATGCCTTATTTTGCTGATCAAATTTGAAAGATTTAGGAGACACAAATAACCATAGCTGGCAACTCTATTCTAATTTTTCAGCCAAATTTTCACCAAATGTTACATAGAGTAAGATGCAAGTACTGTGTGAGTTTTGTTAAAATTTAATGACTGAATCGGAAGTTATAGGCCAAAAACCGGTTTTTTTTCTGGGTGATTTTTCAAGATGGTACCACTGGCACAGATATGCTCGCATTTCAAAATCACTTCTATCAGACCTGGTCCTAGCTAATACAAACATGTCCTGTAAATTTCATTATGATCGGAGAATCCGGTCGTCAGTTCTCGTGAACAGAACTTTCGAGAAAAATAGATGTAATTTGAAAATAGAGGTAATTTGAAAATAGAGGTAATTTGGTGATGGGTTGCCGTTCTTGTGCAAATCGGAATTTTGAAAATTTTAATTTGACATGATGGACAAAGGTTAAAATTTATCAGTGATCTGATTTTTTTGTCAAATATCAAAAAATTTTCAGGAAGGTCAATGATTAGAAGGTTTTTTATTCAGGAGCCTGCCATAGCTACATCTTAAACTAAACCGCACTATCTTAAAAATGCACATATGCTAAATTTAAGTCAACATTAATACGCTCTGCAAATTTCACGATGATCCATTGTTTTTCTTAGAAGTAATGACAAATCAAAATTTGAAAAAAAAAATCCTTGCCTACTTTGAGGCACCCTGCACCCACACAGGGCTTACAATTTCCAATTTTTTATCATAAACAAGCTAAAAACAATAAGTTTTCATTTCCATTACTTTTCTTTAACAAAACTTTACACTGCTTGGAAATATAGGAGTACCTCAAAATTCACTAAAACGCTCGCCGCCGCCAAAAGGTTTAAAATATCTGAATTTGAGAAAATCGGGGACCTACCTACTGTATACATCTACGTTCTCCGAAAATTTCAGTTCAATCGAATCGGCCACTCCAGAGATTATCTCCCTTAATCATTTTGTTTATATATATGTATATATATATATATATATATATATATATATATATATATATATATATATATATATATATATATATATATATATATATATATATATATATATATATATGTATATATATATATATATATATATATATATATATATATATATATATATATATATATATATATATATATATATATATATATATATATATATATATAAAGAAATATGAATTTTCGGCGAAACGAGTTTAATACTATTGTTCTTCGAACATTAGTAATAAAAAAACCCTTCGAGTAGATTAACTTGAACGCAACAGTACCGCTAGAAACACATATGTATGTTCGATGAACAGTAGATGATTCGTAGAGATTTCTAGAGCATATTTTTTCACACGTGCTCCAACGTGTTTTGAGGGCAATGTACCGCTTTGATCGCTCCAATGCATTTAAAATAATAGAGCAGAAAAGTTTTTCAGGGCGGCCACTTGCATAAATTTCAAAATTAAGGAAAGTCAAATACATGTTTCTTATATTAATTATCGGTTGAAAAACAGCATTTTCTGTACCAGAAATGAAGAAAATACTCAGTGCTTGCTACATTTTACCAGCACTGCAACTATAAGCTTACCACAACTGCTTCGTGTCAAAATCAAGATATTTTATGCATCTCGTTTTCATCTACTGATTTATTTAAAAATTGCAGGGAAAGAAGTGTGTTTAGGGCTGCTATCCAAAAAAATCAAGAGCCTAGAAAATATAAACATTGGATGTAAATTTTCGCAAAATGTGTACATAATGTAAGTATTTATTGGTTCAAAAATAGCAAAACCGCCTTGTTCTGGTAATCCTTCGCTAGTATCAATGCCAAAAACATAACATATCTGGCTCACATTAAAGTCAACCTTCTCTGTGAATTTCGTTTCACTCCGATGACTGCGTTGGAAGTTAAGGGTACCAAGAAATTGAAGGTAGCCAGTCGCAAAAGTTTTCAGATTTTCCAAATCATAAATATATATATATATATATATATATATATATATATATATATATATATATATATATATATATATATATATATATTTATATGTATATATATATATATATATATATATATATATATATATATATATATATATATATATATATATATATATATATGTGTTAGAAAAATATCCTATACTTGATTTAATTTAACACACGAGTAAAGATTGTAAGCGACTCGGATCGATGTGTCAGTAAGACAATAAACGCTTACGCAGCATTATCCGACGAACGAAATGTTGAAGTGCACGAGCAGCGTCAGTATAACGATGTACGCCACGAAGTGCACACGTATATCTCAAACCATCAAGGAAAGTAACTGTATAAAAAGTATTTAATATCATACCCCCAGAACAACACAGAGTAAATAGTAACATTGAATGTTGTTTCTTTGTTATTACAGGTATAATAATTAATAATTTTAAGTTATTTTAATTATAATTAGGTTAATTTTATACAAAATAATAAAATAAGCTTTGTTATTGCAGAGAAACACTTCTATTATTATTTACCAAACCAATCATCTTATAAAACAACATTCTTGTTAACATTTACGAAATGGACAAGCTACAATTCACGTTCAAAGTGCTGACTACAAAAGACGAAGCCCAGACGAATGTGATATGTGTCCCCTCCATCGCTACACCAGACGGCCGGACTTTCGCAATGACACCGGGCTACTTGAACGGAGCGTATCATGAGGTGCTTAAAAAAACGTCAGCATTCGCTAAGGTAAAGAAATCAATAAGTAGAAGAGGCCAGTTTAGAAAAGTTTGGATAAATTTGACGAAAGAATTAAGAGATATTTATGTAGATGAAGAGGGAAATTTACAATTTAATGCTTTCGGAGGCTGATTCCGCAAAACGATCGAAGTTTTCCCGTTTCATAATGCTCGGCTTCGATGCTGTAGAAATGATATACGTTGTCTATGCTGATTTATAGACAAGAAGGGAACCGTGATCAAATTCAATTACCTTTACTAAGTAAAATTATATCCATGGATATAAGTCGGAGTTGTTAAAATTTGTCACAACTAGCATAAATAAAAATGTAATGATTTCCACCTGCAAGTGGTCACGCCAGTCAAGTATGCACTGTGCGCTGGTGTCTGATGAGAAGCAGTGCATACTTTCGAAACCACTTTGTCATAATAGAATTTTCAATGTAGATTAAAATTTTTAATGTTAATAAAAAAAGTTGTTCAATTTTAATCATCCCGCAAAAACATTTCCAATTTGATTCTGCTTTCGGAGGCTGATTCCGCAAAACGATCGAAGTTTTCCCGTTTCATAATGCTCGGCTTCGATGCTGTAGAAATGATATACGTTGTCTATGCTGATTTATAGACAAGAAGGGAACCGTGATCAAATTCAATTACCTTTACTAAGTAAAATTATATCCATGGATATAAGTCGGAGTTGTTAAAATTTGTCACAACTAGCATAAATAAAAATGTAATGATTTCCACCTGCAAGTGGTCACGCCAGTCAAGTATGCACTGTGCGCTGGTGTCTGATGAGAAGCAGTGCATACTTTCGAAACCACTTTGTCATAATAGAATTTTCAATGTAGATTAAAATTTTTAATGTTAATAAAAAAAGTTGTTCAATTTTAATCATCCCGCAAAAACATTTCCAATTTAATGATGTGTTTTTAGAAGAAGAATGTGAGGAACAAGAAAATGTCAATGAATCTACAGAACAATTATTAAAATGTTTATTAGAAAAATTTCTTGAGAAAAGTAAAAAATCCAAAGAAATTAATATTGGTAAAATTGCTAAAGAATTTACAATAGAAAAATTTAATGGGAAAAATTCAAACGCAGATCAATGGATGACTAGTTTTGAAAAAGAATGTGAACGATTCAATATTGTCAAACATGAGAAAAAAATTGAATTTTTAAAATCATTCAGGGTAAAAGGTGCTACAGACTGGTATAGTTGCACACTTTTGAAATTAACTATTGAAGGAAATTGGGAAAATTGGAAAAAAAGTTTTTGCGACACATTTGCAAATAAAGGATGGTCTTTAATAAGATACGCATTGCAATTTAAGTATCAAATAGGCTCTCTAATGGAATATGCAGTAAAAAAGGAAAAATTATTATAAGAAGTAAGAAAATATATTGATTCAGGAACATTGATTGATTTAATTGCTATTGGTCTACCGAATTTTGTAGCTGATAGAATTGATAGAGAAAAATTGAAAAAGACAGAAGACTTGTATAATGAATTAAGAAAATTGGAACATTTAGTTCACAAGAAAAATGTGGATATAAAAAAGAATAAGAATTATGCTAATAGAGAAAAAGTAGAGAAGGTAGCATGCGAAATCTGTAAAAATAAAGGTAAGGGTACACGTTTCCACCCTGAAGCTGAGTGTTGGTTTAAAAATAAAAATGACGGAACAAAACATGTTAACAGCTCAGTATTAGAAGCAGAATTAAGTGAAAGTGACCAAAAAAAACTCATAACCCCACCATTAATTAGACTAAAAGTAACATTGAATGACACTTTAGAAGCATTGGCTATTTATGATTCAAGGTCAAATGTTTCATTGATAAATTCAAAACTAGTTCAATTGAAAAGAGAAAAAACTGATTCAAGAATGAAAATTAACTTGAGAACGATTAATGGTGTATACAGATCAGAAAATTTGATAAAAATCAAAGCGAAAATTATGAATATAGAGAAATACATAGATGTATTTATGATTGATAATGAAAATTTCAAATACGACTTTCTAATAGGATTAGATTGCATAAAGAATTTCAAATTAATGCAAAATGAGAGATTAGAAATAGAACAGAAAAATTCTAATCTCACAGAAAAACAAGAATATCAAATAAACTTCAATGAACATGTAAATTTAGACAATTTTAATGTCTTAACTAATCACTTGAGTCAAAATGAAGAAAATATAATAAAGAATCTAGTAGGCAAATATAAAAATATATTTGCAAAAGGTAAAAATGATATATGGACAGTAAAAGACTACAAAGCTAGAATTGATCTCATAGTAGACAAATATTGTAGCAAAAGACCTTATCGATGCACAATTGAAGATAAAAAAGAAATAGAGGAGCAAATTTCACAATTACTTAAAAGAAATTTAATAGAAGAGTCATACAGTCCTTTTACTGCTCCAGTTACGTTATCATATAAAAGAGATGAAAATAAAAGATCAAGACTCTGCATAGATTTTAGAGACTTGAATAAAATTGTAGTTCCCCAATCACAACCGTTTCCACTAATTGAAGATTTACTAGTAAAAACAAGAAATTGCAAATACTTTTCAAAACTGGATATAAATTCAGCAATTTGGTCTATTCCATTGAGAATCGAAGATAGGAGAAAAACGGCATTTGTGACTCAAGAGGGACAATTTCAATGGACTTGCTTACCATTTGGATTAAAAAACTTCACCGGCTATTTTTCAAAGAATATTAAGCGATATAATAAGAAAACATAAACTTTCAGATTTTACAATGAATTACATTGATGATATATTAATCTTTTCAAAATCTTCCAAAAAACATATAGATCATCCATCACAATTACTAGAAGCAATATTGAAAGAAGGATTTAGATTAAAATTTTCAAAATGTACATTTGCATTAGACTCTGTACAATATTTAGGTCATATTATAAAAAACAATGAAATTTTTCCAATAAAAGATAACTTAATTTCAATAAAAAATTTTCCAATGCCGAAAAATCAAAAGAACATTAGACAGTTTTTAGGAAAAATTAATTTTTACAATCAATAGGTACGTACCAAAAATTTCAATAATTCTTGAACCTTTACATAATTTATTAAGAAAAGGTCAAAAGTTCATTTGGTCTGATGAATGTCAAAAAACTATTGAATATATAAAAAAACTCTAGCGCACCTGAACCGCTAGAAACACTAATGTTCGAAGAACAGTAGAAGAATCGTGCAGGTTTTGAGTGCATATTCCACTACATGAGCTGCTTCTTACGGCCAAACTGTTTCAAATGCCACGTTTTACTTTGGACTCAAGAATGCATTATAACTCATATGGTAGAAAGTTTCGGATATTACCACTGGCATGGGTTTAAAAGTTTATGAAAGAAAAACACTTGTTAATTATATTCGTTATCAGTTGCTTATTTCACCAAACTTTGAAAGCAGCATCTCATATAACATCAATGAAGAAAATGCTCAGTGCCTGCAGCACTGTAACTGAAGTTGGTGTTTGGGGCTGCGATCATAGTCGCGCCGTAGTGGGGCCAGAGGGGGCCGGGACCCCCCCAGACCCTAGATTGGCCCCTCCCAGAAAAATAAATATTTCCAACAGCAGACACTTCAGTTTTCGCCACTAAGGTTTTTGTGGTTACAGCAAGAGTTGTGTAGTGCAGTAGTGTAAGCTTATACCAGCTTACACTACTTATAACATGGAGACTGTGTTATTTGCGGTATTAATTACGATGTTATGGGACTTATATCGAGATATGGATGGCAATATTTAATTTCGACAAATTATACGTTAAGAAAAAGACGAAAAGCGCCTCGCCAATCATCTTTTTTTTACTAAGATTATCTGTTCATTCTTACTAGGCAATATACAGGTATTTAGATAAGAACACTTTTATAAACTGGTGTTTTATGCAATTATGTTTTTCCCAAAACATTGTCTAAGTATTAAAATGGTAGGCAATAAGGTAATTAACGTAGAATACAATTTTCGAAGTCATTTGGAGAATAAAAATGGTATCCCTGCCACTTTTATGCTATTTTAGAAGTAAATTATAATTTGGAAGCAAATACTTCCACTGAAAATTTAATTTTAATGTTATCAAGAGAAACATGTCTTGACAGCTTTTTATAAAATATATTCTTGATTCTTATTTCTCAATATTTTTATTTACATGTTTCTTAGCCTACTATATAAATGAATTTTGGTGTATTGTAAGTGCTGTGTATATATGTGATTGTGGGTTGTGTTATGTGTTCTCACACTATCTATGACCTACTTGGTTTACACTCAGGTTAAACGTGTGTGAATTTCATTATAATTTGATAACTACATCAAAAGCTTAAAGGCATAGCACTTCAATTGCACCGAGTGTTTTTTCATAGTGACACAATCCGGATAAATTTCCGGATGGAAAAATTCATGCACAATGTGAAAACTCTAATAGTGCTTGGAAGACAGTAAGTGATATGGTGCTTGAGCAGTCTTGGAATATTGTCAAGATGAACCGAAATTATTTGGAAAAGGTTATCGACCTTACGACGTGTCTCAGTCACCAAAGACGGGCTTTCAGAGGACATGATGAAAGTGGTGCCAGTGATAACCGTGCATTTTTTGTTTTGAATTTTGTACATTTTTCGCGAAGCATGATTCAACTTTTGAAAATAATTTTAAAAACAAGGTTGCGAACAACTGTAGTGGCAAAACACAAAATGAAATAATAAAAATAATTGCTGAAATCGTTTGCGAGGATAATACAGCTGAAATAAAAGAGTGCGGACTGATGTCCATTATGGTAGACGAAGCAAGGGTCCACAAAAAGGAAGAACTCTCCATGGTTGGCAGATTTACTAAAGAGCTAGCAGTCGAAGAAAAGTTCTTAAGCTTTGTAAACTGTTCATGAGCTAGAAATGCCTCGTATGTAGCAGATATGATTTTCAGCCTGTTAGACAGCTACGGACTTAGCAAATTGCCTGTTGTTGGACAGTCTTATGATGGTGCTAGTGTCATGTCAGGACAAAAAGTGGTGTGCAAATCTAAATTAAGATGAAACATCCTGCAGCCACCTTTGTACACTGTCCAGCTCATAAAATTATCCTTGTTGTGATGGACACATTTTTCACAATCGAAACGTGTACATCCTTTTTCTATGCCATCGAATCCCTTTACCTACACTTTCCGCAGCCATCACAACGCGAATTGTTGAAGCAGCTTGAAGAGGCAGTTGGTCTAAACACAAGGTGTGGAATGAGAAGTTTAAGCTCGACTCGTTAGTCAATGAGATTTCACAATTGCAAATATGTGATCAATAGCTATGGGTCTAGAGGCTTTAGAAAAAGAAATGAATGAGGGAAAATACAACAATTCAGTTTATTGATTGGGGATCTTTCATTCAATCAGTAATCCTAAGTTAATCCTATAACGAACATGTTAAGCACATATTTCCAAACTAAAAATGCAACTCTTAGGGATGGGATAGATCTTGCGAATGGAACAGTTAAAACACTACTAAGTGAGCGAGAAGACTTGTATGTAGTTTGGGAAAAAATTAAATTATTCGCAGAGAAGAACTGTCTGGATCTCACATTTCCCAGAGGATCGCGAAAACGGAAACCAGCAAAACACACTAGTTTCAAAGGTTTTGCTGTTTCAGCTAGCCTTGGACACGCAGTTAGGGCTACGAAGATATCCCTGCAAACCAAATGGCTCGATAACAGTAAGTTACAGCACTCTTCCATCTTGCCAAGTTATTTATGCTTTTTCTAGGTTTTCTAGGTTTCTAGGTTTTCTAGGTAACAAAAGTTTGAAGCAAGAGGTCAATTTCTTCCTTCTAAGCTTAATAAATTCCAATTTCTTCAATGATATTTTGAAACTTACCTATCCTCTTATTCAAGTATAAGTTGCAATATATTTAGCTTCTAAAAGAAAAAATATTCTTACATTTCCAATTATTTCCATTCTATTCCCGTATAATTCGTACAAGCGTTCATTTCTTAGCGGTCATAGATAATTCGTGTGGTGTTCATACCTACCGTTCACATTATATGCGTGTGGTGTAGTAGCTCATACGTATTCACAGATATGAAGTTTATTTGATAATGCATTATGTATAAGCAAATAACAAAGAATATATTAACAAATATATAATGTATTAGTAAATTATATAAGTTGTATGAACAGTACGTGTACCTTACGGAAGACAAAATCATCGCATGTCTTGAACCTTTTGGTCCCTGGCCCCTGCCAGATTTTAGGTCACGGCACGCCTATGGCTGCGATCCGAAAAATTTGCAGAACTTAGAGAATTGAAACATCGGTTATTTATTTTCATTGTAAATGTTTCCGGTATGAATACTTACTGTAAGCATTTATTGATACAAAAGTAGCACAACCGACTCGTGCTGGCAACCTTTCGCCAGTATCAAAGCCAAGAATATATCACATCTGCTTCACGTTGTTATATTACATTCGAAGTTATAGGAGTATAAAGAAATTTAGGGTTACCTGCAGCGAGTTTTTTTAAATAATCGAAAACTTAATATTTGCTGTTTATTGTCACTACAATATCATTACCAATTGAAAATTCTACGATAAAACCGCTTAATAAAGGTATTGGAAACAAACACAAAACCAACAATAGCTGGCAACACTATCGAGGCTTTTCAACCAAATTTGGCCTGAATAATGCTTTTAATAGGTTCCATTAATAATATGAAATTCGTATTGATTTGGGCAAAAAGTATGGGCAAAAAGCTTTATTTTCCTGAGCGAATTTTCGAAACCAAAGACACAAAAATTACCATACCTGGCAGCACCAGTCGAATTTTTCAACCAAATTTCTACCAAACAAAGTTTAGCAAAAGGTTCAGCTACTGTGTCAATTTCATGAAAATCGGGTTACTAATTCACATTTCATAGGGCAAAAAGCAGTTTTTTTTTCTTTGTAAATTTTCAAGATGGCACCACTGGCTTAGAGTTGCCCACAACTCAAAATCGCTTCTATCAGACCTGGTTCTACTTAAGTCCAATGCATTCTATAAATTTCATTGGTATCTGATTATTGGTTCGTGAGTTCCCGAGAACAGAAGTTTTTGATGCTAAAAATATAGGCTAACTGGGAAAGGGTTACCGTTCTTGTCCGACATGAAATTTCCAAAGTTTTACTTTGAAAGTGTAGATTAGGCATAAGATTTGTATACAGATTGGTTTTATTCTAAGAAAGGGACATTTTTAGGATATTCGATGATTTGAATGTTTTCACTTCCAAATTTTTATTTTTTCAAATCTAAGACACCAAAATTATCATAGCTGGCAGCTCCAACCGAATTTGTCAATCAAATTTCTACCAAACTTAGTTTAAAATAAGATCCAGCTACTGTGTGAATTTCGTCAAAATCGAACGATTCAATCAGAATTGATAGGGCTCAAAGCAGTTATCTTTTTTAGTGATTTTTCAAGATGGCACCACTGGCACAGAATCGTCCGCATTTCAAAATTACTTCTATCGGACTTGGTCCTATTCAAGACCAATACAGTCTACAAATTTCAATTAATTCTGCTTATCGGATCGTGAGTTTCCGTGAACAGAAGTATTTGATGCTAAAAATATAGGTAAATTGGGCAAGGGTTACCAGGCGTGCCCGTTCTACCATATCAAATTTTTTTTTTGGTCTATGTAAAAAAGCACGAAATTTACATATGAGTGGCTTTTTTTTTGAAGAAACGGCATTTTATCAAGAGAGACAATAATGTGGAGGTTTTCACTTTCAGTGCTTGCCCTAGCTTTAAGGTTGCCAGCACGCTCATCAAAAGATACACAAATTTACAATTAAATAATACAAATATGTCCTGAAAATTTGGTAATGATTAAATAGCTTTGTCAAAAGTAATCGCAATTTTAAAATTTTCAATTTTTCCCGAGTTCTTTTTAGGCACCCAGCGCACACATGGGGTTAAAAAATTCCAAAATATTAGCCGATTCACATGTAAAGCACGTTCGAAATTTATTTTGTTAACTTTATTTTTGCAAAACTTATTTGTGTACGGAGTAATAGGTATATTAAAAATATCACTAAAATGGCCGCCGGCGCCAAAGAGTTAAAGATTTTTATTTTTTTCTGAGATTTGGCACTATTCTGCATGTACACCAATGTGACCTGAAAATTTCAGTTCAATCGGATGGCGCGTTCCTGAGATTTTTTCACTGAAATTTTTTGATGATATATATATATATATATATATATATATATATATATATATATATATATATATATATATATATATATATATATATATATATATATATATATATATATATATATATATATATATATATATATATATATATATATATATATATAGAAATATGAATTTTTGGCCAAAGTGATTTTAATATTTATGTTCTTCTTCGAACATTAGTAAAAATTTTCTTTGGACACAACCGATTCTAGCTATCTTTAATCCAGACTTACCAATACATATATACACAGACGCAAGTTTGCAAGGAATAAGCGCTGTGTTGAAACAACCACAACCAAATGAAAAAGTAAAAAAACCAGTTGCATATTTTTCAAAAAAATTGAATGAATCTCAAAAAAGAAAAAAAGCTATCCATTTAGAATGTTTAGCAATTAAAGAATCTGTAAAATACTGGCAACATTGGCTCATAAATAGACCATTCAAAGTATTTTCAGATCACAAACCACTAGAAAGAATGAATTAAAGCCAGAACAGATGAAGAATTAGGTGACATCACTTATTACTTATCACAATATGATTTTGAAATAATATACCATCCAGGTAAAGATAATGTAGAAGCAGATTGCTTAAGTATAAATCCAATTTTAGAGTCTGAAGAAGATGAATATGATCTATTGTAAATTGTTAATTTAATAAAAATAGAAGATATTTATAATGATCAAAGGAAAAATCAAAATATAGTACATAACACAGACAATCTAATTGTAAAGAATAATGTTTATTATAAAAAAATGCCAGGAAAAGAAAAAATCATACTCTCGGAAGAATTCTGTAAACAATTTATATACAACCTTCATAAAAATTTCTGTTACATTGGCATAAATCAAATGCAAAGCAAAATATTGCCATATTATAAAGCGGAAAATATTTCAAAACATATAAAAGAAACATGCAAAAATTGTGAGATTTGTATAAAAAATAAGTCAAGAAGACAAAATAAAATTGGGTTAATGTCTCATCTTGGTCCTGCAAGAAGACCATTTGAAATAGTTTCTATAGATACAATAGGTGGATTCGGAGGTTCACGATCCACAAAGAAATATCTGCATCTTCTTGTTGACCATTTTACAAGATTTGCCTACATATTAACATCAAAAACACAAAATGCAAATGATTTTATTAAATTAACAGAAAATGAACTTAAAGAATATGATATAGATATAGTTTTAACAGATCAATACCCAGGTATCAATTCTAAAGAATTCAAAAATTACCTAGAACAAAATAATATTACGATGATTTTTACCGCAGTAAATGCACCATTTTCTAATGGCTTAAATGAAAGACTTAATCAAACTTTAATGAACAAAATTAGATGCGCAATGAATGCAGAAAACAAAAAATTAACATGGACTACTATTGCGCATAACTGTGTGAACAAATATAATGAAACAGAACACACAGTCACAAAATTCAGCCCAAAATATTTATTACAAGGTGAAGATACTGCGGTATTACCAATAGAATTAAGAACAAAGAAAAATGATAGCACTCTAGAAATTGATAGAACAAAAGCTTTCGAAAATAGCATACAAAATCACAACTACAATAAAAGCTTGTATGACAGAAATAGAATAAATAATAATTTTGATATAGGAGACTTAGTAAATGTTGAAAATGGAAATCGATTGAATCGCAACAAATTAGACGAATTAAAAATTGGTCCATATAAAATTACGAAGAAAATATCAAATACAATGTATGAAATTAACACTGGGCATAAAAAATCAAAATCAAATTTATTTCATGTATCCAAACTCACTCCGATCCCAGGCAAATAGCAAATATGTAAATAATTATAACTTTGTATATTTCTGTATTAAAATTTTGTATTAAAATTTTTATTCTTAGGGGGGAGATGTAAGAAAAATATCCTATACTTGATTTAATTTAGCACACAAGTAAAGATTGTAAGCAACTCGGATCGATGTGTCAGTAAGACAATAACCGCTTACGCAGCATTATCCGACGAACGAAATGTTGAAGTGCACGAGCAGCGTCAGTATAACGATGTACGCCACGAAGTGCACACGTATATCTCAAATCATCAAGGAAAGTAACTGTATAAAAAGTATTTAATATCATACCCCCAGAACAACACAGAGTAAATAGTAACATTGAATGTTGTTTCTTTGTTATTACAGGTATGATAATTAATAATTTTAAATTATTTTAATTATAATTAGGTTAATTTTATACAAAATAATAAAATAAGCTTTGTTATTACAGAGAAACACTTCTATTATTATTTACCAAACCAATCATCTCATATATATATATAGATAGATAGATAGATAGACATATATATATATATATATATATATATATATATATATATATATATATATATATATATATATATATATATATATATATTTATATACATATATATATATATATATATATATATATATATATATATATATATATATCCATATTTATATATAAGTATATATATATATATATATATATATATATATATATATATATATATATATATATATATATATATATATATATATATATATATATATATATATATATATATATATATATATATATAAGTTGTTGCATCACGGCCTCTCAGCTAAGCCGCCGTCAATGCAGCATACTTATTATTTGAAAGGACTCATTTTCATCTTGCTCAGATGCCAGATTTTGCCGGCTTACGCAGTCTGGCGTGGGCTATGGCCAGAGAAGGAGTCACTTTGATGCTACCGCACGCGGACATCACATTTTACAAACAAACATACAGAAGATGGAGAGGAGAAATCATTATTTTCTTTTACAATAATTTATTCAAACATTGCTATTACCAGTTAACTCATAATAAAGAAGTAAAAGAAAAAGAAAGGGAAAAAAGATACAAGAAAATATATAGCAAAAATTATAAAAAAAAAAGTATATAGGTAAGTCTACAAGAAATATCTGAACTTTACAAAGGAAAGCAACGAAAAACAAATTCAATAAATAAGTAATTCCGAAATAAATAATATAATTGATATAAATCCTTTGTAAAACCCAAACCCGGCCGGGATCGGTTAACACGAATCGTGACAAAATTTTTCTTTTTCATCAACCTAATATGTAAACAAGATATTTAATCCAAATAATTGTATATGCAATGCTTATACTAATATTAATCTTATATGTATCGATATCTGTTAATTCTTTTCTTTTTCTTTATAATAATTGGAAAAACTTTAATTAGACATGTTCATATTCAAAATTACTTGATATACGATTTCTTCAATTAAATTTACTTGGTTTTTCCAGGATTGGTTGCTGTCGATGTGATACAGCTACCCGGGGTGTGTTCAATGTGCATGCTATAGCTGCTATTAGCTGCTAATTTAGCAGCTCTGGCTGTCCAATGTCACGAAATAGCTACTTTCTGATGCTTGCTATTTGACAGTCGGGCTGTCCAAGATTCCGGAATAGCTGCTAAGGTAGCAGCTATTCGCTGCTCGTAGTCTGGAGGATAGCTAGAAAGTAGCTAAGTCAAAATGGCCGTGCGTACACAGCTGACATGCAGTTTAAACGTCATTTTCAATTGAAAATTGAAAAGAAGTTTTTGCGCTTTTGTGACACAGGAGATGAGGAATAAATTTGAAAATAGTGACTGCATAAATTAAATACGGGCTTTAAAACACTTAAACTCAACTCGAGTTTTAAGTTGGCTTGTACACAGCGCAGCTCATCTTGAGTTTTTAGAAGGCGAGCATGAAGCGTAAAAGGCCGGGTGCTCTGATTCCTGTATTATCAAATTTTCTAATATATGGCGTCGTTTTTTTCTCATATATGGCGTCAAAAGCCGGAAATAAGTGATACATTTTAAATATGTTAGGAAAATTTTAATCGATTGTGCAGCTGTATGTTGAAAACTCTTAAATTTCATACAGTTTCCAAAGTGCGTTGGAAGTATTGAACTGATCCACGAAAATGCAAAAATTACAATAAAAAAATTGAAACAAAATTATTTTTGAATTTCCTGTGTAAAGGCTGACCTTCGTAGCAGCTCTTGGCTGTCCAATATCTATAGCTGCTTCACCTAGCTACTGCGAATTTTGACACTTGCTAAAGTGATGCTATGCTATGCTTTTAGAGCAGCTATAGCATGCACATTGAACACACCCCTGATTGCAACTCTTCGCTGCGACAAATTTGAATCCATTTCGACCTGAGCTGCGCCTGGCTGCGCCTGGCTGCGCATAGCTTCGACTTGGTGTGCTCGCTGCTATGGAAAACCCATATAGTCAACTCAACTGACAGCTTGGCTGCGCCTGGCTGCGTCGCAGTGTGCTTCAGCGGTTAAACTCAACTCGAGTTTTAAGTTGGCTTGTACACAGCGCAGCTCATCTTGAGTTTTTAGAAGGCGAGCATGAAGCGTAAAAGGCCGGGTGCTCTGATTCCTGTATTATCAAATTTTCAACGATTATTTTTTGCTCTTTTTCTCATATATGGCGTCAAAAGCCGGAAATAAGTGATACGTTTTAAATATGTTAGGAAAATTTTAATGGATTGTGCAGCTGTACGTTGAAAACTCTTAGATTTCATGCAGTTTCCAAAGTGCAATGGAAGTATTGAACTGATCCACAAAAATGCAAAAATCACAATAAAAAAATTGAAACAAAATTATTTTTGAATTTCCTGTGTAAAGGCTGATCTTTGTAGCAGCTCTTGGCTGTCCAATATCCATAGCTGCTTCACCTAGCTACTGCGAATTTTGACACTTGCTAAAGCGATGCTATGCTATGCTTTTGGAGCAGCTGTAGCATGCACATTGAACACACCCCCGCTATTTAAATTTCTGCTTCGTGTCGAAAGCAACTTTACTTTAACCATACAACGAAAACTGTAACAGCACACTTTCAAATTTTCAAATTTACAAATTTTCAAATTAAATTAATTTACAGTTCGCTTCGTTAATTGAATGCTTTAGCTGTCATGCTTAGATAGGATACCGAAAGTATTGATATATATATATATATATATATATATATATATATATATATATATATATATATATATATATATATATATATATATATATATATATGTATATTGTTTGAAGCATGCAAGCGATTCTTATACACGAGAGTTACTAAGCTGAAGTACTTTGTACATCGACTGCACCAGCATCTTTCACAATGCAGATTCTACAGCACAAGAAACTTCTTTGCTACTAACTCACGATTGGCCTCCACCCAATTTCTTCTTATCGTTCCAAAGAATTCAAGTCGTTTTCAATCATCCAACACCCACACTTTTCTTTTTAACTTTCCCACAATTCAAATTTTCCGCCTCCAAATCTAGTGAGAAGTAGGCTAAACACTATTGTACTTGGATTCCGAAATATTTTCCGAATGATTTCTAATTTGACTTGAAATAATTTTTCAAATTTGCTATTTTTTCCCCTCGCAGCAAGCAGTACGACCTTTACACTTTCAGTTTCAACAAACTTGTCCCCTTTCTTTGTTCTGCAATTTTTCAACAAAACCGCAAGAACGGTTCTTTTCCAAATTTCCCTTTTTGCACTCTATTTCCCGCACTGTTAGGGCATCACCAGGCCTGTTCGTGCAAGCATGCGACGCCATGTTTGCTGATATGCCTCGCAGAGAAAATGCCAAAAGCTTTCGCTGAACAGCTGAGTCTGTTTATTTCATCTGTCATGTAGGAAATACACGTTGGCTCAAGCAAGACCAAGAGGCACTATGGACAATATGTTCTACTAAAAATTTGTAGTTTAAATACTATTTAAAATAGTTAAAAGTAGAGATTTTCATTTTCAGTCCCTGAATTTTGTTGTTGATAGTTCTTATACGTTCATGTCTGTTCAGTGACTAGTGTCAGTGCTATAAATTGCTAAGTAATATACGACTTGTAATGTAAGTGCCTCTACCGAAATTTGAATAGGTTACTAATATTAAAAGTAGTTTTTTCAACGTATAATCAACGATCAGATGACCTGTTATAGGAATGAAGTGGGTAGACTATTACCCGATGCCGGAGCCAGCAAAATTAGATTGGTGATATGTTTACAAAGTGGAATGCAAGAATTGTTATCGAAATGACAGTTTTGGCATAGAAAACTATTAGAAATAAGTGCAACAACCGTGGAGACGACCCAGACCCTGAGAATTCAAAGCCGGGCAATAATGGGTTTGTGCAGTCTTGGTTCCCTTTTTTCACGACTTGACATCTTGTAAGCGATACACTCCCAAAGATTTTCCTTCCGTATTGCTCAGCTCATAGGACACTTGACCCACTTTGCATTTGACGGTAGCCCTGACAAACTTTGGAGCAAGTTTCACGACTCAGAGCAAGTTTCACGACCCGAGACCTCAAATTGTATCGATTTGCTCCCTTAGCGTATGCCTCAGCAAGTTTACTCCTGACTCGGTCGTGCGCCATTCGTAGCCTGTCATTATTGGAGCGGAGTAACACCTCACCATCCTCAAAAGCATTCAGGCTCTTTAATAAAGCGTATTCGGAGCCATGCCGGATAGGATGATATCCAAACATCAAAAAATGAGGTGAAAACCCAGTGGCCTCATGTACAACATTGCGGAATGCTGCACACGACTCCGCCAAACATTCATCCCACTTTCGATGATCTTCTCCTATATAAGCTCGTATTGCTGTGATTATCGACTGATTTACTCTCTCGGATGCATTAGCCTGTGGCGAATATAGAGGATTGCGGACATGTTCGACTGTACCAGGAAGTCCGAGAAAGCCTTTGAGGTGAATTGGACTCCATTGTCAGAGTGAACTGTCTCAGGAACACCAAACGTGAGGAAAATATGTTGGGTTAAAAACTTAACCACATTCTCAGTAGTGGCATGAAGCCAAACAAACTTTGTGTAATGGTCCAGGACGACCAGTAGTTGGGTATTTCCAGACTTGGACCTTGGGTACGGGCTCATAAAATCTATAAACATGCGCTGCACGGGACGATCTGTGACCCTAGCCGCGCCCATCGGAGGTCTCATGATGGTGTTTAAGCTCTTCATTTGTTTGCATACTTCGCAGCCTGAAATATAGTTCGCCACATCTTGGCACAGCCTCGGCCAATAATAGTATCTTTGTAACAGTTCTACAGTTTTACGGAAACCACAATGAGATCCCAACGGACTGTCGTGCACGCGCTCCAAAAGGACTTGCTTGTAGGCATCAGGCACAAAAATCTTTACGCTTGGAATATCCAGGTCTTCGCTTTTCTTTGAACCACACGATATGTACATAACCTTGTCGTAAATCATCAGGTTTTCAAATTTATCAGGATACTCTCTAATTTTTGCAACTAAACGTTTATACTCAGGGTCTTCGAAAAAACTTTTTGGAATATTACTTCCCCAATGCTGATGCTCGGGCATGCATACTACCGCACAGACTGGTTCATTCTCAGAAGCGCACGCCCTTGACAGTGCATCCGGTACCACATTCTGAGAACCTTTCCGATGCTCGATGATAAAATTGTATCCCTGTAATTTTAGGCTCCACCGCGCTAGCCTGCCAGACAGGTCTCTTTGATTCATCAACCACTTCAAGCTGGCATGATCCATGATGACGGTGAAAGGCAGCCCCTCGATGTATGCCCGAAAACGCTTCACAATGTGCACTGCCGCCAAGCATTCCAATTCCGTTACACTGTAGTTGCGTAACGCGGCCTTAAGCTTTGTAGACATAAATGCAATGGAATGTTCCCCACCATCATCATCCTTTTGAAAAATGACACTGCCAATGCCAGTGGCACTTGCGTCGCATTGAATGTAAAAGTGCCGAGAAAAGTCCGGATTTACCAGCACTGGCGCAGACACTAAAAGTTGCTTCGTTTGATTGAAGGCATCATCAGCTGCCTTCGTCCACGCGAATTTACGTTTGCCCTTTAGCAAATCCGTAAGCGAAGAAGTTATTGCTGCAAAATTCGGTAAAAACCGTCGATACCAGCCAGCCATCCCCATGAATCGTCTCACTCCCTTAACCGATTTGGGCTGTGGGTAGGCTATGATGCTTGACACTTTCTCTGGGTTGGTTTTAAGGATACCATCACCAATTACATAACCGAGGTATTTAATCTCCTTTTGGATGAATTTGCTTTTTTCAACGTTGATCGTCAGATTTGCTGATGTTAACAAACTGGCCACTTTGGTAAGTAGCGCTAAGTGCTCATCAAACGTTGAATTGGTTACGAGCAAATCATCCAGATAGACGAACACCCGATCATGCAGTTCATGTGGAATTACCTTATGCATCAGCCAGCACATGGTTTGAGGGGCATTGCACAGCCCAAACGGCATAACGGTGAAATGATACAGGGGACGACCGGGGACACAAAAGTGGTTTTTTCTCGCGATTTTTCCTCTAGTGGTATTTGCCAAAACGCATCTTTCAAGTCAAGGCTTGTTATAAATTGTGTGGACTGAAGACGAGCCAATAACCCTTCAATTAGTGGCAAGGGATAAGCATCTTTTACGTTGACCTCATTCATTCTCCTGGCGTCCAAACATAACCGCACTTTACCTGGCTTCCTGACGATGGTGACTGGCAAACTCCACGCACTTCTGCTCTCTTCAATTACCCCCAGAGACAACATGCGATCTAACTCATCATACATCAGTTTCTGCACGACAGGTGAAACTGCGTAATGACGTTGTTTAATAGGTTGGCCCTCTTCTGTGTCGATGGCGTGCGACAGAAAATTTTTTCTGCCCAAACTTATTTTATTAAAGGACGGAAACTGATGTATGACGAAATCTAGCTTCTGCTTATCTGCTGGGGACAATTGTTGGAAACATGAAACCGCAACTTGAGTTTCAATAGCGGAACAATGTGGGACAATTTTAAATGCATCCCAGAAGTCTATGCCAAGATAGACTTGATGGGTCAAACTGGGGCATAACAAGAAGCGTATCATTCTAGTTTTATTATTGAACTGTACCAACGTACTAATATAGCCAAGTACGGACGCCTTCTGGCCTGAAGCAGTTTGAACTGCAGTCTGCATGCAGTGTACATACAAACCCAGCTCATCGACTAGTTCAAGTGCCCCTGCACCCAGAATACTAACACTGGCCCCGCTATCTAGTAGACCTGTGAGTCTTTGCCCCTTAATATAGATATCCGCAAAAGGCCGATTGTCGCCAGGTGTGGACACGATCGACTCCACACCAGCTCGTTTCAAAAATTGCCTCTGGGTAAAGTACCGCCACGACCGTGAGAACCACCCTGCCGAACGCCTACGCCTCCTGAAGGTTTCTTCAAGCTCATCGTTAGTTGATGATAAAGAGGGTTGCAAATCTGTTGTATTTGATGAACTTGGTCGATTTGTTTCTTTATTTACGATCGCCGTCTCAGCTCCGGGTCCACGTTGGTAGCGGCCTCAGTCATAACTGGTCGGGTTGCCGGAGAAATGCCAGGAATGCGCGACCTCTCCGCTGGAACCGCATTCCTGCCGAAGTTTCTCGACTGGCATCTAGGACACTTGGGTTTTACTACTCCCTCTCTACCTCAACCGAAACAGAAAACTCGCTGTACAGGCTCTTGATAGTCAATAAATCCTTGCCCCAAATCTTTGCAGTTCCAACATACTCGATAATTTGCTTGTCCATCAGCTCGTTGACTCCTTACTGGAACAGGGTTGGGACTAGTCTGCAGTGCTTGAATTCTCGGTCTGGTGGGTGCTTCTGATGCTGTTAGTCCTTGGTACCAAATGGGATGTCGAGATTGTACGGTTCTAAAGTCTGAGTAACCACGGTCCTCTGAATCCTCCTGTACACGTAGTTCATTTACCGCACGGGGTCGGCGATGAGTGTCGCGATCTGCATTCCACCCCAAAAGTTTCCACTCAGCCTCCACTATGCAGCAACGTTTAACTAACTCCCTCGTGGACCTAAAATCAACTCCAGCTAAATGAGCTCTTAGTGCTGGCGCCATATTGCGAAATACCACAGAATGAAAATCCAGATCAGACAGTGGCACAGTTAACTGTAAAGAAATACCTTCCAGTGCATCGTTAAAATCCTGAAACACTTCCGCAGGTTTTTGAATTTGTGCATCCAACATTCGCCGAACCTCTACATCTGAATGACATGAGCTAAACCGTTCTAGAAACTCCTGACGCAAGTGGCCCCACTAAAGGGGGTAATTCAACTCCCGAAATCGCCAGTACCAATCAGAGCCTAGCCCCTTTAACAATAAATGAAAGTCTGTTGCCAAAGTTTTAAACGCAACCTTATAATCTTCAGCCAACGACAAGACTCTAAACATAAACTGTCTAGCAGGCAAACCAGAATTTGAACCATCGAAGGTAAGGTTCCATTTTGATATAGGCAAATTAGCCCCTAAGCTATTATTAGTTACTGTAGGCTCCCGAAAAACTACCGTTGGAGGTTCCTGGCAGCCGGAATCACCTATATGATCCTCCAAGTTCGATTGATTGGTGGATCTCTTTTCTTTCTTTTGCTTCTTTTTTAGACGGTCCGTATTGACCATTTGAGTGGCTTGAGCAACCGAAGGTGATAAGCTCAGGCGTTCAAGTCGGTGTTGAAAGGGTGTATAGCTGGGATCCCAGCTATAAGTTCTACGCCGCATTACACCCGGTGTTGAATAAAATAAAATTTAAACAGAACAGGCAAATGCTTGCTTCAAAAAGTAACAAAAGATTCTACACAATAGTGGGACCAATTCAGCTGCAAAAATTAAACTTACTATTTTGCAGAGCAAATATGATAATCTCGACAGTTCGAAGAGCAAAATAAAAAAAATGAATAAACTTAATGTATATTAGCGAGGAAAATAAAATGCAAATTTTATCGATAACTTGAAAAATTTTCTTTTCTTAACAGACGAAAAGATTCAGCATAACATAAAAAACTCTAGCGCACCTGAACCGCTAGAAACACTTATAGACTATTAGACACTTATACACTATTAGATAAATCGTGCAGGTTTTGAGTGCATATTCCACCACATGAGCTGCTTATTACGGCCAAACTGTTTCAAATGCCACGTTTTACTTTGGTCTCAAGAATGCATTATAACTCATATGGTAGAAGGTTTCAGATATTACCACTGGCATGGGTTTCAAAGTTTATGAAAGAAAAACACTTGTTAATTATATTCGATATCAGTTGCTCATTTCACCAAACTTTGAAAGCAGCATCTCACATAACATCAATGAAGAAAATGTTCAGTGCCTGCAGCACTGTAACTGAAGTTGGTGTTTACCCACAATTCAAAATCGCTTCTATTAGACCTGGTTCTACTTAAGTCCAATGCGCTATGTAAATTTCAATGGTATCTGATTATTGGTTCGTGAATTCCCGTGAACAGAAGTTTTTGATGCTAAAAATATAGGTTAACTGGGAAAGGGTTACCGTTCTTGTCCGACATGAAATTTCCAAAGTTTTACTTTGAACGTGTAGATAAAGCATAAGATTTGTATATAGATTGGTTTGATTGCAAGAAACGGACATTTTAAGGATATTCGATGATTTGAATGTTTTCATTTCCAAATTTTTATTTTTTCAAATTTAAGACACCAAAATTATCATAGCTGGCAGCTCCAACTGAATTTTTCAACCAAATTTCCAAAACCAAACGTGGTTTCAACTAAGGTCTGACTACTGTGTGAATTTCGTCAAAATCGAACGATTCAATCAGAATTTAAAGGGCTAAAACCAGCTATCTTTTTTAGTGATTTTTCAAGATGGCACCACTGGCACAGAATCGCCCGCATTTCAAAATCACTTCTATCAGACCTGGTCCTATTTAAGACCAATACAGTCTGCACATTCCAATAAATTCTGTTCATTGGATCGTGAGTTTCCGTGAACAGAAGTTTTTGATGCTAAAAATATAGGTAAATTGGGCAAGGGTTACCAGGCGTGCCTGTTATACCATATAAAAATTTTTTTGGTTAATGTAAAAAAAGCATGAAATTTACATATAAGTGGGTTTTCTTTGAAGAAGCGGCATTTTTTCAAGAGAGACGATGATTTTGAGGTTTTCACTTTTAGTGTCTGCCCTAGCTTTAGGGTTGTCAGCACGCTCATCAAAAGCTACAAAAGTTTACAATTAAATAATACCAATATGTCCTGAAAATTTGGTAATGAATGAATAGCTCTGTCAAAAGTTACCGCAATTTAAAAATTTTCAATTTTTCCCGTTCTCTTTTTAGGCACCCAGCGCACACATAGGGTTAAAAAATTCCAAAACGTTATCCGATTCACATGTAAAACACGTTCGAAATTTATTTTATTAGCTTCATTTTTGCAAAACTTAATTGTGTATGGAATAATAGGTATATTAAAAATATCACTAAAATGGCCGCCGGCGCCAAAGGGTTAAAGATTTTCTGAGACCTGGCACTATTCTGCATATACACCAATGTGTCCTTAAAATTTCAGTTCAATCGGATGGCGCGTTCCTGAGATTTTTTCACTGAAATTTTTTGATGATATATATATATATATATATATATATATATATATATATATATATATATATATATATATATATATATATATATATATATATATATATATATATATATATATATATATATATATATATATATATATATATATATATATATATATATAGAAATATGAATTTTTGGCCAAAGTGATTTTAATACTAATGTTCTTCTTCGAACATTAGTAATAATGATTTCTAACCTTCACCATCAGGATTGGGACATGAGATAGGATGGGAGTAGGATTAAAAGTTCAACACAAAATGATTAAATGGGAAAGGAAATATTTAGGACTGCAGATTGTTACAATTGTCTCTGAGATGATCACACAATCATTTGCGTCAAGTCTGGCTCAACGAGTTCTAACAGAACAACACCTCAACGGGTGGATACTGACCAAAACTAAGCTGTTAAGACATGCCAGCAAGGAATTTATTCGCGATAAACATTAAACGAAATCAGTACTGTTTCATACATACATGAAACTATCCTATCATTAGGAGATATCTTTTGATTCCCTCTGACGAATCATCACAGCAATCTGCGTTTATCAACATTTGAACAGACACAGTAGCACAAGACGGGCGCCAATGCTGCATTGACGACCGCTCGGCCGGAATGATAATCAATGAACTACTTATACCATAGCTTGCCAAAGCAAGTGTAAAAGCAAAGCTATACGCGAAAGCAGATAGTAAAGATCCAACCATATTGCCGATAAGTCCTATACGTTTGGGGGCCATTTGTTGCATCACGGCCTCTCAGCCGAGCCGCCGTCAATGCAGCATACTTATTATTTGAAAAGACTCATTTTCATCTTGCCCAGATGCCAGATTTTGCCGGCTAACGCAGTCTGGCGTGGGTTATGGCCAGAGAAGGAGTCACTTTGATGCTACCGCACGCGGACATCACATTTTACAAACAAACATGCAGAAGATGGAGAGGAGAAATCATTATTTTCTTTTACAATAATTTATTCAAACAATGCTATTACCAATACACTCATAATAAAGAAGTAGAAGAGAAAGAAAGGAATAAAAAAGACACAAGAAAATATATAGCAAAAATTATAAAAAAAAAGTAGATAAAGGAGGTCCAACCGCGACTATTATTGGATCTGTATAATTCATGTTTAGTCGCGGGGGTCTTCCCGTCGCGGCGGAAAGTAGCTCGACTGGTACTTGTGGACAAGGGGAAGGGTAACCTGGGTGGTCCATCAGCATATCGCCCACTGTGCATGCTGGACACTGCGGGGAAACTTCTCGAAGGGTTGCTCAAGCCACGACTGCTGTCAGCAGTGAGATCTGCTGGTGATCTTTCTTGCAGGCAGCACGGCTTCCGAAAAGGGTATTCAACAATCGATGCCATCTCAGAGGTTGTTGGGGCTGTAGCAAGAGCGGAAGAGGCATGCCATCAAGCCAGACCAGTCGTCTTGCTGGTAACACTGGACGTACAAACCGCTTTCAACTCGGCGAGGTGGACGGACATCCTGCGGGCCCTTGAGCAGACGTTTCGTATCCCAAGCTACTTGCTAGCCATGATGCGGGACTACCTCAGGGACCGCTGGTTGCTTTACGGCACTGACGAAGGAGTCAAAAGGAGGCCTGTCACTTCAGGTGCGGCACAGGGGTCGATCTTAGGACCAGACCTCTGGAACATCATGTACGATGATCTGCTGCGCATGGAAATGCCTGCGGATGTGTTTCTGGTAGGTTATGCTGATGACGTCGCGTCTCTTCAGTCACTTCCAGATCTGCGGAATTCGCTCAACTCAGACTTAACCAAGTCATGAGGAGGGTGGATCGGTGGATGACCGAACACGGCCTTCAGCTGGCAGTCTCTAAAACAAAGATAGTCATGCTGACGAAGCGGAGGATACCAGCTGTCATACCCATGACAGTTGGATCCGTTGAGGTCCAGACCAGCAAGTCGATCAAGTAAACAGGGCTCTTGTAGCCTTCACTTCGCTGAGTAGGCTAATGGCCAACGTCGGTGGACCCAGTGAGACGCGACGGAGGCTACTGATGGAGACGACCGATTCCATCTTGCTATATGGAACCGAAATCTGGGGAGATGCGCTACGAACTGAGAAGTTCCGGAAGCGCATTGCCGGTGTCCAGCGCAGGGGTGCTCTGTGTATCGCTTGTAGCTATCGCACAGTCTCAGAAGAGGCTGTGATGGTGGTATCGGGAGTAATCCTGATCGACCTACTAGCGCGAGAACTCAAAGAAGGGTACCTCTTTCGCTCAGAGCTGGGCAGAACTGAGGCTCTGACGCCCGCGCGTATGCTTACCCTCCAACTTTGGCAACAACGTTGGAGCGAAAGTACTAAAGGACGCTGGACGGCTAAGCTGATTGGTCTCATTGAGCCTTGGCTTAACCGGAGCCACGGAGAGGTAAACTTTTACCTTTGTCAATTTTTGACAGGGCACGGTTACTTCAGGAAATACCTGAACAGAATGGGTAAGGTGGTCACACCGTACTGCCGGTACTGTGTGACTGAGCTCGATGATGCTCAGCACACATTCTATATGTGCAGTCGCTTCGTAAGTTTGAGGCGCACCATTGAGTTCAGGATTGGCCTGGCAACGCCTGAAACGATCGTGGATGCAATGCTGCGAAACGAAGAGAACTGGCGCGTGGTCTCAACATACGTTGAAAAAGTGCTGCGCATAAAGCGGGAGGAGGGTTGCCTTACCGACCCATGAGCTGTGGTAGTTTCTGAAGTCCGTGGTTACCGATGGGTGAGTCAGCACGACCGGGTCGAAGCAGTGCTTAGGCGGGTCCCGACTCGGAACTTTGTGGGCTTGTAGATGGTCCTTATTTTTAGTGAGTCAAACCTCACATACCCCGTGGTGATAGGTCACCCGGGGATCTGGTATGCAGATTTTGTTTTGCCATCTACACTAGGGGGGAAAAAAAGTACAGCATTTCTCAAACCCGGTTAAAAATGTCTAAGCACGTATAACATATATGCTTGATTTCTTTAAACCGCTTCATTTGTGACATCATTCTCTGGCTTTAAACTATCCTCTGAGCAATAGCACGTTACAAAGTTTTTGTTAAATATATCAGTACGGAAGCGAAATATATCATTGGTATGGAGTCAGGTCTATTGATAAATAGCTGTGAGGCACCTGAGTAATTTCTTTATAAATTCTGACAAGCTCCTTGCTATATTCTTGATATTCTTGAGTTATACCAGACATTTCCAATTCAGTGATAAATCACAGTAAAATTTTTCCCGATAAAATACAATCTGCGCTACCAATATCACCGAAAAATTTCTATATTATGATCCTTTGGTTAATAGTTCGCAGACTTGTCTTAAAAACGCACCTTACATCATATCGTCATAAACAATAAGAGTTGGCTCTTTTGCATTATTCAAAAACTCTTCTGGAATCGTGCTTAAATATTCAATATATCTAAAACCAGCTTTTGTTGGAACAGCTTGAGTTGCAGCATTACACAAAATAAATTTCTTCACCCTCGGCGGTATCATTTAGTCATTTCTAAGAAGTGTATCTATAAAACTCGTCTTTCCACATCCATATGAACCGGCAACCATAATAGTAAATGGATGAATAAATAACACCATTATTTTCATTAATTTTTAACATAAAAAACAAGTAAATGGCCTATCTTTATACATTTCATCGCTACCAAAAGAAGAAAAACTGTGAACGAAATCCACGAACCTGCTCGTAAAAATTTTAAGCAACGTCGTGTTACCATCAGAGGTATTGACAAACATATTTCCTGGAAGACTATCAAGGAAATTTGATACAAAGCGGGTTCTACGAACCTGAGCTAACTACTGTGAAACGTCCTGACTCATAATTTGTTGAGAAAATTATTAAAAGAAAATGAAATCGTGTTTTTGTTAAATGGCTTCGCTTTCCTTCTCGTCATAATTCCTAGCTTGATATAAAAGACGTGCTCTTAGGTGACCGAGATTCATTCAAGATGCTGTATTTAAAGCGAGAATATGACCAAGTCGAAACGTTCACCAATAAAAATATAGATGAATGAAAAAAAACACTTCCGATTGTCACCAAAACATTTCCAGGCACAGGGAGTAGACGATTGCGGAATGTACAAAACACCTATGAAACCTAAGGTTGCTAAACCGTATCCTAAAGTCTGGCCTTTATGCGGAATCATGTTTGCCATAGTGAAATAGTATTCTTATTCAGGACAATAATACTCGTTTTTACTCTTTTTGTCTTCTCTTATACGCAAAACACAAAAATTATACAACTTAACACTCTTGTTTGACACCAATCATCAGTTTATTCAACCGCAATTAATTAATCATAATTTCATCCGCCCGACCAATTAATTTACTCATGATGAATTTGCACAACATCGTACGCTTCATGCTTAAGGTATTAGTTCACTTTACAAGGCTCAAAAAGCATCAAATTTTTGGGAATTTTTTTTCGAGCTCCTTTATTAGATATCAATACAAATCTTTTTAGGCAATATTATTGATGTCTTTAAGTATATAATTTTTTTTTTTTTTAATTTTATATGTTGCTTGTAGATGGCGCCAAAGTTTAGACCAGAAAAAAAAAGTCACGTCACTATCCATAGTTAATCTCACGATTGGGCAGTCTGAAACAAAAAATTCAAAATGGGTTTTAAAGATGAAGGTTTGTCACACACGAATATTTCACCGATAGTCAAAAATCGGAAAAAAAAGTCTGGAAAAAAATTTCAAAAATAACCTTTTTTTTTGGAAATTTCCATGTGCCAACATTTAATTTTTTATTTTTTGTCCTAATTGTGGTCTATTCGTGTGTAACAAGACAAAATAAATCACTCTGCAAAATTTCATTAAGATCGGTTCAGTAGTTTCGGAAATTATCTCTGGACAGTTTGCAAAAAGGTCATTTCGAGAAAAACGCGTTTAAAGTTTTTTTTCAATTTGATCTCGAATAATTAAAAAAAACGGATTTTTTCACTTACAATCAATTAATCCGCAATCCCTGGTCCATATAGAAGTAAACCCTCATCGATAAAGTCTTGCTCTTCCTGTTGTTTTTTCTTTTTTGAAGCCAAACGACCTTCTTTAGTTGCAGCTTTGGCCTGGGCATCAGCCAAAGAAATTCGCTCTTCGTCCTTAGATGTGACATATTCGTAGCCGCTGGTTCCAATAGTGCAGCCCATTACTTCCATCATTTTCAAAATAGGCATTCGTCCTTCGTTGAAGATGCAAGACGAAATTTGAACTGGAAGTTCAACAACTTTCTTGCCGGTAAATACATGCTTTGGGACCATCGCCCAAAGAGTTTTGTTAAAACACTCGTTATTGTTCTGAGTGTTTTTTCCCAGACAACGTTTCAGTACTTCTTCCTCGGTCAGCTTTTCAAACACAGGTTTTACGAGTTCTTGTACCTCAGTACTTAGAGCAGGTTTATGTTTGAAGGTAGTATTATCTGCTTGCGCCTTGATATATTTGCACCACTCAGGATTGCACTTTTCATGCATTGATGCATTGTCAGTTGAAATAAGATGATAATAGTCTGCCCATATCTCTCGTTTCATTTCGTCCATAGAGTCAGGATATCTTTGAATAGCTAGAGAGTAATTTGTTGACATTTGCTTCATAATTTTACCTGTTAAATCGGTAGTTTTTATTAGGTACAGGTTCACCGCCTAATTTTCGTTTTTTACGTGGTTGCTTGACTTTGGCCTGATTTTTCTGCTCATATTCTGCTTCTTTTTTATCCTGCTCTTCTTTTTTCTTTGCCTCGGCTCTTGTAAGCTTACGTTTTTCGACTAACGACTTTTTTAAGTCTTCAAGATGCCGAAACATTCGTTTTCCTAAAAAAACACACTTCAAACACACTTCAGTTATTTCACGACAAAATCGCCATTTGGCTTGGCATTTAAAAGATTCGAGAAGGTCTTAGCGTCACCGTCTCTTATATAGAAGGCATATTTGGCTGCGTGGAGAACTAAAGATCTGAAAAACATCTCTTTAATACCTTGCACTTCCATTCCTCCAGAGCTCCTTCATAATTAGCGTGGCATTCTTCAATGTGCTTAGCTTCATACCTTATATCAAAATCTGCACGGTTTAATTTTTTTCATGACATCACACGCTTTGCAAGTTTTAAATGACACAAAAAAGTCCAAAATCTTTCCTGAATATTTCCCAATTAATGTCGTCACGCCAAGTAGCGAGCTGAAACCGCGTTTCGCCCAAGTGCCGTCTCCAGAAACTGACAACTCATCCTCGGGAGAACCCTTATTTTTACTAATGTTCGAAGAAGAACATAAGTATTAAAATCACTTCGGCCAAAAATTCATATTTCTATATATATATATATATATATATATATATATATATATATATATATATATATATATATATATATATATATCATCAAAAAATTTCAGTGAAAAAATCTCAGGAACGCGCCATCCGATTGAGCTGAAATTTTCAGGACACATTGGTGTATATGCAGAATAGTGCCAGGTCTCAGAAAAAGTAAAAAATCTTTAACCCTTTGGCGCCGGCGGCCATTTTAGTGATATTTTTATTATACCTATTATTCCGTACACAAATAAGTTTTGCAAAAATAAAGTTAACAAAATAAATTTCGAACGTGTTTTACATGTGAATCGGATAATTTTTTGGAATTTTTTAACCCCATGTGTGCGCTGGGTGCCTAAAAAGAGATCGGGAAAAATTTAAAATTTTTAAATTGCGATAACTTTTGACAGAGCTTTTCAATCATTGCCAAATTTTCAAAACATATTGGTATTATTGATTTCTAAATTTGTGTAGCTTCTGATGAGCGTGCTGGCAACTCTGAAGCTAGGTCAAGCACTGAAAGTGAAAACTTTCAAGTTATCGTTTCTCTTCAAAACATGCCGTTTCTTCAAAAAAAAGCCACTCATATGTAAATTTCGTGCTTTGTTAACATAAACAAAAAATAAAATTTGATATGGTATAACGGGCACGCCTGGTAACCCTTGCCCAATTTACCTATATTTTTAGCATCAAAAACTTCTGTTCACGGAAACTCACGATCCGATGAGCAGAATTAATTGAAATTTGCAGAATGTATTGGTCTTAGCTAGGACCAAATCTGGTAGAAGCGATTCTGAAATGCAGGCGATTCTGTGCCAGTGGTGCCATCTTGAAAAATCACTAAAAAAGATAACTGTTTTTAGCCCTATAAATTCTGATTGAATCGTTCGATTTTGACGAAATTCACACAGTAGCTGAAACTTACTTTCAACCACGTTTGGTAGAAATTTGGTTGAAAAATTCGGTTGGAGCTGCCAGCTATGATAATTTTGGTGTCTTAAATTTTAAAAAATAAAAATTTGGTAGTGAAAACATTCAAATCATCGAATATCCTAAAAATGTCCGTTTCTTACAATAAAACCAATCTGTATACAAATCTTATGCTTTATCTACACGTTCAAAATAAAACTTTGGAAATCTCATGTCGGACAAGAACGGTAACCCTCTCCCAGTTAACCCATATTTTTAGCATCAAAAGTTTCTGTTCACGGGAATTCACGAACCAATAATCAGATACAGCTAAAATTTACAGAATGCATTGGACTTAAGTAGAACCAGGTCTGATAGAAGCGATTTTGAATTGTAGGCAACTTTGTGCCAGTGGTGCCATCTTGAAAAATTACAAAGAAAAAAAAACTGCTTTTTGCCCTATGAAATGTGAATTAGTAACCAGATTTTCATGAAATTGACGCAGTAGCTGCACCTTACTCTAAACTCTGTTTGATAGAAATTTGGTTGAAAAATTCGATTGGTGCTGCCAGCCATGTGAATTTTTGTGTCTTTGGTTTTGAGAATTCGCTCAGGAAAATAAAACTTTTTGCCCTATAGCTGCCAGTGCAGTCATGAAATCAATACGAATTTCATACAATTAACGGAACCTATTATGAGCATTATTCAGGCCAAATTTGGTTGAAAAGCCACTATAGGGTTGCCAGCTATTGTTGGTTTTGTGTTTAGTTGCAATATCTTTATTAAGCGATTTTATCGTAGAGTTTTCAAATGGTAATGATATTGTAGTGACAATAAACAGCAAATATTAAGCTTTCGATTATTTGAAAAAACTTCCTGTAGGTAACCCTAAATTTCTTTATACTCCTATAACTTCGAATGTAATATAACAACGTGAAGCAGATGTGATTTATTCTTGGCTTTGATACTGGCAGAAGGTTGCCAGCACGAGTCGGTTGTGCTACTTTTGTCTCAATAAATGCTTACAGTTAGTATTCATACCGGAAACATTTACAATGAAAATAAATAACCAATGTTTCAATTCCCAAAGTTCTGCAAATTTTTCGGATCACAGCCCCAAACGCCAACTTCAGTTACAGTGCTGCAGGCACTGAGCATTTTCTTCATTGGTGTTATATGAAATGCTGCTTTCAAAGTTTGGTGAAATAAGCAACTGATAACGAATATAATTAACAAGTGTTTTTCTTTCATAAACGTTGAAACCCATGCCAATGGTAATATCTGAAACCTTCTACCATATGAGTTATAATGCATTCTTGAGACCAAAGTAAAACGTGGCATTTGAAACAGTGTGGCCGTAATAAGCAGCTCATGTGGTGGAATATGCACTCAAAACCTGCACGATTCTTCTACTGTTCTTCGAACGTTAGTGTTTCTAGCGGTTCAGGTGCGCTAGAGTTTTTTTTTGTATTTTATTTTTTTGTATTTCTTCGCGTCCGGCCTTTTTTAAACAAATATCAGATATAAATTTTGCAGCAATATGAATATTCTCCAATAATTTATACTATGTAGTCTTATTTAACTTGCTTTTCATATCCAGTAGAGCACAAAATAAATTGAGAGCGTTAAAAACGCATAACGAAAACGATTCGAGGATTTATTTCATAACCAGTACCTATAATATTGGAAGAATTTATTGTTCGATCACCACACTCACATTGAACGATTATATTTAAACCAAGCCCACGAACTCCAGTTTTGAAAAACTTGAGGTCTTTGTCACACGTACTACACTTCACCATATCAGCCAACTGCGAAAACACAAGGTTGAACGCCAAGATACAATAACTAAATGTTTCGTCTATTTTTACGTCAAAATCAGTATTGTTTGATAATTTTTCAGCCGATTTACTAATGAAGGAAGTACTCTGTTCGGCAGTATGTTGATTACCTTGGAATTTATTTGAATTTCTAGTTTTACGTTTTTTCGTTTGCCTATTTTGACGACTGCCTTTCACATAGTATTTGCTTGCTCAAGCCATGTTATTGATAACCACGTAAGCGTGTAAACGACTAAATAGATACTGAGTATGATGGAAATAGCTCACAATATACAAATCTTCCAAAAGAAACCGGTTTTTTGGAGAGGGGACCCGCACAGCAGCTGCGCGCCGAGAAACTGCAAAAAGGCGTAAAAACAGGCATCGACGCGTAACGCTTAAACGGCTTCCAACATTTTTCTATTGAAAATTTCGACCCAAAATTTTAGGAGGTGATTTTTAAAGGTGTAAGTAAGCAAAAAATACAAAAAACTCAAAAACGATTTTTTGGCAATTTTAAAGTGTACTAATACCTTAAAACAGCAATTCATATACAAACAAAATCATGTATACAAATCATTCATTCATTAAACGGATCTAATGCGACACGACCTATGATTCATTTATTAAATAAAATTCATTATGACATGCAATCGGGATACTAAACATCCGTCATGCAAAAAAGTTATAAAAAAATCTTCATGCCATCACATTCATTAACTCAATTAATTATGACGTGCAATCGAGATTGCTATTAAACAACCGGCATGCAAAAATTTCATAGAAATATCTTCATACCAGCCGGCGCACAATGCAACGCGATTCATATCACGAATTCCATCTCAAACGATCTACATATGCGCTTCATATACGATGTTGTATCGTTGTAGTAACTAGTAACCTGTTGCTCTCTGTTTATAGACAATATTCTCGAAAACAAACAAATCCGCCAACACCCACTCTGACTGACGCTCAGCCAACATACGTCCACCCTCCTCTATCGCTCTCAAGTCGCCCCGTTTCTAGACTTAATATAATAGACAATCTTCCCGAAAATAAACAAATCCGCCAACACCCACTATGAGAGTCGCTCACCAAACATTCATCCATCCGCCTTGATCGCTCTATAGCCGCATCGTTTCTAGAAAAAAAACTGGCAGTTAGCCGTGAGCCGCCGAGGAGAGCACGCGCAGAAGACAGTACAACAAACATCAATTTTAATATGTACTAGGTTAGGTTAGGTTAATAAAGAGGGCTGCCGGGAAACGCGGCTTGCATCAGGCCACCAGATTGGGCCCATTTGCCACCCTCCGCTGGCTTTTAAGAGCTGCCAAGTGACCGCTTCGCCAAACTGGATCAGCTGACTCAGCGTGACGGTACTGGCCACCTCTGCTAACCCTTGAAAGTGGTACGCACCAAAAATTTTGAGGCGTTTGTTATTTAGGGCCGGACAATCGCAGAGAGTATGCTCGATGGTGTCCTCTTCCATCTCGCACCTCTTGCATAAACTGCAGGATGTCAGTCCCATTCTCTTCGCATGAGATGCGGTAAGGCAGTGCCCTGTGAGCAAGCCGACCGTGGCTCTCAAGCAGTTTCTGCTGAGCTTGAGCAGTTTCCTGCTTCTGCTTGGATCAGGTGATGGCCATAATGTCCTGGCCACCCTACAGTCCAGCCTGTTTTCCCATTCGGACTTTAGTTTGGCCCATATGGCGGCATCAAGTTTGTTTGTGGCGTCAGCAATTGACCGAGGTACAGTGATGCAGAGGCAATTGCTAGCTACTGAACCTTTCCTTGCCAATTCATCAGCTTTTTCGTTGCCTATGACCCCACTATGCCCTGGCACCCACATAATACGGATAGGAATATGCCTTGCCTTTTCATTGAGAGCCACTCTGCAAGCGTTAATAGTCTTTGGAGAACATCTGTAAGACGCAAGAGCGAGAATGGCTGCCCTACAGTCGACGCAAATGGTCATTGGTCTGGTTGACATTCCGCTAATGGACTCAACTGCCATGCGTATAGCATGTAATTCAGACTGAAAGACCGTAGCATGGTCCGACAGTCTACACCACAGGTTAAGGCTCAAATCCGTAGAAAACACGCCAGAGCCAAATCCTGTGTCCGTCTTTGACCCGTCCATGAAAATCCAGGCGCCCCCATCGGTGGTAGCTTCCTTTTTCTTCCAGTCTGTTCTTGTGGGTATCTTGACCTGAAAATTCCTGCCAAGATGTATTATTTTGCTCATGTGGTCCGTGTCTTCTGCAACGAGTCCAAATCTTTTGCGGCATTCTATAAGAATAGCGCTGTGGCTCCACTGATCTGAATCGTTCCACATGCCAGAACTTTTAGCGCGTATCGCCGCTAAGCTTGCGCTTCTAAAGATGAATCGATTTAGGGGCATGAGTCCCAAAATCATTTCCAACCCAGCCGTTGGGGCGGTTCTTAAAGCGCCCGTAATACATATGCAAACTAATCTTTGCAGTGTTGTTAGCTCCTTGACATTAGTTTTACTCTCCGCTGCTTTCCACCACACGATCGCTCCATACACCAAAATTGTCCTGACTACACATGTGAATACGCCCTTGGTTTAAAACCCCAGGTTTTGGAGTAGGCGGACCGGCAAGCAAAAAGTGCTGCGTGAACCTTACCAATTCTGTGCTTCACGTTAGCTCCCCAGTTCAGTTTCCTGTCTAGTATAAGGCCCAAATATTTAACACTATCAACAAGCTCCAATGTTATTCCGTTGAGGTTAGGCGTGGCAATAGCCGGCACCCTGTGTCTTTTTGTGAAGAGTACAAGTTCGGTTTTTGTCGGGTTTGCCCTAAGACCGACTTTTCTGGCCCAGATTTGGATATGGTCCAGCGCCGATTGCATAAGGTCCGACAAAGTTTGTGGAAACGCACCCTTCACAGGTACCACAATGTCATCGGCATTCGCCACCACATCAATGCCACTGGCCCTTAACTTCTCCAGTATTTCGTTGATTGGCAGGATCCAGAGAAAGGGAGATATAATCCTTCCTTGTGGTGTTCCGGTTTCGACTGTTCTTTCCGCTTTGGGCTCAAAAAAGGTAGCCTCAATCCGCCTGCTCTTGAGCAAGTCAGATGCCCAGGTCGCCAGGGTTTTATCCACTCCATATCGAACCAAGGCATCGATGATACTCTCGACAGTGACATTATTGAAGGCCCCCTCAATGTCTAAGAAGGCTGTCAACGTGAATTCCGCCGTAATTCTGCCGTAAGGATTTTTCTTTTGTACCGACAACTTTGTGTAATGCCGTATCTACTGATCTCACCCTAGCTTTTATCCATTGCTCGGGTACTACCCCAAGGCACAGGCATGCGGTAAAAATACGCTGCAGAATGGGAATGATAGCCTTATCTGCTTTTTGAAGCATGATAGGTGATATCTCATCAATCCCTGTAGCTTTGTAAGGTCGGAATGTGCCAACAGCCCATTCAATCTTGACCTCGTCTACTACTTCCTTGATCAGCCGCTCAGACGCCTGGTGGGTTCCTCGAAGTACGTCACTACGGGGTGTCACGCAGGCTGATTCTGGAATGTGAGTTTCCAGTAGCAAGTACAGGCACTCTTTCGGGTCCTCCACCTAATCCCCGTTTTTCCTTCGCAAAAGCGTAGGTACGCGGGGGTTACGGTTAGGACCTTCCTGATTCTGGCAGCGTCTGTACCTCCTTCAATAATCTCACAGAATTCCCTCCATGAGTCGCGCTTGGCTTGTCTAATCTTATTTTTGAAAAGCGACAGCTCTTGCTTGTAACGATCCCAGTCAGCCACGTTTCCGGAACGCCTTGCGGTGTTAAACCCTTTCGTGTGCGACCTCTAGCCTCTGTGAGTTCACCATTCCACCATAAGGTAGCGTTCTTCCTTACGGGCTTTTCCGGACACACGTCTTTGAAATCTGACACTAAGACTCCCGTTAATCGGTTCACCAGCCCGTTTAGCCGTCCTGGACTCGTCAGATCCAGATCGTCTAGTGCCCTGAGGTGTCTATTTGTTTTCCTTGAGTAAACCTCCCATTGTGCTGTTCTCGGGTCCCGTACTTTTTTAGGTGAGATAACAGAACAACCGATAGGTCCAGCATAGCCACTGGTGGTCCGAGAGCGATGGCAGTTTAGAAACATGCCAGCTGTGGACACTTTCCATTATGCTTAGAGTTGCCAGGGTAATATCAATTACCTCAGCCCTGTTCCTTGTTATAAATGTAGGTTTGTTACCTATGTTGAGGATGTTGAGGTTGGTTGACGTTAGAAATCCTAGCAAACACCTACCTCTCTCGTTTATGTTGGTGCTTCCCCATATTTCGTGGTGAGCATTTGCGTCACAGCCGATTACAGCATCCGTTGTCAAAGCCGCTTTTGCCAATCTTCTCAGTCCAGGTGTGATGGGATCCATGTCGTATGGTAGATAGACCGCCGACAACAAGCACCGCTTCGTGCCGCTACCAGCGATCTTCCTCTCCACACACACTGTGGCTGTATCCCCATCACAAAGCTGCGGAATCAACATTGCTTTCACCACTTTTTTGACGACAATACAGGTCCTTGTCTTGTCTCTTCCTTTTAGCTGGAACACACTGAGGCTGGTGCCGAATCCACAAGCCACATTCTTGTACAGAAGCGGCTCATGTATCAGCGCGATGTCAGCGTGCCCCCGACTGAGATGCCGAAGCAGGTTGGCCGTCGCCCCTCTACTGTGGTGCAGATTTGCTTGGACCACTTGCACTTCGGCTTCCCTCAGTCACCTTCTCCGCTTCAGACCGAAGTGAATCAACCCGTTGTTGGCCCGTACTTGATCCGCGGACTCCCGATCAATTCCCAGCACAAGCACCATGTTTGCTGCACCAGTTAAATCAGGCTCCGCAGATTGGTTCGTTAGTTTAACAGCCTGGAATAATCTCCAGCCTGAAACTTTCAGATCGGGGCTTTGTCTTTTTATCAGAGACAGAGCATCCGAAGCTTTTGAGTGGGGTACCGCCACCTTCGCTGTAATCAGCTTAGGCACGGATGTCTCCCCCACTACGTCCAAACCTGGATGGTCTGCTGAAATCTTCAGGACGGTAGACCGAAGCCATTCCGTCGAGAAGACGTCACTACAGGTCACCGCAATGTGGCCGCGAACAATGTTACAGCCTTCAAAGCGAGGTGACCCTTCTTCAATTGACATGGCAAACATGAGGAGTTCCTCGGTGATCCGTTTTAGAATCACCTTGGCCACGTCATCCTCGAGTCTCCATTCCAGGGGTTCCTGTTTGTCAACGACGGCCAGCTTAAGGTGACTGGCCGCTGCGTCCCTAAAGGAACGAACTTTCGTCTCCTGTCGTGACGAGCAGGTTTCACTTGGGCATCCTCGGGTTTCCCTTTGGATTCCACCGTGCTATTGGCCGCTTGTTTTGCCTCTCTCTTTCTGAAGCGTTGGGCATTCCGCTTCCTCCCTTTCGTGGGATCAGCTGCCACCAACTTCACAGTGGACTGCAGATCCTCGGAGGCACCACCTCCAGTCTTGGTTTCAGCTCTGCCGAGTGGCTTAGCCGCCGGTTCCTTCCCGGTGACCTGCGAGCCTTTCAACTTGCCGCTTCCGTTCATGGTCACAGCTCTGCTAGAAGCCGACTCAAACGCCGCTTCCGTTAGACTGGCCAGTGGTTTTCCAGACCTGCCGCCAGACTGCTCTGCTGAGGGGTACCGCTACGTTCATCGGACTTACAGTAGATCCCGGAGCAGGTTCCCCATCTTGCTTCAGGGTGCGCAATCTTTCGATCGCCTGACCCTGAGCCGTTTCGCCTCCCGACGTTGGTGATCTTATCACCTTTGAACTCCTTTTGAAGGGGTCCTTTTCTGGTGACTTCCCTCCAGTAGTACTGGCGGGAAGTTTGAGTTTTTTTACGTCTTTATTTTAATCCATAGATTATTTTTTTTTATAGTTTCAGGTTTGGGTTTCACGTTCTCGGACCACAGCTGAGGCAATCGCCAGCAATTTTGCCTCCCGCTACACCCCGCCCCCATAGGAACAACGTATTGCTCCACCGTCCTTCTTCCTCTTCGGATCGCGAGGCAGACTACCCCACGACCATTCGAGGGTTCTGTAGACTTTCACAGTACGCTGAACCTGCGAACCTTGCTGCCGAGGCAACCAAGGTGTCTCCCCTAGTCTAACAGTTCGCTACTCTGTAGATCGCGATTCGCCAGGTTCGAGAACCGGGCAAAGTGAAGTATTGGATCCAGAGCCCCGCAGGTGAACCTTCACCTCAGCCACCAGCCCAGACCTGTCCCCAGGCCTCCGTGTGACCCCTGCGGAAAGAAACAAGGGCACCCCTCTGCCGGTTACAAGCGAGGCCTCCGTTAACACAGTCCATACAGCTGGCTGGAATTTTTTACGGGAGAGGATCTCTCACCAACCGTACTTAGAAGGGACTAAGCCGAGCGTATAATAAGCATGCAATTAGCAGAAAACGAGCCATTTTCTACATCCAGGTAAATTATTCGTGGGAAGACATCACCGAAGAAAAAAAAGGGTGATTCGTTTAGAAGAGAATAAACCGTTTTCTACGACACAGGTTGAATTTCGTGGTGCGACATCATAGAGGAGAAAGCAGACGACTCGATTACTTCGTGCGGACCCAAAGAAATGCAGTTTTGTGACAACCGAATCAGCGTAAGATTTAAAGTTAGTTTTCAGCACATCTGCTGGCGTTGCTGTGTTAATATTTTTCTATTTTATTTTACTTTTTCTTGTTCATCAATGCAAATAATTTTCCAATATCGTGACAGCTAGAAAATCTATAGAAGGTGAACCCAATTTCTAGGTTGGCCGTAGGCTAGGCTAAACTCTTTTAGACACACAAAATGAACAATATGAATATAAAAATTACCCCCGTGGCTTTCGATTCACAGCTCGGTTTCACAGCTTTCACAGCTTTCGATTCACATAATCATTCAGCGCAAATTCAACTTTAATCTGAAATTTCAATGAAATTGAACCCACTATTAGATGAGCTTAAAAAAATGCAATGCGACCTCAATGCTGACTTTATTTAGCAAAACAATAAGCTGCTTAGCAAACTTAATCAGAAAATTGCGAAAAACAATAAATCCAACACTCAGAATCAACAAAAAAGAAGGCTGCAAACCTCATCATCAGAGACAACCTTTTCCTTCAGCACGGAGAAAGCCAACTCTTCAGACACAGAAGACACTTCAAGCTCAGAGGGCAGTTCCTCTGACATGTCAGTGTTCCTTGCAAGCCAGAAAGTAACCGTTGAACTTCCCACAACCAGCCCAAAACAAGACGAAAAAAACAAGACGACTTACTAATTAACTCTCTCTCAAGTGAAGACTTTCCTTCACTTAATTCATCAAAACAGTTTAAAAAGCAAACACCTCCAAACCTTCGGCTCCGCCAAAAATAGTATATTATCCACCCTCTGAATCCCATTCAATTCAAAGAACCAATAGAATCCCCGAAGGTGGTCTCAACTATTCTTCGCCAGCCTGAACAATGGACAGAACTAACACGAGTCTTAAAGCAACGAAACACCGAGTTTGTTTCAGCAAAGTAGGTTTACTTTGGCATTCAAATCATGCCTTAAACCCTTATCGACCACGAAAAAATGATAAATATCTTCATGGAACTAAATGTGCAGTACCACACGCACTAGTTTCCTGAAGAGAAACAACTTCATGTTGTAGTAAGAGGCCTATACGGACTCACCACCGAGGAGGTCACATTAGACCTGCAAAGACAGGGCTTCAACTTAATAGAGGTATTTTATCTCAAGACTGGGAGGAACCCCCCAAGCTTATTAAAGCTCTTCTTCCAACAGAAGCCACTGCCAGTAAGTCTGCCAAGTTGAGGCACACAATTTAAAAATTTATTCCTGATTTTTATTGCAAATGCTTTGCATATGAGAACGTAAATTAAAGCATCTGTTGGTGCAACATTTACGGAAATGACTAATGCTGCTTAGCCCGTGTCAGCAGCAAAGCAAAATACATACCAAATTTGATTCACGTTAAGCTTAACCCAACCAGTAAATTTCGTTTCGATTGAATCACTGCGCTGGAAGTTATATAGGTGAAAAAAATGTTAGGATAACAATCCTCAAAACTTTTCAAATTTTTAAAGCGTTAATATTTGATGCTAATTTTCATTGCAGGATTATTTCCATTTGCAAATCTAACGACATAATCGCTCAGTAAAGAAATTAAACAAAATTACAAAAATTATCATAGCTGGCAGTTTTTTCATGATTTTTGTACAAAATTTCGACCACATTTGGTTCACATAAAGGTCCGTTTTCTGCGTGAATTTCGTTCTGATTTCTACACTGGACCGGAAGTTATAGAGAAAAAAGCTTTATTTCGCTGAGCAAAATTGCAAGATTTAGAAGACAAAAATAACCATAGCTAACAAAGTTTTATATATATATATATATATATATATATATATATATATATATATATATATATATATATATATATATTCCCCTATTCCAATTTTTCAGCCAAATTTTCATCAAATGTTACCTAGGGTAAGGTTCAAGTACTGAATGAATCTTGTCATAATTTGATGGCAGAATCGGATGTTATAGGCCAAAAACCGGTTTTCACTAATGTTCGAAGAACATTAACAGCTGCCAGCTATGATAATTTTGGTGTCTTCATTTTGAAAAAAAAAATTTGGAAGTGAAAACATTCAAACCATCGAATATTCAAAAAAATGTCCGTTTCTTACAATAAAACCAATCTGTATATAAATCTTATGTTTTATCTACACGTTCAAAATAAAACTTTGGAAATTTCATGTCGGACAAGAACGGTAACCCTCTCCCAGTTAACCTATATTTTTAGCATCAAAAACTTCTGTTCACGGAAACTCACGAACCAATAATCAGATACAGCTAAAATTTACAGAATGCATTGGACTTAAGTAAGACCAGATTTAATAGAAGCGATTTTGAATTGTGGGCAACTCTGTGCCAGTGGTGCCATCTTGAAAAATTACAAAGAAAAAAAACTGCTTTTTGCCCTATGAAATGTGAATAAGTTACCAGATTTTCATGAAATTGACACAGTAGCTAAACCTAACTCTAATCTCTGTTTGGTGGAAATTTGGTTGAAAAATTTGATTGGTGCTGCCAGCTATGGTAATTTTCGTGTCTTTGGTTTTGAAAATTCGCTCAGGAAAATAAAACTTTTTGCACTATAACTTCCAGTGCAGTCATGAAATCAATACGAATTTCATACAATTAATGAAACTTATTATAAACATTATTCAGGCCAAATTTGGTTGAAAAGCCACGATAGGGTTGCCAGCTATTGTTGGTTTTGTGTTTAATTGCAATATCTTTATTAAGCGGTTTTATCGTAGAATTTTCAAATGGTAATGATATTGTAGTGACAATAAACAGCAAATATTAAGCTTTCGATCATTTGAAAAAACTCGCTGCAGGACACCCTAAATTTCTTTATACTTATATAACTTCGAATGTAATTAAACAACGTGAAGCAGATTTGATATATTCTTGGCTTTGATACTGGCGAAAGGTTGCCAGCACGAGTCGGTTGTGCTACTTTTGTATCAATAAATGCTTACAGTTAGTATACATACTGGAAACATTTACAATGAAAATAAATAACCGATGTTACAATTCGCAAAGTTCTGCAAATTTTTCGGATCGCAGCCCCAAACACCACCTTCAGTTACAGTGCTGCAGGCACTGAGCATTTTCTTCATTGATGTTACATGAGATGCTGCTTTCAAAATTATGTGAAATAAGTAACTGATAACGAATATAATTAACCCGTGTTTTGCTCTCATAAACGTTGAAATTCATGCCAGTGGTAATATCTGAAACCTTCCACCATATGAGTTATAATGCATTCTTAAGACGAAAGTAAAACGTGGCATTTGAAACAGTTTGGCCGTAATAAGCAGCACATGTGGTGGAATATGCACTCAAAACCTGCACGATTCTTCTACTGTTCTTCGAACATAAGTGTTTCTAGCGGTTCAGGTGCGCTAGAGTTTTTTTTCTTAGTGCTTTTTCAAGATGGTACCATTGGCACAGGGTTACCCGCATTTCAAAATAGCTTCTATCAGGCCTGGTCCAACATGTCCTGTATATTTCACTATGATCAGATAATCCGGTCGTCAGTTCTCGTGAACAGAACTTCCGAGTGCTGAAAATAGAGGTAATTTGATGATAGGTTCCCGTTTCTGTCAAATCGGAATTTTGAAAATTTTACTTTGACATGATGGACAAAGGTCAAAATATATCAATGATTTGATTTTTTTGTCAAAAATTAAAATTTTTTTAGGAAGGTCAACGATTTGAAGGTTTTTTTTCAGGAGCCTGCTGTAGCTACAGGGTTACCCACACTATTTTGAAAATCCACATATGCTTAATTTTAGTGAACACTAATACTCTATGCAAATTTCACGATGATCCATTGTTTTTCTTAGAAGAAATGACAAATCAAAATTTGAAAATAAATCCTTGCCTACTTTTTGGCATGCTGCATCCACACACGGCTCAACATTTCCAACATTTTAGCATAAACAAGCTTAAAATATAATAAGTTTTGATTTCCAAAATTTTACACTGCTTGGAAATATAAGAGTACCTGAAAATTGACTAAAACGCTCGCCGCCGCCAAAAAGTTTGGGATGTCTGAATTCTAGCAAATCATGGACCTACCTATTATATACATCTACGCCTTCCGAAAATTTCAACTCAAACAGATCGGCCACTCCAGAGATGATCTCGGAAAATCATTTTGCTGATATATAAATATATATATATATATATATATATATATATATATATATATATATATATATATATATATATATAAATATATATGTATATAGATATATATATATATATATATATATATATATATATATATACATATGTATATATATATATATATATATATATATATATATATATATATATATATAGATATATATATATATATATATATATATATATATATATATATATATATATATATATATATATTTATATATATATATATATATAAAGAAATATGAATTTTCGGCGAAACGAGTTTAATACTAAAAAAACTCTAGCGCACCTGAACCGCTAGAAACACTAATGTTCGAAGAACAGTAGAAGAATCGTGCAGATTTTGAGTGTATATTCTACCACACTAGCTGCTTATTACAGCCAAACTAATTCAAACGCCAGGTTTTACTTTGGTCTTATAACTCATGTGGAAAGGTTTCAGATATTACCAGTGGCATGAATTTCAAAGTTTATGAGAGCAACACTTGTTAATTATATTCGCTCTCAGTTGCTTATTTCACAAAAATTTTCAAAGCAGCATCTCATAAAACATCAATGAAGAAAATGCCCAGTGCCTGCAGTACTGTAACTGAAGTTGGTGTTTGGGGCTGCGATCCGAAAAATTTGCAGAACTTTGGGAATTGAAACATTGGTTATTTATTTTCATTGTAAATGTATGTAAAACCAATAATATATATATATATATATATATATATATATATATATATATATATATATATATATATATATATATAACCAATAATATATTATATTATTATATTATAATAATATATTATATATTGGTTATTTATTTTCATTGTAAATGTATGTAAAACCAATAATATATTACATCTGCTTCACGTTGTTATATTACATTCGAAGTTATAGGAGCATAAGGAATTTTAGGGTTACCTGCAGCAAGTTTTTTCAAATAATATAAAACTTAATATTTCCTGTTTATTGTCACTACAATATCATTACCATTTGAGAATTCTACGATTAAACCGTTTAGTAAAGATATTGCAAATAAACACCAAACCAACAATAGCTGGCAACCCTCTCGAGGCTTTTCAACCAAATTTGGCCTGAATAATGCTTATAATAGGTTCCATTAATAATATGAAATTCGTATTGGTTTGGGCAAAAAGTATGGGCAAAAAGTTTTATTTTCCTGAGCGAATTTTCGAAACCAAAGACACAAAAATTACCATACCTGGCAGCACCAGTCGAATTTTTCAACCAAATTTCTATCAAACAAAGTTTAGAGAAAGGTTCAGCTACTGTGTCAATTTCATGAAAATCGGGTTACTAATTCACATTTCATAGGGCAAAAAGCAGTTTTTTTTCTTTATAATTTTTCAAGATGGCACCACTGGCACAGAGTTGCCCACAATTCAAAATCGCTTCTACAAGACCTGGTCCTATTTAAGTCCAATGCATTCTGTAAATTTCAGTTGTATCTGATCAGTGGTTCGTGAGTTCCCGTGAACAGCAGTTTTGGATGATAAAAATATAGGTTAACTGGGAAAGGGTTACCGTTCTTGTCCGACATGAAATTTCCAAAGTTTTACTTTGAACGTGTAGATAAAGCATAAGATTTGTATACAGATTGGTTTTATTGTCAGAAACGGATATTTTTAGGATATTCGATGATTTGAATGTTTTTACTTCCAAATTTTTATTTTTTCAAATTTAAGACACCAAAATTACCATAGCTGGCAGTTCCAACCGAATTTTTCAACCAAATTTCTACCAAACGTGGTTTAAAATAAGGTCCAGCTATTGTGTGAATTTCGTCAAAATCGAACGATTCAATCAGAATTTATAGGGCTAAAAGCAGTTACCTTTTTTAGTGATTTTTCAAGATGGCACCACTGGCACAGAATCGCCCGCATTTCAAAATCACTTCTATCAGACCTGGTCCTATTAAAGACCAATACATTCTGCAAATTTCAATTAATTCTGTTCTTTGGATCGTGAGTTTCCGTGAACAGAAGTTTTTGATGCGAAAAAATAGGTAAATTGGGCAAGGGTTACCAGGCGTGCCCGTTATACTATCTCTTTTTTTATTCAAACAATGTTCTTCGAACATTAGTAAAAACTTAAGCGCACCTGAACCGCTAGAAACACTAATGTTCGAAGAACAGTAGAAGAATTGTGCAGGTTTTGAGTGCATATTCTACCACATGAGCTGCTTATTACGGCCAAACTGTTTCAAACGCCACGTTTTACTTTGGTCTTAAGAATGCTTGATAACTCATACGGTGGAAAGGTTTCAGATATTACCACTGGCATGAATTTCAAAGTTAATGAGAACAAAACACTTGTTAATTATATTCGTTATCAGTTGCTTATTTCACAAATCTTTAAAAGCAGCATCTCATATAACATCAATGAAGAAAATGCTCAGTGCCTGCAGCACTGTAATTGAAGTTGGTGTTTGGAATGGAAGTTGGTGTTTGAATACTAACTGTTAGTATTTATTGATACAAAAGTAGCACAACCGACTCGTGCTGGCAACCTTTCGCCAGTATCAAAGCCAAGAGTATATCACATATGCTTCACGTTGTTATATTACATTCGAAGTTATAGGAGTATAAAGAAATTTAGGGTTACATGCAGCGAGTTTATTCAAATAATCGAAAACTTAATATTTCCTGTTTATTGTCACTACAATATCATTACCATTTGAAAATAAATAAAGATATTACAATTAAACACAAAACCAACAATAGCTGGCAACCCTATCGTGGGTTTTCAATCAAAATTGGCTTGAATAATGTTTATTATAAGTTCCATTAATTGTATGAAAATGGTATTGATTTCATGACTGCACTAGAAGTTATAGGGCAAAAAGTTTTATTTTCCTGAGTGAATTTTCAAAACCAAAGACACAAAAAATCTACTATAGCTCGCAGCACTAAACGAATTTTCCAACAAAATTTATATCAAACACGGCCTAGAGTAAGGTTCAGCTACTGTGTCAATTTCATGAAAATCTGGAAACTGAATCAGAATTCATAGGATAAAAATCAGTTTTTTTTCTTTGTAATTTTTCAAGATGGCACCACTGGCACAGGGTTATTAGTTCGTGAGTTCCCGTGAACAGAAGTTTTTAATGCTTACAGTATTGGTTAACTGGGAGAGGATTACCGTTCTTGTCCGACAGGAAATTTCCAAAGTTTTACTTTGAACGTGTTGATGAAGCATAAGATTTGTATACATATTGGTTTTATATTAAGAAACGGATACTTTTTAGGATATTCGATGGTTTGAATGTTTTCTCTTCAAAATTTTTATTTTTTCAAATTTGAGATCCAAAAATTATCATAGCTGGTAGCTCCAACCGAATTTTTCAACCAAATTTCTACCACACGTTGCTTGAAGTAAGGTTCAGTATTGTGTGAATTTCGTCAAAATTGAACGATTGAATCAGAATTGATAGGGCTAAAAGCAGTTATCTTTCTTAGTGATTTTTCAAGATGGAACCACTGGCACAGAATCACCCGCGTTTCAAAAACACT
>OZ022265.1:56832389-56837389 GCA_963978885.1 Nemotelus pantherinus
TATTTTTCTCGTTTTTGGTTTGGTTGTGTAATATATTCAACTGTAATTTTACCGTTTAAAAATAAAAACAAATATTTTTGAATTATTTATGAAAGTTTTTTCTTCCATTTTTTACACTTTGAATTAAACTTACTGTGCCACTGCTCAGTTTTTTATTGAACGCAGAAAGTCAAATTATGATTCATTCATTTAAAAACAAAGTCAAATAGCCTCACTGACATTTTTCAAACCATTGCTAAGAAAAAGGTACCTAAGTGCAAAAACTCTAGCGTGTAGAAACAACTACAAACACTTAGCTTCGAAAAAGTGGAAGAATCGTACAGATTTTGCATTCAACTACTACTGCACGTGCTCTTTATAATAACCAACCTGTTTCAAAGGATTTTTACCACTTCGATCTCAAGGATGCATTCAATCTCATCTGTATTATTGCTTATTTTCATTGTAGTTGTTTGCTACATGAATGTTTCTTAGAAGCATCTGATGGTAAGAAAATAAACAAATGCTTGGTGCAGGCAGCCCTCAGCTAGATCAGAAGCTTAAAGTATACGAATTCTACTTCACGTTAAAGTCAGCCCACTCAGTGAATTTTATTTTCATCAAATGGCTGCTAAACTTTAGGGCTTAAAACAACTTAGGGTTGAAAGCATCCAGCAAAATTTTCAAATATTCAAAACTTTAATATATGTTTTCATTATCATCACAAGAATATTATCAAAATAAAATCAAAAACTACAATAGCTGGTGGCCTTATAATAAACTTTCAACCCAGTTAATACAACATTTGGCCTATAAAAACGTCTAATTACGATATAAATTTCTTTTGGATTTCATTACTTTATAGGGTAAAAAGATTTACTTTACCGAGCAAACTTTTTTGAATCAAACTTAATCTAATTTTTCAATAAACTTGGTTTAGAATAAGTTCCAGCTATTGTGTTAATTTCACAGTGAGAAAAGAGAAATGGAGCTAACATCGACAGTATCACTTTTTCCCATTAGCCCCTCGATTCACTCGCGGACAAAACGCGTATACTTAGGCTTACTCTTGATAGTCAAATTAGAGGGGAAATACTTGGATTTGACAGAGAAGAGATGAAAATTTACTACCATCTCCTTCAATGTACACAGCTCTATCCCTCTCACTTTCCCCCAATATAAATCTAAATGTCCAGCTAGTTCATTGCCATTCAGTCAACTCGACCTAGTTTCCTCATATCATTCCATAGTCCAATAAGCGATCTATATTTCCGCGTAAGCATATTGCATTCTCGCACCTATTTAAATTGCATCATATTGTTTTAATTTTTATTTAGTTAGTTATTGTGTAAGCATGTTTGTTTGCTACCTGACCTAATTAAAGGTATTGCACATTGGATATGGTAATTAATGATTATATTGTAATTATTCAATAAATGATGATAAGCATTAAGATAAAACATAAATAGAGGTGAACAGTTAGTAGTAAGGTCAGTTGTTGTAATCAATAAAGAATTATTAAACGAAGCACGTCTTATTTTTTTTCTGACGTCCTCTTTGATAATCGCGATAACTGGCGCCCGAGCAGGTTTTCACCGTTATGCCCAGTACTATACTCAACGGTCGAATCCCATAAAAAAAGTGCTTTTCAATTCGTCAGTAAAGCTCTTTTTGTATGGGATTTGACCGTTGAATTCGTTTCGCGAAGAGTATAGTACTAGGCATTACCACGAGAGCACGGTGTACGCGATATTTGTAAACGCGAAAAGTTAGTATAACCACCGTTACCACGAGAACACGGTGTACGCGATATTTACAAACGCGAAAGTTAGTAAAACCACCGTTACCACGAGAACACGGTGAGCGCGTTTATTTAAAAGAAACGTGAATTAATTAACCAATAAGCTTTTACCACGAAAACAAAGCTAAGGCTAGCTGTTCACACGGAACGGCGGCAAACGATTTTAAAAGCGCGAAGTACAATTTGTAAATCGATCCACGTGCAGATGGTGAACAAAGTGATAAAATTAAAGTGAAGGCAGGCAGTTGAAAACGCAGCCCAAGAATAATTCCAGAATTCCTAAAGATTGTGTGAGTCGATCCAGTACCAATAGTAGGCACCTCCAAATTGCCGAACGTTCGCGCCAATAAGGAGAAATACAGACGGTCCCGTGAAAGAGGCAGGAATTATGTCTAAGAAACTGTTTATATTCATGTAAGTTCACCTCTATTAAATTAAAAAATAATATAAAATAAATATTTCAAGATAAATTAATAAATTTATAAAGGTCAAGATTTATTGAAGTTCAAATGATATTTTTATGAATAAATGAAATCATATACGATTTTTGAAATAATCAGCAAATTGAAGTTTCATACATTTATATACTGTTAATTGTGCATATTTGTGAACGAATGATTTGTTGAAAATAGTGTAAACCAGGGGTGGGCAAACGGTCCATCGCGATCGACCGGTCGATCGCAAACAGTTCGGCAGTCGATCACAAAAATTTTTAATAATTTACTAGGTTAATTAAAAATGTGAACTAAAAATTTAGTAGACGATTTATTCAGTACATTTTGAAATGGGTCTTGGCTTAAGGGGAAAAATACATGTAACTGCTAAAAAAAAATCGATGTTTTTTAATACATCAAAATGTTTGAAATGCTCTTAAAATATACCAAAGAAAGTTTTGAAGTATATTCGTATTAGTTCTCGAGTTATAGTCAGTTATAGGTAGCGCGGCGTTCCCCAGGTCGCTGGAGCTTTAAAATTTTAGACGCATTTTTCTCAAAGTAGTACTTTTTCAACTGCCGTACAAAATATCTCAAAAAATATTCAACCGATCCGGCTCAAATTTATACCACATCTACAAAAGAGTATTATCTCCTCGTTGAACTTAAATATTATTATACTTTCAGAAAAATAATTTCCTTATTCAAATTGTGTAAATGTCTTTTCAATAACAAAATCGTTCGAAAATCGAAATTCTTGACATCTTATCCGTCAGAAATGATAAGTGTCCCAGCTTTTCTGCATTTTCAAAATGTTTGCTCGAAAGAATGACCAGATAATGGAGACATGTCAAAATTTAGCTTCACGATTAACTCAGCACTAGCCGAAAGCATGAACTGCACATACTAAATTGGCGTGAAATGATTGGAGACATGTGCCAAAGCTATCTGCATTTTCAAAGCGAAAGCATGTTCCAAGTAATTTTTCACGCTTAAAAGTGAGTACAACTCTTGCTTATTTTCAAGCTAAATTTTCGGCGAAATAAATTGCACTTGAAAATTTGCATGAAAATTTAACGTGAAATCGAAAACAGTACTAAGCTTTAGATGGCTTAGCTGAGGAAGCTTTTTGCAAAGATTTCTCAATCTTTTGCCTGGAATTATTGCATTTTTGGACGCATTGGTAGAAAAACATGAACAATTGGAAGATCCAGTATTGGTAAAGAAATTAGCATTTCTTACGGATTTTATGAGCCGTTACAGCTCGCTTGATTTACAACTACAAGGAAAATGAAAATATTATTGACTTGTTGAGTTCAGTAAATGTTTTCTAAGTAAAATTAAAACCACAATTAAATAGGCAATTTTTTTTTTAGATATTTTCCATATACAGAAAAACATATTAAACTTACTGGTGAATGTAAAATGCAAAAGTTGAAAGACATCCTTCAGTTCACGAAAAAGTCCGGGGCCTTCGATGGCCGCTTGGACTGAATTTTTTTTCTCCTGGCCCATTTAATTGGTATCACTATGTGCCAATAGGTCTTTGTGTGGTATTGTGCCAACTGGTACAACCTAACCTAACCTACTGGTGAATTTTAAACAAGAATTCGAGAGACGATTTGCAAATCTCAATAACTTTCAACCGATTTTTGAATTTATTTCATTTTCTTTTAGAAAATTCGATAACGAGGATATTTAATCAAATCTAGCTCATACTTTACAATTGAACTCATCGGATCTGGAGTTAGAAATTTTAACAATAGCACGCACAAATGAAAACTATTTTTGGATTTTATTACCATAAAAAATATCCATTATTGAGATTGGTGGCAATGAGGATATTTGCATTTTTTTTGCTTCCATTTATCGATGTGAAGCAACGTTTTCTCAAATGAAAAACATCGAATCGCAACGTAGGAGCTCTCTGACTGATGACCACTTAAAGGCATCTATTCGATTGTACACCAGTGCTTGCAAGCCTAACTCTACAATACTTTTTGATGAAATGAAGAGTCACGCATATACATCAAAAATTAATCCAAAATAATTATTAATAAAGTACATTGCACAAAGTAGTAATACAATGTATTTAATATATTAATATCAATAAAGACCTTAATTGAATTTTGATTTGTTTTTAATTTAACCCATTTTTCGAAGTCGATCGCGCATAAATTAAAAAAACTCTAGCGCACCTGAACCGCTAGAAACACTAATGTTCGAAGAACAGTAGAAGAATCGTGCAGGTTTTGAGTGCATATTCCACCACATGTGCTGCTTATTACGGCCAAACTGTTTCAAATGCCACGTTTTACTTTCGTCTTAAGAATGCATTATAACTCATATGGTGGAAGGTTTCAGATATTACCACTGGCATTAATTTCAACGTTTATGAGAGCAAAACACGGGTTATTTATATTCGTTATCAGTTGCTTATTTCACATAATTTTGAAAGCAGCATCTCATATAACATCAATGACGAAAATGCTCAGTGCCTGCAGCACTGTAACTGAAGTTGGTGTTCGGGGCTGCGATCCGAAAAATTTGCAGATCTTTGCGAATTGTAACATCGGTTATTTATTTTCATTGTAAATGTTTCCGGTATGTATACAAACTGTAAGCATTTATTGATACGAAAGTAGCACAACCAACTCGTGCTGGCAACCTTTCGCCAGTATCAAAACCAATAATATATTACATCTGCTTCACGTTGTTATATTACATTCGAAGTTTTAGGAGTATAAACAAATTTAGAGTTACCTGCAGCGAGTTTTTTCAAATGA
>OZ022265.1:56842389-56899889 GCA_963978885.1 Nemotelus pantherinus
TGCAAGCATACTCAAGAAAGTGTAAAGTGATTTTGTAACCCAGACGTTCTAAAACTCCCTGGCCCTTCGCTTAATGAAGCCAAGTCGTTTACTTGCTTGAGAAATCATTTTGTCTTAATGAAAATTAAAGCGGAGCTTTTCATCGAGCACCACACCAAGGTCTAAAATATTGTCCACTCTACTAAGTGCCGTATTGCTTAAAAGGTACGTATAATGTACGCGCGTACTTTTTCTAAAAAAGCTAATTACATGACACTTTGCGATGTTGAGACGTAGGTTATTCACGCTGCACCAATGTTCGAGGGAATTTAGTTTTGATTGAAAAAAGCTGGCATCTGAAGACGACTTTATAGTATAATAAATTTTCAGGTCGTCCGCATAGAGTAGATGAGGCACATCAGATAAAACCTCTGACAAGTCTGATATAAAAATATTAAAAAGTAAAGGGCCAAGATGACTACCTTGAGGTACACCTGAATTGAGATGAATTTTTTTAGAAATAAGCCCTTGGAATTTCACATGTTGTGAGCGGTTGTGGAGGTAAGAGCTAAGCCATTTTAGTAGAGAACCGGCAATTCCGAATTGCTGTAGCTTGGAAATCAAAATGGAGTGGTCAACACGGTCAAATGCTTTGATTATGTGAAAGAAACATTGGAGGAAGAAGATCAGGTCCAGGGCCTTTTTTACTATCAAGCTCCAAGATAGCTTTAGAAATATCATCTCTGGAAATGGTTATAGCCTCAGCGAAAATTGGTCTAGTTGCTCTTGGGGAATGACAGGATGATGAAGTACTTGCTGGATTAAAAACGTCTTGGAAGTTGTCTGCGAAAAAGTTGCAAATTTCTTGAGGAGAAGAAGACATTGAGGTGTTATAACACATAGAAGAGGGATAGCCAGTTGTTTTCCGTTTCATATTCACAAAGTTAAAAAACTTTTTGCGGTTGTGGATTATATTCTCGCCGGTAGTTTTAATGAATCTGTCATATGCTTCATGAGACTTGTTATGGAATTCTTTGGCCACTGCATTGTATTCTTCTTTAATACGATGGCTAGAGTCGACATTATTTTTTATTGATTTGTAAAGCTTATTTATATGATTTCTCATACGTCTAAGAGTCTTATCGAGCCAAGGCTCAGAAAGTTTATCCTTTCTCCTAATTTTAGGGACATATCTTTCGACCGCGTCAAACAGAATATTGTTGAATAAATTTACATTGTCGTCAATAGATTGGGATGCAAGCGTATCTGTCCAATCGACATTGTCAAGAGAATGGTGAATGCTATAATAATCAGCATTACGGAAATCGTATACAATGGTATTATTGTACGTTTGAAAGATATTAGAATCAGTAGTGGATAAATCAATAGTAAGAGCAGAATGGTGAAGGCTATTAGAGAAAAGATTCTCCACGTCGATAGTAGGGCTAACCACTACTTTGTCATAAGCGTTTGTAAATATAAGGTCTAACCAATTACCATAACTATTGGGAGTCGGAGCAACTTGCTGCAAATCATTACCATACAAAGTACTCACAAGGTTAAAATCAGAATTATCAAGATGGTTAATAGGAATTAGGTAATTATCAGTTTCATCAAGAACGAAACGTAAATTAGGGCGATTAAAATTTGGTCTTAAAAATGCACCGGCCATCTTTCAACGATTGATGATGTTTTGAAACCATTTATAGGCAAAATTTACTACGTCTATATAGACGACATAATTATTCTCGGCGAGACTGAGGTACAACATTTGGAAAATTTGCAAGTCGTGCTTAGGCAATTAGAAAAGGCAAACCTTAAGGTGAATTTGGAAAAGTCCACATTCATGCAGCCACAGGTCGATTTTTTGGGATATGTCATCTCGAGTAAAGGTATTTTACCTGATCCTAAGAAAATTTTAGCAATAAGCAATATGAAACCCCCGACAAATCTGAAGGATTTAAAAGGATTTCTGGGCCAAGCTTCTTACTAAAGGAAGTTTATAAGAGACTTTGCAAAAGTCGCGAAACCCTTAACGAACATGATGAGAGGAGCAAACGCTCAAATCAGAGCTAGCAAGTCAAGGAGGGTACCGATCGAATTCGGCGACCAAGAATTAAAGGCGTTTAATGATCTTAAGCAGCTTCTTACTTCGTCGGAAATATTAGCGTTTCTGGACTTCAAAAAAACATTTATTTTAACCACGGATGCGTCAAGCTATGCGATGGAAGCAGTTCTTTTGCAAGGAGAAATTGGCAGAGACAGACCCATTATTTACATATCCAGGTCGTTAAATGAAACCGAAGAAAACTACGCAGAAAACGAAAAGGAAATGCTAGCGATAGTATGGGCCCTTGATAAACTAAGAATGTATCTCTATGGAGCAAAAAAGGTGAAAATTCTAACGGATCACCAGCCGTTGACGTTTGCCTTGAGTAACAGCAATCATAACGCAAAACTTAAGCGTTGGAAAGCTAGAATCGTGGAATTCAACTATGAATTGGTTTACAAGCCTGGAAAAACTAATGTCGTTGCTGACGCTCTTTTACCGATGACCATTAAGTGCTAATATCTTGACTTCTAGTTCTGGAACAGTGCATAGTGCAAATGAGGACAGTACGCAGCTTATCCCGCATTGCGAAGCTCCTCTATACATATTCAAGAAACAAATGATACTGTCTGAGGGTAAGCAAATAAGTGCTTACGAGCAACCACACCCGTCGTATCATAGACACTTTATTCGATTACGGGAGATAAACGAAGGCAATCCAATGAAAGTATTGAAAGAGAATTTAAACCTCAATATATTCAATGGCGTTAAGATCCCGGAACAGCATATTCAACTACTCCAGGATATTTATAGAGAACATTTTTCCAAATTTAAAATCCGCATTACGCAGCGTTTGGTACAGGATATTACTAACGAGGACAACAAACTGGAAATCATTCAAAAGGAACACCGCAGGGCTCACAGAAACCACAGGGAGAACAAAGAGTGAATTTTAGAAAAATACTATTTTCCGCAGATGAGTAAATTAATCAAAAAATATACGGCAAATTGTGAAATGGGGCATTTCACGTGAAGCGGACAACGAAAAAAAGTCGAGGTTCCGGATTTCGTTCATATTATGCATAATGGTACTTCTAGAGGATATGAACGTGGATGCACAATTTTTTTCTTCTATGAGGTTCAGTTGCCGAGTTATGGGCTTCTGAAGAACTGAAGAAGCTGATGAAGGGTTTTTTTGGAAGGTGATTTTGAGATTGAAAAAAATATATTAAAAACATTAAACATATTGATTGATATAGAAAATCAACTGTTCTTTTTAATTTTAAAATTAGATTTGGAAAAAAAATTTTGTTCCTGTGTAAAACCGGAAGTAACCATTTCAACTCGTTATTTGAGTAACTTGGACCAGGTTAATTTTTTTTATTTTTGTAGCAAAACAAAGCTTAAACTATACTTGTTTTATCATAAAAATTTTAGAGTGGGATGGCGAGTAGTTTGGGAGGTAGGTGAATTTTAGTACATACAAGTCGTATGAAGCGTGGTACCCGGAGCTTGATTAGGATAGCTAGGTGGCTTGATTAGGATGAGTGTGAAAACAAAACATTTTTAGTAAAATTATTGCTATATCGTTAAAATATTATATACATACTTAATATAGTTAAAATATAGCTATATAGTTTCAATATTAAAAGCTGCTAATGCTAATTTATTTAATAAAAAAACAAACTTGTTTATGGAAAAAATGAATTTATTTCACAGTTCTTACAACTACATATATAATTCACTTACATATAGAGGTTAAAATATAAAACAATTGCTAATGCTTATTTACTTAATGCAAAAAAAAAAATGATTTATGGAAACAAAATTTTTACTTGAACTTATATAACTTGGACCAGTTAAATTTTTTTTTATTTTTGTAACAAGACAATGCTAAAACAATACTTATTTGATGCTAAAAATTGTAGAATGGGGTGGCGAGTAGTTTGGGAGGTAGATGAATTTGAATACATACAAGTCGCATGGGACATGGTCCCAGACCTTGCTTCGGACAGCTAGTTGGCTCAAAAACAAATGTTGATATCGAAATGTGGAGGCGCCACAGCTAAAAACCCTGGTAAACACCACCACTCGGCAGCACCGCACTCGGCAAAACCGCTACAACAGCCATCAGTACCCGCGCAATTAGTGCGAAGGGATGATCAGGAGACGCCTTCTTTACCTGCCCTCGAGTGACAATTAGGTCGAAAGCAAAGTATATGTAGTCTGCCGTGATACTATATCCTGTATCTAAATAGTTTTTAAAACATACTTAAATTGTGTTCATACTTTAGTGCAATTAGTGCGAAGGGATGATCAGGAGACGCCTTCTTTACCTACCCTCGAGTGACAATTAGGTCGAAAGCAAAGTATATGTAGTCTGCCGTGATACTATATCCTGTATCTAAATAGTTTTTAAAACATACTTAAATTGTGTTCATACTTAACCGACTACCCAAAGTAACTACAGAAATGCGATTAGTGGCGCCATTTTTTAGTTGAAACAGGTATTATTTTTCATAAAAAGCCATTTTTCATAAAAAGCCAAAAAGCCGTGTGTGGAAGCTGCAGGAAAAAACTGACCGTGGAAATACCTGCAAATTTTCAGCGATCTTGCCAATCGTCAACTGATTTGCAGAAGAATTCGGAACATCCAGGCGGCAAGCGAGAAAAGCAAAGCAACTTGTAGATCAGTTTGGTATACTAACATCTCCAAATCCACGAGGTGGCCGTAAGCTAGCAGTCGAAACTATCAACTTAGTGAAGTGCTTTTATCTGCGAGAAGACATTAGTCGAATAATGCCCGGTAAAAAGGATTGTGTATCTATTAAGTTAGATGACGGAAAAAGAACGCAAATCCAAAAACAGCTTTTAATGTGTAACATTGACGAGCTTTACCAAAGGTTTAAAAGTGAATATCCAGATATCAAAGTCGGCCTAACAAAATTTTTCACTTTGAGACCCAAACAATGTATCCTCGCTGGTGACTCTGGAACACATATGGTCTGTGTATGTACATATCACCAAAATGTGAAATTAATGATGAGTGGAGGAGACATTGACAATCTCACATCTGGAACTATTTTGGAACTTTCTACTTATAAAGATTGCCTTCGCAAAATGATGTGTCCCAATCCTACGCCGATATGTCATTTAACAATTTCAACAAAAACTCCAAATGAAAGTTGCAAATCTTCTCCTGGCGTAAGTGCGATTCGTGATCATATGAAAATGATATTTGATGACAATCAAGTGACAACCGTCCAGTTTGAAAAATGGGCTGGTTCAGACAGATTTACCATTTCTACTCATCTGCTTGCAACCGATGATTTTGTAGACAGCTTTTGTCACGCGTTGGATGCCTTGAAACCCATGCTTATATTGCAGAGCAACAGGCTCATTTTTTTAAAAATCTAAAAGAACATATAAACGAAGGGGACATTTTAGTACAATGCGATTTTGCTGAGAATTATAGCTTTGTTGTACAAGATGCTGCTCAAGCTTTTCATTGGAATAATAACCAGGCAACACTTTTGACATCAGTCTATTATTATAAAGTTGGAAGTAAAATAGAACATGGTAGTATTGTTATGATTTCAGATGATATGAAACATGATACAGCAACCTTCTATGCTTTCCAGAAAACCCTTCACAAACATCTGTCTGAAAAAACAATAGCTGTGTCAAAAATTATATACATAACAGATGGGGCCCCACAACATTTTAAAAATAAATTTAATTTTGTGAATCTATTTTATTATAAAGCTGATTGCAAAACAGAAGCTGAACTTTATTTTCACGCGACTTCGCATGGAAAAGGCCCATGTGATGGTCCCGGTGGTGATTTGAAACGACTGGCAACACGTGCGAGTTTACAATTACCTCCTAGTAAAGCTATTACTACACCTTTACGTTTGTTTCATTGGGCAAAGTCGGCTTTATCCCTAACAGCCACTTACTATTGCCCATCAGAGGAACTTCAACGCCAGAGAATATTTCTAAAACCACGGTTTGATTCCTCTATTACTATTCCCGGGACTAAGAAATTTCACTGTTTCATTCCAGTTACTGAAGGCCTTCTCATAAAAAGAACAAGTTTAAGTAATGAGTGTCAAATTGTAAAAATTGTGAAATAAATTCATTTTTCCATAAATCATTTTTTTTTGCATTAAGTAAATAAGCATTAGCAATTGTTTTATATTTTAACCTCTATATGTAAGTGAATTATATATGTAATTGTAAGAACTGTGAAATAAATTCATTTTTCCATAAACAAGTTTGTTTTTTTATTAAATAAATTAGCATTAGCAGCTTTTAATATTGAAACTATATAGCTATATTTTAACTATATTAAGTATGTATATAATATTTTAACGATATAGCTATAATTTTACTAAAAATGTTTTGTTTTCACACTCACTAGCTATCCTAATCAAGCTCCGGGTACCACGCTTCATACGACTTGTATGTACTAAAATTCACCTACCTCCCAAACTACTCGCCATCCCACTCTAAAATTTTTATGATAAAACAAGTACAGTTTAAGCTTTGTTTTGCTACAAAAATAAAAAAAATTAACCTGGTCCAAGTTACTCAAATAACGAGTTGAAATGGTTACTTCCGGTTTTACACAGGAACAAAATTTTTTTTCCAAATCTAATTTTAAAATTAAAAAGAACAGTTGATTTTCTATATCAATCAATATGTTTAATGTTTTTAATATTTTTTTTTCAATCTCAAAATCGCCTTCCAAAAAAACCTTTCATCAGCTTCTTCAGTTCTTCAGAAGCCCATAACTCGGCAACTGAACCTCATAGAAGAAAAAAATTGTGCATCCACGTTCATATCCTCTAGAAGTACCATTATGCATAATATGAACGAAATCCGGAACCTCGACTTTTTTTCGTTGTCCGCTTCACGTGAAATGCCCCAAATATGTAGTGTCAGTAACTACGACCGTCATCCGCTAAAGCCAGAATTGCTGAAAACACCGATTCCTGAATATCCAGCAGAAATTCTTCACATAGACATTTTCGGAATCTCTGGGAGAAAATTCATAACGTGTATAGATAAGTTTAGTAAGTTTGCGAAATTTTTTCATATTAAAAACAAATCTGCCATGTATCTCCGCGAGAAAATGTTGAAAGTTTTGGATTACTTTTCTGTGCCTAAAAGACTGGTCTCGGGCAAGGAGGGAAGCTTTGTTAGTCCAACAATTTTGAATTTTTTGGAGACATTAGGGATAACCGTTTACCTTACGCCGACTCAAAAAAGTGAGGTAAACGGTATAGTCGAACGACTTCACTCAACTATATTAGAAATTTGTAGATGCCTTCAGCAAGAGTATCCTGATGCTTCTCCGATAGAATTGGTGAACATCGCAGTTGATAGATACAATAATTCTTTCCATTCCTTTACCAAGCAAAAACCAGTTGACATATTTTTTGCCAGGTCCCAAGGCATTAGTTACCAAAGTTTACTCGAATTTAATGATAAATTAAGTGTGAAATATTACGTAAGCAGAAAAGCCAAATTAAGAATCATAATTCAAAAAGAACTAAGCCTAAAATATATAAGCCAGGGCAGGTTGTCTTTGCTGTTAATAAGCAAATTAAATCAAAAAATAAACCCTTATTCAAAAAAGATATAGTTTCAAAAAATAATCGTACCACCATTACTACAACTACAGGGAAACAAATGCACAAATCGCACCTTAAGAATATTCCCTCTGTTTCAGATTAACTGTGTGGAGTGTCAAAGCCTCAATGGAGATCTATGAGTACAACAGCCCTCTAGTAACTATGAGGCATGATTTTGGAAGGATAGTGAATGGAGATTTTTAAATAATCCATACCATCAACATTAGCAGTTATGATGAAATAATAACAAATATGAAATCACTTGTGCAACATAAAATAAACAGATCGAGTCTTCTGCTGCCACAGCTGCACTATCGGCTCGATCAGCTAGAAGATCTGTTATCCCAATTACGATATCGAAACCCAAAAAAGCTGAAGCGATCTATAAACTGGATTGGTTCGGCTTGGAAATGGATTGCGGGAAACCCGGACGCGACCGATTGGGATAATATTGTTAAGAGTCAAAACAGCATCATAAACAATAGTAATATACAATACAAGATTAATAAATATATAACAAAAGTATCAACAGACCTTATAGATAGTTACAACACAATAATTCCCGTAATTGATTCTCTTAGTAATGACAAATATGAGCAAGTATTGTTTAATAAAATGACCATTTTAAGGGACGATATTTAGGAAATTGTGCTGGCCACTCAACTCGCCAAGAAGGGTATCGTCAACTCGAATTTGTTAGATAAAACAAAGCTTAACGAGCTTTTTTCTCAGGTAGAAACACTTCCCTATAGTAATGAGATTCAAGCAATCGAGTGTTGATTAATTTTTACTAATGTTCGAAGAAGAACATTAGTATTAAAATCACTTTGGCCAAAAATTCATATTTCTATATATATATATATATATATATATATATATATATATATATATATATATATATATATATATATATCATCAAAAAATTTCAGTAAAAAAATCTCAGGAACGCGCCATCCGATTGAACTAAAATTTGTAGGACACATTGGTGTATATGCAGAATAGTGCCAGGTCTCAGAAAAAGTTAAAAATCTTTAACCCTTTGGCGCCGGCGGCCATTTTAGTGATATTTTTAATATACCTATTATTCCGTACACAATTCAGTTTTGCAAAAATAAAGTTAACAAAATAAATTTCGAACGTGTTTTACATGTGAATCGGGTAATGTTTTGGAAATTTTTTAACCCTATGTGTGCGCTGGGTGCCTAAAAAGAGAACGGGAAAAATTGAAAATTTTTAATTGCGGTAACTTTTGACAGAGCTATTCAATCATTACCAAATTTTCAGGACATATTGATATTATTTAGTTGTAAATTTTTGTAGCTTTCGATGAGCGTGCTGCCAACCCTAAAGCTAGGGCAGACACTGAAAGTGAAAACCTCCAAATCATCGTCTCTCTTGAAAAAATGCCGCTTTTTCAAAACAAACCCACTTATATGTAAATTTCATGTTTTTTTTACATAGATAAAAAAAACATTTTATATGGTATAACGGACACGCCTGGTAACCCTTGCCCAATTTACCTATATTTTTAGCATCAAAAACTTCTGTTCACGGAAACTCACGATCTAATTAACAGAATTTATTGAAATTTGCAGACTGTATTGGTCTTAAATAGGACCAGGTCTGATAGAAGTAATTTTGAAATGCGAGCGATTCTGTGCCAGTGGTGCCATCTTGAAAAATCACTAAAAAAGATAGCTGCTTTTAGCCCTATAAATTCTGATTGAATCGTTCGATTTTGACGAAATTCACACAGTAGTCAGACCTTAGTTAAAACCACGTTTGATAGAAATTTGGTTGAAAAATTCGGTTGGAGCTGCCAGCTATGATAATTTTGGTGTCTTAAATTTGAAAAAATAAAAATTTGGAAGTGAAAACATTCAAATCATCGAATATCCTTAAAATGTCCGTTTCTTGCAATCAAACGAATCTATATACAAATCTTATGCTTTATCTACACGTTCAAAGTAAAACTTTGGAAATTTCATGTCGGACAAGAACGGTAACCCTCTCCCAGTTAACCTATATTTTTAGCATCAAAAACTTCTGTTCACGGGAATTCACGAACCAATAATCAGATACCATTGAAATTTACATAGCGCATTGGACTTAAGTAGAACCAGGTCTGATAGAAGCGATTTTGAATTGTGGGTAACTCTGTGCCAGTGGTGCCATCTTGAAAAATTACAAAGAAAAAAAACTGCTTTTTGCCCTATGAAATGTGAATTAGTAACCAGATTTTCATGAAATTGACACAGTAGCTGCACCTTACTCCAAGCTCTATTTGATAGAAATTTAGTTGAAAAATTCGATTGGTGCTGCCAGCTATGGTAATTTTTGTGTGATAACTGATAACGAATATACTTAACAAATGTTTTTCCTTCATAAACTTTGAAACCCATGCCAGTGGTAATATCTGAAACCTTCTACCATATGAGTTATAATGCATTCTTGAGAACAAAGTAAAACGTGGCATTTGAAACAATTTGGCCGTAATAAGCAGCTCATGTGGTGGAATATCCACTCAAAACCTGCACGATTCTTCTACTGTTCTTCGAACATTAGTGTTTCTAGCGGTTCAGGTGCGCAAGAGTTTTTTATTAATTTGAGTACGGGGGACTATGCCTCGTTTTCGTTACGATAAGTTAATATATTTGGCCTGAGAAAATTGTTTACCTCTTTTTTTAAATTATTTAATATTTTTTATTGGTTTAAAGATCGCTTTAAATTTATTTATTGTATGAACAGTATTTAGTAAAGTTAATAGAAATTTGAATTCCTATCTTATGTTTTCAAAACATATGCTTAATATCAAGCTCATTAACTTTATTTAAGAAGATTATCTCATCACTTGGGAATTTACGGGTTAATAATATAGTATAAGTATAAATTTGACCTGTTAATACATAAGAGGCTTCTTCTGGTCGTGCTCTAATTCAGGTTAATAAAATAACTGTGATAACTATGATTCAAAATAAAATTTGATTAATAGGATAAAATTGAATTCCTCGAAATTCTCTTAAATGATAAAAAGGAAGGACAATAATAATTGCAATTGATATAATAAGTGCGATAACACCCCTTAATTTATTGGAAATTGGCCGTAAAATTGCGTATGCAAATAGCAAATATCATTCTGGTTGGATATGAATTAGGGTTACTAAGGGATTTGCTGGAATAAAGTTATTTGGATCTAATAGGTAGGGATTTGTTAATGTAAGTATTGTTAATCTGGCTAATATAATAATACATCTTACAACATATTTGTAAGTAAAGTAGGGATGGAAAGGAATTTTAACACTGTTTGCATTTACTCCTAAAGGATTATTGGAACCTGTTTGATGTAAAAATAGTAAATAAATTATAGTTATAGCTGCAATAATGAAAGGTAAAATTAGTAAAATTAGTTTTCTATCGGTTCTGATGCGTTAGGCTTTTTTTTGATTTGTGATAAATTTTACAGAGCTATTGAATCATTGTAAAACTTATAAAGCATATGTATGCTACTTAGTTATGCACTTATATAGTTTTGTATGAACGTGCTGGGAAGCTTGTAGCTATGGCAATTGATGAAAGTTTAAGCTTTCAAACCATCGACTACTTTGAAAGATTTTTGCTTATAAGAAAAAACGCAACTCATATAAAATCGAATGCCTTGTCTAAAACTTCTGTTCACGGGAACTCAGCACCCAATAATTCGATTCAAATGAAATTCACAGAATATATTTGGTTTAAGTAGGACCAGGTCTGACAGAAGCAACTCTGTGCCAGAGGTGCCATCTTGTAAAATCAAATGCTGATTCAGTCCCCAGATTTTGAAAATTCAGTTCCACACAGTAGCTGAATCTTATTCTAAGCTATGTGGCTAAAAGTTAATTGAAAAGTTAGGTGGGAGTGTCCGCCTGTTACCATTTGTCTCGGAATTGGAAAATTTGCTCACACCGGGGCTCGATTGGCAATTTACTCTGCCATTTTCAATGGCAACGACTGTCAAATTTATGGTATGCCATCTGTGCGTGGGCAATTTCATGGCATGCAATATCATTTCGAAAATGCCTCTGAGCGAGAAGGACATGCGTTGTAGCTGAGCGTCAAATGCTCTTAAGGAGTTATTTGAAGTGCAGAGCGAAGAAATTCCCCAATTTCCCAGCATTTCATACTCTGTAGACTATTTTCATTGCTCAACGAAATCTAAAAATCCCTTTGAATTCAGAATCCCTACATTTTCTTATAAAAATAAACCAGGCCAACGGTTCAGCGCCATTTTGAAATCAAGGACTGTCAAAATATTGCCAGGCAGATGGCCGAGCAAATTGCATACCATATTGCCTACCAATTATGGCAGACCATAAAATATTGCATACAAAGGGTTTAAGTTGCTATTAATAGAAAATACACAAAACCTCTAATGATATTCGAATATTAGCGTTTCTAGTGGTTCTGATGCGCTAGGGGTGTTTTAATATAGTTTCTGTGATTTTGACTTTTACGGCTGCCTGAAAAATTTGCTATTTAGTGCAACTTAATAATTAGAACGTACGTTTGCAGATCTAAAATAACAAATTCATGTCATTTGGGTGGTAGTTTGTTTATTATATTCAAGAGCAAAAATAGTCGCTTAAGTATTGATAAGGTTTTGTATGAAATTTATTTTGGTATTAATTTTCATTCGGTAAAACTGCAAAAAAAGACTAGTTTCGGTCTACGAAATCAACCATTTAGAAGGTCAAAATACGTCCAACCAAAGTTAAGAAAGTAGAAAACTATCTGGTCGTTTAAGTAAATTGGTACAACGTAAAAATTGAATAATTGAACGAAAAGTTAAAAAAAACTTTTGCGCAGTGGAACCGCTAGAAACACTAATGTGCGATGAACAGTAGAGGAATCGTGCAGATTTTTAGTGCATGGTTTTTCACACGTGGTCTAACGTGATTTGAGGGCAATGTACCGTTTTGATCTCTCAAGTGCATTTAAAATAATGGGGCAGAATGGTTTCCAGGTTTGTCACTTGCAAAAATTTCAAAATTAAGGAGAGACAAATACTTGTTTCTTATATTTATTATCGGTTGCTTATCTTACAAAACTTGGAAAGCAGCATCTTCTGTAACACAATTGAAGAAAATACTCAGTGCTTGCAACATTTTACCAGCACTGCAACTAAAAGTTTGCCACAACTACTTCTTGTCAAAATTACGCTACTTTGTGAATCTCGTTTTATTCTACTGATTTTATTGAAAGTTTCAGGGAATGATAAGTATTAAGGGTAACTATCCGTAAGAATTCAAGAACTTAGAAAATTTTTCGATTAGATTCTTATTTTCATTGTCAATATTGACAATATGGATACGTAATGTAAGCATTTATTAGTACAAACAAAACCGGCTTGTGCTGGCAGCTCTTCACCAGCATCAAAGCCAAAACTAAACCACATTTGCCTCACGTTAAAACCAACCTTTTCTGTGAATTTCGTTTCGATCCGGTGACTGCGTTGGAAGTTACGGGATACAAAGGAATTCTGGGTTACCAATCACAAAAGTTTTCAAATTTTCCAAATCCTAATATTTGCTGTTTATTGTCACTATAAAATCAATACCATTTGAAAATCATATGTTAAAATCGCTTACTAAAGATATGGTCAAAAAATACAAAAACAATCATAGTTGACAGCCCTATCATGTTTTTTCAACCACCTTCCTACTGAATAATGCCTACAGTAAGGTTCTTTTACCAAATGCATTTTTTTTTTATTTTGTTTCTACTATGGAATTTATAGGGCAAAAAGCATAATTTATAATTATCAAAATTCAGGACACTAAAGGTGCCATAGCCGGCAGCTGTAGCCTAGTTTAATAAACGTGGTCCAAAGTAAGGTTATTCTTCTGCGTGAGTTTCATTGAAATCTGGTTACTGAATCAAAACTTATAGGGTAAAAAGCATTTTTTTTCTTAGTGATTTTTCAATATAGCACCACTGGCACAGATAGGCAAATATTTCAAAATTTCTCTTTCAGATCTGGTCTTCTCCAAAACCAATACATTCTAGAAATTTTAGTTATTTTCTGATGCTAAAAATAGTGGTGAATTGGGGAAGGGCTACCGTTTTTGCCCGATGTAAAATTGCAAAACTTTTACTTTGATTTTGCAGGCAAAGCATAGGATTTATATATGAGTTGCTGTTTTTTCTAAAAAGCTACAATTTTTCAGAAGAGTCGATGATTTGAAAGTTATCCCTTTCAATGCCTGCCATAGCTACAAAATTGCCAGCATGCGCATTAACATGAATGAAAAAAAACTCTAGCGCACCTGAACCGCTAGAAACACTAATGTTCGAAGAACAGTAGAAGAATCGTGCAGGTTTTGAGTGCATATTCCACCACATGAGCTGCTTATTGCGGCCAAACTGTTTCAAATGCCACGTTTTACTTTGGTCTCAAGAATGCATTATAACTCATATGGTAGAAGGTTTCAGATATTACCACTGGCATGGGTTTCAAAGTTTAAGAAAGAAAAACACTTGTAAATTATATTCGTTATCAGTTACTTATATCACCAAACTTTGAAAGCAGCATCTCATGTAACATCAATGAAGCAAATGCTCAGTGCCTGCAGCACTGTAACTGAAGTTGGTGTTTGGGGCTGCGATCCGAAAAATTTGCAGAACTTAGGGAATTGAAACATCGGTTATTTGTTTTCATTGTAAATGTTTCCGGTATGAATACTAACTGTAAGCATTTATTGATACAAAAGTAGCACAACTGACTCGTGCTGGCAACCTTTCGCCAGTATCAAAGCCAAGAATATATGACATCTGCTTCACGTTGTTTAATTACATTCAAAGTTATAGGAGTATAAAGAAAGTAAGGATTACCTGCAGCGAGTTTTTTCAAATAATCGAAAGCTTAATATTTGCTGTTTATTGTCACTACAATATCATTACCAATTGAAAATTCTACGATAAAACTGCTTAATAAAGATATTGCAAACAAACATTAAACCAACAATAGCTGGCAACCCTATCTTGGCTTTCAACCAAATATGGCCTGAATAATGTTTATAATAGGTTCCTTTAAATGAATGAAATTCGTATTGATTTCATGACTGCACTGGAAGTTATAGGGCAAAAAGTTTTAATTTCCTGAGGGAATTTTCAAAACCAAAGACACAAAAATTATCATAGCTGGCAGCACCAATCGAATTTTTCAACCAAATTTCTATCAAACAGAGCCTAGAGTAAGGTGCAGCTACTGTGTCAATTTCATGAAAATCTGGTTACTAATTCACATTTCATAGGGCAAAAAGCAGTTTTTTTTTCTTTGTAATTTTTCAAGATGGCACCACTGGCACAGAGTTGCCCACAATTCAAAATTGCTTCTATCAGACCTGGTTCAACTTAAGTCCAATGCATTATGTAAATTTCAATAATATCTGATTATTGGTTCGTGAATTCCCGTGAACAGAAATTTTGATGCTAAAAATATAGGTTAACTGGGAAAGGGTTACCGTTCTTGTCCGACATGAAATTTCCAAAGTTTAACTTTAAACGTGTAGATAAAGCATAAAATTTGTATATAGATTGGTTTGATTGTAAGAAACGGACATTTTTAAGATATTCGATGATTTGATTGTTTTCACTTCCAATTTTTATTTTTTCAAATTTAAGACACTAAAATTATCATAGCTGGCAGTTCCAACCGAATTTTTCAACCAAATTTCTACCAAACGTGGTTTCAAACAAGGTCTAGCTATTGTGTGAATTTCGTCAAAATCGAACGATTCAATCAGAATTTATAGGGCTAAAAGCAGCTATCTTTTTTAGTGATTTTTCAAGATGGCACCACTGGCACAGAATCGCCCGCATTTCAAAATCACTTCTATCAGACCTGGTCCTATTTAAGACCAATACAGTCTGCAAATTTCAATAAATTCTGCTCATTGGATCGTGAGTTACCGTGAACAGAAGTTTTTGATGCTAAAAATTAAGGTAAATTGGGGAAGGGCTACCGTTTTTGCCCGATGTAAAATTGCAAAACTTTTACTTTAATTTTGCAGGCAAAGCATAGGATTTATATATGAGTTGCTGTTTTTTCTAAAAAGCTACAATTTTTCAGAACAGTCGATGATTTGAAAGTTATTCCTTTCAATGCCTGCCATAGCTACAAAATTGCCAGCATGCGCATTAACATGAATGAAAAAAAAACTCTAGCGCACCTGAACCGCTAGAAACACTAATGTTCAAAGAACAGTAGAAGAATCGAGCAGGTTTTTCCACTACATGCGCTGCTTATTACGGCCAAACTGTTTCAAATGCCACGTTTTACTTTGGTCTCAAGAATGCATTATAACTCATCTGGTGGAAGGTTTCAGATATTACCACTGGCATGAATTTCAACGTTTATGAGAGCAAAACACGGGTTAATTATATTCGTTATCAGTTGCTTATTTCACATAATTTTGAAAGCAGCATCTCATATCACATCAATGAAGAAAATGCTCAGTGCCTGCAGCACTGTAACTGAAGTTGGTGTTTGGGGCTGCGATCCGAAAAATTTGCAGAACTTTGGGAATTGAAATATTGGTTATTTAATTTCATTGTAAATGTTTCCGGTATGAATACTAACTGTAAGCATTTATTGATACAAAAGTAGCACAACCGACTCGTGCTGTCAACCTTCTGTCAGTATCAAAGCCAAGAATATATGACATCTGCTTCACGTTGTTATATTACATTCGAAGTTATAGGAGTATAAAGAAATTTAGGGTTACCTGTAGCGAGCTTTTTCAAATAATCGAAAACTTAATGTATGCTGTTTATTTTCACTACCATATCATTACCATTTGAAAATTCTACGATAAAACCGCTTAATAAAGATATTGCAATTAAACACAAAACCAACAATAGCTGGCAACTCTATCAAGGCTTTTCAACCAAATTTAGCCTGAATAATGTTTATGATAGGTTTCATTAGTTGTATGAAATTCGTATTGATTTCATGACTGCACTGGAAGTTATAGGGCAAAAAGTTTTAATTTCCTGAGAGAATTTTCAAAACCAAAGACACAAAAATTACCATAGCTGGCAGCACCAATCAAACTTTTCAACCAAATTTCCACCAAACAGAGATTAGAGTAAGATTCGGCTACTGTGTCAATTTCATGAAAATCTAGTAACTAATTCACATTTCATAGGGCAAAAAGCAGTTTTTTTTCTTTGTAATTTTTCAAGATGGCACCACTGGCACAGAGTTGCCCATAATTCAAAATCGCTTCTATCAAATCTGGTCCTTTTTAAGTCCAATGCATTCTCTAAATTTCAGCTGTATCTGATTATTGGTTCGTGAATTCCCATTAACATAAGTTTTTGATGCTAAAAATATAGATTAACTGGGAGAGGGTTACCGTTCTTGTCCGACATGAAATTTTCAAAGTTTTACTTTGAACGTATAAATAAAACATAAGATTTGTATACAGACTGGTTTTATTGTATGAAACGAACAGTTTTCAGGATATTCGATGGTTTGAATGTTTTCACTTCCAAATTTTTTTTTTCAAATTCAAGACACCAAAATTACCATAGCTGGCTGCTCCAACTGATTTTTAACAAATCCAGTTACTGTGTGAATTTCGTTAAAATCGAACGATTCAATCAGAATTTATTCGGCTAAAAGCAGTTATCTTGATTAGTGATTTTTCAAGATGGCACCACTGGCACAGAATCACTTGCATTTTAAAATCACTTCTATCGGACCTGGTCCCATTTAATACCAATAAATTCTGCAAATTTCAATTAATTCTGCTTATCGGATCGTGAGTTTCCGTGAACAGAAGTTTTTGATGCTAAAAATATAGGTAAATTGGGCAAGGGTTACCAGGCGTGCCCGTTATAACATATCAAATTTTTTTGATTGTCTATGTAAACAAAATACAACAGCAGCAATACAGTATATGAGTGGCTTTTTTTTCAAGAAGCGGCATTTTTTCAAGAAGGACGATGATTTGAATGTTTTCACTTTCAGTGCCTGCCCTAGCTACAGGGTTGCTAGCACGCTCATTTAAAGCTACACAAATCTACAACTAAATAATGCAAATATGTTCTGAAAATTTCGTAATGATTGAATAGCTCTGTCAAAAGTAATCGCAATTTAAATATTTTCAAATTTTCCCGTTCTCTTTTTAGGCACCCAGCACACATATGGGGTTAAAAAATTCCAAAACATTATCCGATTCACATGTAAAACACGTACGAAATTTATTTGGTCAACTTTATTTTTGCGAAAATTATTTTTGTACGAAATAATAGGTATATTAAAAATATTACTTAAATGGCCGCCGGTGCCAAAAGGTTAACAATAACTGACATTTAGTGTGACTTGGACCTATTTTGCAAATACACCAATGTATCCTGAAAGTTTCAGCTCAATCGGATTCCGCGTTCTTGAGATTATCTCACTGAAATTTTTATATATTATATATATATATATATATATATATATGTATATATATATATATATATATATATATATATATATATATATATATATATATATATATATATATATATATATATATATATATCATCAAAAAATTTCAGTGAGATAATCTCAAGAACGCGGAATCCGATTGAGCTGAAACTTTCAGGATACATTGGTGTGTATGCAAAATAGGTCCAAGTCACACTAAATGTCAGTTATTGTTAACATTTTGGCACCGGCGGCCATTTAAGTAATATTTTTAATATACCTATTATTTCGTACACAAATAATTTTCGCAAAAATAAAGTTGACCAAATAAATTTCGTACGTGTTTTACATGTGAATCGGATAATGTTTTGGAATTTTTTAACCCCATATGTGCGCTGGGTGCCTAAAAAGAGAACGGGAAAATTTGAAAATATTTAAATTGCGATTACTTTTGACAGAGCTATTCAATCATTACGAAATTTTCAGAACATATTTGCATTATTTAGTTGTAGATTTGTGTAGCTTTAAATGAGCGTGCTAGCAACCCTGTAGCTAGGGCAGGCACTGAAAGTGAAAACATTCAAATCATCGTCCTTCTTGAAAAAATACCGCTTCTTGAAAAAAAAGCCACTCATATGTTGTATTGCTGCTGTTGTATTTTGTTTACATAGACAATCAAAAAAATTTGATATGTTATAACGGGCACGCCTGGTAACCCTTGCCCAATTTACCTATATTTTTAGCATCAAAAACTTCTGTTCACGGAAACTCACGATCCGATAAGCAGAATTAATTGAAATTTGCAGAATTTATTGGTATTAAATGGGACCAGGTCCGATAGAAGTGATTTTAAAATGCAAGTGATTCTGTGCCAGTGGTGCCATCTTGAAAAATCACTAAAAAAGATAACTGCTTTTAGCCGAATAAATTCTGATTGAATCGTTCGATTTTAACGAAATTCACACAGTAAGGCTGTGGTTACGAACCAAGCGAGTAGACGAGTGTGGCGAGTGAGAGTGTACAAGAGGGTTTTTAAAAGTACGCGAAGTAATGATAGTGGCTATGAACCACAAGTTTCAACAAGCGCGTGTATGAGAGGGTGAGAGCGATTGGCGTGTGCAATGAATAAATTCGTTTCCCTCGCGCATGCAAAGAAGTAAAACGTCAGAATTTCTTTTGTGTGCTTTTGCGAGTGCAGAAACTTCGCAGGAAAAAATGGATACCGAAGTGTTAATCGAAGAAGTGAATAAAAGAAGAGCATTGTGGGATTGCCGATGCAAAGAATATAGTAGAAGAGATGTAACAAAACGGTTATGGGATGAAGTAGCTGAGGTTTTAAAGAATGATAGTAAGTTTATATTTCAACATATTTATTATTTACTCTCAGCATATTTATTATTTATTGACATTGTTTTAATGCAAAGTAAGTTTTATAAATGTTCCTGACATGTTGTGCAGCAAAAGTTGCTCTGTTAGAAGTTCCACCGTTCTTTTTCGAAATGGTGGAAGATATTACTTTTTCTGCTTGTAGTAGTGCCACTTGATCAACTCCTTCTGTATCAATAATTATATTGTGTAATAAACAAATGGTTTTTACTACTAGACTTGCAGTTTTAATATCGGTTTCAAGTTGTTTTTGTAATACGCGCCATTTTGCTGCAATTATGCCAAAAGCACATTCAACTACTTTCCTTGTCCTGGAATGAAAATCGTTGAATAACTTTTCTTCTTCATTTTGCTCCCGATATGGTCTAAGTAAATACTCTTTGAGAGGGTATGCCTCATCTGCAAGCATGACAAAAGGTGCAACGACATTTGTACGTGGCAGACAAGCTGGCTCTGGTATATTGTACTTATTGTTTTCCAATAAATCATACAAATATGATGAAGCGAAAGTGCCTCCATCACTTTGCCTGCCGTAGGCACCGACTTCTATGCTTATAAATTTATAGTTAGCGTCGGCAACTGCTTGCAACACTATGGAAAAAAATTGCTTATAGTTAAAGTATTGACTCCCTGAATTGGGAGGCTGCTTTATACGTATATGCTTCCCATCAATACATCCTACGCAGTTCGGAAATTGCCATCGTTTATGAAATTGATCCGCTACCTTATTCAATTGATCTTCATTCAAAACAGGCATATGAGAAGGCAGTAAAGTTTCCCATATTGCTTTACAAACGTCCCGGACTATCAAAGATATAGTACAATGTGACATTCTGTAGCTAAATGCTAGGCTACGATAAGATATTCCAGTCGATAAAAACCTGAAATAATATGAAAATTCACAAATTAACATATTTTGTTTTAGGAGACACGGTAAAAAAACGATGGAAAAATTTGCGCGACAACTATCGAGCAGAATTGAGAAAAATAAAGGATAAATCAAAATCCGGAAGTGCTGCTAAAATTAAAAGAACCAAATGGGTTCTTTTCGACAGCTTGGATTTTCTTCGCGATGTCTTGGAGCCAGCTCTTTTGGAGGGGAACCTTCCTTCTTTCGAAAATATTGGCCTTTCCAAAGCTATAGAAGGCAGCACAAACTCAACAAATGTGCTTTTGTCATTAGAGGCTAAACAGTCTGACAACAACAGCAATGTTGAACAGTCTCTTCCATGCTCTACTAGGACTACAAAAAAAATGAAGAGCAACACAGAGGAAAGTGAATTTCTTAAACTTGAGAGAGAGAAATTTAATCTCTTGAAAACACAAAATGAAATAAAAAATGATGCTGATTACAATTTCCTCGTGAGCTTACTTCCCCATTTGAAAAGCCTTTTGCAAATGAGTAATCTATATTTTTAGCATCAAAAACTTCTGTTAATGGGAATTCACGAACCAATAATCAGATACAGCTGAAATTTAGAGAATGCATTGGGCTTAAAAAGGACCAGATTTGATAGAAGCAATTTTGAATTAAGGGCAACTCTGTGCCAGTGGTACCATCTTGAAAAATTACAAAGAAAAAAAACTGCTTTTTGCCCTATGAAATGTGAATTAGTTACTAGATTTTCATGAAATTGCCACAGTAGCTGAATCTTACTCTAATCTCTGTTTGGTGGAAATTTGGTTGAAAAGTTTGATTGGTGCTGCCAGCTATGGTAATTTTTGTGTCTTTGGTTTTGAAAATTCTCTCAGGAAATTAAAACTTTTTGCCCTATAACTTCCAGTGCAGTCATGAAATCAATACGAATTTCATACAACTAATGGAACCTATCATAAACATTATTCAGGCTAAATTTGGTTGAAAAGCCTTGATAGAGTTGCCAGCTATTGTTGGTTTTGTGTTTAATTGCAATATCTTTATTAAGCGTTTTTATCGTAGAATTTTCAAATGGTAATGATATTGTAGTGAAAATAAACAGCATACATTAAGTTTTCGATTATTTGAAAAAGCTCACTACAGGTAACCCTAAATTTTTTTATACTCCTATAACTTCGAATGTAATATAACAACGTGAAGCAGATGTGATATATTCTTGGCTTTGATACTGGCAGAAGGTTGACAGCACGAGTCGGTTGTGCTACTTTTGTAACTTCTACTTCTACTACTTCTTTAACCCTTTGGCGCCGGCGGCCATTTTAGTGATATTTTTAATATACCTATTATTCCATACACAAATAAGTTTTGCAAAAATAAAGTTAACAAAATAAATTTCGAACGTGTTTTACATGTGAATCAGATAATGTTTTGGAATTTTTTAACCCTATGTGTGCGCTGGGTGCCTAAAAAGAGAACGGGAAAAATTGAAAATTTTTAAATTGTGGTAACTTTTGACTTAGCTATTCGATCATTACCAAACTTTCAGGACAAATTGGTTTTATTTAGTTGTAGATTTGTGTAGCTTTTGATGAGCGTGCTGGCAACTTTAAAGCTAGGGCAGACACTGAAAGTGAAAACCTCCAAATTATCGTCTCTCTTGAAAAAATGCCGCTTCTTCAAAACAAACCCACTCATATGTAAATTTCGTGCTTTTTAACATAGACCAAAAAAAAATTTGATATGGTATAACGGGCACGCCTGGTAACCCTTGCCCAATTTACCTTAATTTTTAGCATCAAAAACTTCTGTTCACGGAAACTCACGATCCAATGAGCAGAATTTATTGAAATTTGCAGACTGTATTGGTCTTAAATAGGACCAGGTCTGATAGAAGTGATTTTGAAATGCGGTCGATTCTGTGCCAGTGGTGCCATCTTGAAAAATCACTAAAAAAGATAGCTGCTTTTAGCCCTATAAATTTTGATTGAATCGTTCGATTTTGACAAAATTCACACAATAGCTAGACCTTGTTTGAAGCCACGTTTGGTAGAAATTTGGTTGAAAATATCGGTTGGAGCTGCCAGCTATGATAATTTTAGTGTCTTAAATTTGAAAAAATAAAAATTTGGAAGTGAAAACAATCAAATCATCGAATATCTTAAAAATGTCCGTTTCTTACAATCAAACCAATCTATATACAAATTTTATGCTTTATCTACACGTTTAAAGTTAAACTTTGGAAATTTCATGTCGGACAAGAACGGTAACCCTTTCCCAGTTAACCTATATTTTTAGCATCAAAACTTCTGTTCACGGGAATTCACGAACCAATAATCAGATATTATTGAAATTTACATAATGCATTGGACTTAAGTTGAACCAGGTCTGATAGAAGCAATTTTGAATTGTGGGCAACTCTGTGCCAGTGGTGCCATCTTGAAAAATTACAAAGAAAAAAAAACTGCTTTTTGCCCTATGAAATGTGAATTAGTAACCAGATTTTCATGAAATTGACACAGTAGCTGCACCTTACTCTAGGCTCTGTTTGATAGAAATTTGGTTGAAAAATTCGATTGGTGCTGCCAGCTATGATAATTTTTGTGTCTTTGGTTTTGAAAATTCCCTCAGGAAATTAAAACTTTTTGCCCTATAACTTCCAGTGCAGTCATGAAATCAATACGAATTTCATTCATTTAAAAGAACCTATTATAAACATTATTCAGGCCATATTTGGTTGAAAGCCAAGATAGGGTTGCCAGCTATTGTTGGTTTAATGTTTGTTTGCAATATCTTTATTAAGCAGTTTTATCGTAGAATTTTCAATTGGTAATGATATTGTAGTGACAATAAACAGCAAATATTAAGCTTTCGATTATTTGAAAAAACTCGCTGCAGGTAATCCTTACTTTCTTTATACTCCTATAACTTTGAATGTAATTAAACAACGTGAAGCAGATGTCATATATTCTTGGCTTTGATACTGGCGAAAGGTTGCCAGCACGAGTCAGTTGTGCTACTTTTGTATCAATAAATGCTTACAGTTAGTATTCATACCGGAAACATTTACAATGAAAACAAATAACCGATGTTTCAATTCCCTAAGTTCTGCAAATTTTTCGGATCGCAGCCCCAAACACCAACTTCAGTTACAGTGCTGCAGGCACTGAGCATTTGCTTCATTGATGTTACATGAGATGCTGCTTTCAAAGTTTGGTGATATAAGTAACTGATAACGAATATAATTTACAAGTGTTTTTCTTTCTTAAACTTTGAAACCCATGCCAGTGGTAATATCTGAAACCTTCTACCATATGAGTTATAATGCATTCTTGAGACCAAAGTAAAACGTGGCATTTGAAACAGTTTGGCCGTAATAAGCAGCTCATGTGGTGGAATATGCACTCAAAACCTGCACGATTCTTCTACTGTTCTTCGAACATTAGTGTTTCTAGCGGTTCAGGTGCGCTAGAGTTTTTTTTCATTCATGTTAATGCGCATGCTGGCAATTTTGTAGCTATGGCAGGCATTGAAAGGGATAACTTTCAAATCATCGACTCTTCTGAAAAATTGTAGCTTTTTAGAAAAAACAGCAACTCATATATAAATCCTATGCTTTGCCTGCAAAATCAAAGTAAAAGTTTTGCAATTTTACATCGGGCAAAAACGGTAGCCCTTCCCCAATTCACCACTATTTTTAGCATCAGAAAATAACTAAAATTTCTAGAATGTATTGGTTTTGGAGAAGACCAGATCTGAAAGAGAAATTTTGAAATATTTGCCTATCTGTGCCAGTGGTGCTATATTGAAAAATCACTAAGAAAAAAAATGCTTTTTACCCTATAAGTTTTGATTCAGTAACCAGATTTCAATGAAACTCACGCAGAAGAATAACCTTACTTTGGACCACGTTTATTAAACTAGGCTACAGCTGCCGGCTATGGCACCTTTAGTGTCCTGAATTTTGATAATTATAAATTATGCTTTTTGCCCTATAAAAAAAATGCATTTGGTAAAAGAACCTTACTGTAGGCATTATTCAGTAGGAAGGTGGTTGAAAAAACATGATAGGGCTGTCAACTATGATTGTTTTTGTATTTTTTGACCATATCTTTAGTAAGCGATTTTAACATATGATTTTCAAATGGTATTGATTTTATAGTGACAATAAACAGCAAATATTAGGATTTGGAAAATTTGAAAACTTTTGTGATTGGTAACCCAGATCCGCAGTCACCGGATCGAAACGAAATTCACAGAAAAGGTTGGTTTTAACGTGAGGCAAATGTGATTTAGTTTTGGCTTTGATGCTGGTGAAGAGCTGCCAGCACAAGCCGGTTTTGTTTGTACTAATAAATGCTTACATTACGTATTGTCAATATTGACAATGAAAATAAGAAGTTCTTGAATTCTTTCGGATAGTTACCCTTAATACTTATCATTCCCTGAAACTTTCAATAAAATCAGTAGAATAAAACGAGATTCACAAAGTAGCGTAATTTTGACAAGAAGCAGTTGTGGCAAACTTTTAGTTGCAGTGCTGGTAAAATGTTGCAAGCACTGAGTATTTTCTTCAATTGTGTTACAGAAGATGCTGCTTTCCAAGTTTTGTAAGATAAGCAACCGATAATAAATATAAGAAACAAGTATTTGTCTCTCCTTAATTTTGAAATTTTTGCAAGTGACAACCCTGGAAACCATTCTGCCCCATTATTTTAAATGCACTTGAGAGATCAAAACGGTACATTGCCCTCAAATCACGTTAGACCACGTGTGAAAAACCATGCACTAAAAATCTGCACGATTCCTCTACTGTTCATCGCACATTAGTGTTTCTAGCGGTTCCACTGCGCAAGAGTTTTTTTAACTTTTCGTTCAATTATTCAATTTTTACGTTGTACCAATTTACTTAAACGACCAGATAGTTTTCTACTTTCTTAACTTTGGTTGGACGTATTTTGACCTTCTAAATGGTTGATTTCGTAGACCGAAACTAGTCTTTTTTTGCAGTTTTACCGAATGAAAATTAATACCAAAATAAATTTCATACAAAACCTTATCAATACTTAAGCGACTATTTTTGCTCTTGAATATAATAAACAAACTACCACCCAAATGACATGAATTTGTTATTTTAGATCTGCAAACGTACGTTCTAATTATTAAGTTGCACTAAATAGCAAATTTTTCAGGCAGCCGTAAAAGTCAAAATCACAGAAACTATATTAAAACACCCCTAGCGCATCAGAACCACTAGAAACGCTAATATTCGAATATCATTAGAGGTTTTGTGTATTTTCTATTAATAGCAACTTAAACCCTTTGTATGCAATATTTTATGGTCTGCCATAATTGGTAGGCAATATGGTATGCAATTTGCTCGGCCATCTGCCTGGCAATATTTTGACAGTCCTTGATTTCAAAATGGCGCTGAACCGTTGGCCTGGTTTATTTTTATAAGAAAATGTAGGGATTCTGAATTCAAAGGGATTTTTAGATTTCGTTGAGCAATGAAAATAGTCTACAGAGTATGAAATGCTGGGAAATTGGGGAATTCCTTCGCTCTGCACTTCAAATAACTCCTTAAGAGCATTTGACGCTCAGCTACAACGCATGTCCTTCTCGCTCAGAGGCATTTTCGAAATGATATTGCATGCCATGAAATTGCCCACGCACAGATGGCATACCATAAATTTGACAGTCGTTGCCATCGAAAATGGCAGAGTAAATTGCCAATCGAGCCCCGGTGTGAGCAAATTTTCCAATTCCGAGACAAATGGTAACAGGCGGACACTCCCACCTAACTTTTCAATTAAGTTTAAGCCACATAGCTTAGAATAAGATTCAGCTACTGTGTGGAACTGAATTTTCAAAATCTGGGGACTGAATCAGCATTTGATTTTACAAGATGGCACCTCTGGCACAGAGTTGCTTCTGTCAGACCTGGTCCTACTTAAACCAAATATATTCTGTGAATTTCATTTGAATCGAATTATTGGGTGCTGAGTTCCCGTGAACAGAAGTTTTAGACAAGGCATTCGATTTTATATGAGTTGCGTGTTTTCTTATAAGCAAAAATCTTTCAAAGTAGTCGATGGTTTGAAAGCTTAAACTTTCATCAATTGCCATAGCTACAGGCTTCCCAGCACGTTCATACAAAACTATATAAGTGCATAACTAAGTAGCATACATATGCTTTATAAGTTTTACAATGATTCAATAGCTCTGTAAAATTTATCACAAATCAAAAAAAAGCCTAACGCATCAGAACCGATAGAAAACTAATTTTACTAATTTTACCTTTCATTATTGCAGCTATAACTATAATTTATTTACTATTTTTACATCAAACAGGTTCCAATAATCCTTTAGGAGTAAATGCAAACAGTGTTAAAATTCCTTTCCATCCCTACTTTACTTACAAATATGTTGTAAGATTTATTATTATATTAGCCAGATTAACAATACTTACATTAACAAATCCCTACCTATTAGATCCAAATAACTTTATTCCAGCAAATCCCTTAGTAACCCTAATTCTTATCCAACCAGAATTATATTTTCTATTTGCATACGCAATTTTACGGCCAATTTCCAATAAATTAAGGGGTGTTATCGCACTTATTATATCAATTGCAATTATTATTGTCCTTCCTTTTTATCATTTAAGAGAATTTCGAGGAATTCAATTTTATCCTATTAATCAAATTTTATTTTGAATCATAGTTATCACAGTTATTTTATTAACCTGAATTGGAGCACGACCAGAAGAAGCCTCTTATGTATTAACAGGTCAAATTTATACTTATACTATATTATTAACCCGTAAATTCCCAAGTGATGAGATAATCTTCTTAAATAAAGTTAATGAGCTTGATATTAAGCATATGTTTTGAAAACATAAGATAGGAATTCAAATTTCTATTAACTTTACTAAATACTGTTCATACAATAAATAAATTTAAAGCGATCTTTAAACCAATAAAAAATATTAAATAATTTAAAAAAAGAGGTAAACAATTTTCTCAGGCCAAATATATTAACTTATCGTAACGAAAACGAGGTATAGTCCCCCGTACTCAAATTAATAAAAATCTAATAAATGTCAGCTCCAAAAAAAATAATCTATCTAATATTCCTATATATATATATATGGAAATATGAATTTTTGGCCGAATCGATTTTAATACTAATGTTCTTCGAACATTAGTAATAAGTAATCTCAATTCGTATTGTAAGTCAATACGTTTTGTAAGTTTTCACTTTACAGTTGAATTTTCATCCAAACACTGCTGCTTGTCGCGAGCTCCGTGTTAACTTTGAATTGATCTGTTCCGCCCGTTGCTCTTACCTTAACTCATAGTTTTGAAAGCGTCTCGTATTTCTTCTACACGTCGCCGTTTAGTGTTTTGGTGCAATAGAAGGTGTTGTTCTTCGTTTTCTTACAACGAGATCTTTGCTTTCGCATTTTTACCGCTTGTTGCCTTAATCTTTGCGTGCTGTCACTCACTTTAACGCGTGGAGTACGTATGTGCTTTTTCACTTAGTGAATTTTTACATCTTCGACATTTCATACCTATCATCCGGAAACTGATGATATTGTACCTTGTGTATCAGGGTTTATCAAAAAAAATTATATAATATGATTTTCTCGATTTCAAAAGAGTTAATAAATTATTTAAATTAATGTAAAAAAAATATTTATAATTTTTTATTGGAAGTGAAATGTTATTCGTTTTTGAGAGTATCTAGTTTTTAAAGAAATAAATTTGATTTATTACTATGTGTAGTAATTTATTTTAATAATTCTCTTTATTGATTGATAAATACAATTTATGGGATAAGCTATAAATTAAATATTTATAATGAATATTAGTTTTTTTTAAATATTTGTTTAGAAATAGCAATTGTTAATAATTATGTTATAATATATTTTGGAAGAATATTATTTAATATTTGTTAAATTTTTGATTAAGATATTAATTTTCATAACTAAAATTAACAAATAATGATAAAATTAAATTTTATAAATTTGTATTGGTAGATTAATCTAATGAATTCGACAAAATATAAATATTCGCTTGTTTAACAAAAACATGTCTTTTTGAGTTTAATTTAAAGTCTAACCTGCCCACTGAGTTTTTTAAATGGGCGCAGTATATTAACTGTGCAAAGGTAGCATAATCATTAGTCTTTTAATTGAAGGCTTGTATGAATGGTTGGACGAAATATTGACTGTATCAGTTTAATTTTTAGAATTTTATTTTTTGGTTCAAAAGCTAAAATTATATTAAAAGAGGAGAAGACCTTATAGATCTTGATAATTTATATATATTATATTTATAAAGAATATTAAAAATTTAATTTAAATAATTATTTTATTGGGGTGATAATAAGATTTAATTAACTCTTATATTTTTTTTACACAAATTAGTGAATATTTGATCCACTATTAGTGATTATTAAATTAAGTTACTTTAGGGATAACAGCGTAATTTTTTTAAAGAGTTCTTATCGATAAAAAAGATTGCAGCCTCGATGTTGGATTGTTGGATTGTTGTTGGGGGCAGCACTTTAAATAAGTGAGTCTGTTCGACTTTCAAATTCTTACATGATCTGAGTTCAAACCGTTTCTACCTTTAGTTAATTAAAACATTTTAGTACGAAAGGACCAAATGTTTAAAATAATTTTTATTTTAATATTGAATTTAATTAATATAGCTATTTTGGCAGATTATTGCAATAAATTTAAAATTTATGTATGTAATTTAGATTACAAATTGTATATGAATATAATTATTGAGTTAATTTTATCTGTTGGTAGAAGTTTGTTGTTAGTGATTTGTGTAATAGTTAGAGTGGCTTTTGTTACTTTATTAGAACGTAAAGCTTTAGGTTATATTCAATTGCGTAAGGGTCCTAATAAGGTAGGATTGGTTGGGATTCCCCAGCTTTTTTGTGATGCGGTGAAATTATTTACTAAAGAGCAAATTTATCCTTTAACTTCTAGTTATACAGCTTATTTTTTTCACCATTTTTTTCTTTATTTCTTTCTTTATCATCCTGAATGGTTATACCTTATATAATAAATTTATATTCTTTTAGTATATGTGTTTTATTTTTTCTTTGTTGTACAAGCTTAGGGGTTTATACTGTTATGATTGCGGAGTGATCTTCTTATTCAAATTATGCACTATTAGGGGGTCTTCGTTCAGCAGCTCAGACTATTTCTTATGAAGTTAGATCGATTTTAATTTTACACTTATTTTATTTTAATAATTGGGAGTTTTAATTTTATAGATTTTTATTTTTATCAAAAATTTGGTTGATTGATTTTTGTCTTTAGTTTGGTTTGTTTCTAGTTTAGCAGAAACTAATCAAACTCCCTTTGATTTTGTTGAGGGTGAGTCGGAGTTGGTTTCTGGGTTTAATGTTGAATATAGTTGAAGGGGATTTGCATTGATTTTTTTAGCTGAATATTTTAGATTTTTGTTTATGAGTATATTATTTTCTTTAGTATTCTTAAGAGGAATATTAGATAGATTATTTTTTTTTGGAGCTGACATTTATTAAATTTTTATTAATTTGAGTACGGGGGACTATACCTCGTTTTTGTTACGATAAGTTAATATATTTGGCCTGAGAAAATTGTTTACCTCTTTTTTTAAATTATTTAATATTTTTTATTGGTTTAAAGATCGCTTTAAATTTATTTATTGTATGAACAGTATTTAGTAAAGTTAATAGAAATTTGAATTCCTATCTTATGTTTTCAAAACATATGCTTAATATCAAGCTCATTAACTTTATTTAAGAAGATTATCTCATCACTTGGTAATTTACGGGTTAATAATATAGTATAAGTATAAATTTGACCTGTTAATACATAAGAGTCTTCTTCTGGTCGTGTTCCAATTCAGTTTAATAAAATAACTAGGATAACTATGATTCAAAATAAAATTTGATTAATAGGATAAAATTGAATTCCTCGAAATTCTCTTAAATGATAAAAAGGAAGGACAATAATAATTGCAATTGATATAATCAGTGCGATAACACCCCTTAATTTATTGGAAATTGGCCGTAAAATTGCGTATGCAAATAGAAAATATAATTCTGGTTGGATATGAATTGGGGTTACTAAGGGATTTGCTGGAATAAAGTTATCTGGGTCTAATAGGTAGGGATTTGTTAATGTAAGTATTGTTAATCTGACTTATATAATAATAAATCCTACAATATATTTGTAAGTAAAGTAGGGATGGAAAGGAATTTTAACACTGTTTGAATTTAAACCTTAAGGATTATTGGAACCTGTTTGATGTAAAAATAGTAAATAAATTATAGTTATAGCTGCAATAATGAAAGGTAAAATGAAATGAAATGTAAAGAATCGTGTTAATGTAGTATTATCTACCGCAAATCCTTCCCAGATTCATTGGACTAGTTTGTTCCTAGGTATGGAATAGCGGATAATAAATTAGTAATTACAGTTGCTCCTCAAAACGATATTCTTCCTCATGGTAATTCATATCCTTAAAATGCTGTTGATATTACAGCAAATAGAATAATTACTCAATTATTCATGTTTGTGTGCATAAAAATAAATTATAATAAATTCCCCCACCAATATGAGTATAAATACAAATAAAGAAAAAAGAAGCCCCGTTTGCATGTAAGGTTCGTAATAATCATCCATAGTTTACATCTCGGCAGATATATGCTACTCTATTGAATGCTATTTCAATATCAGCGATGTAGTGTATAGCCAAAAATAATCCTGTTACAATTTGAATAATTAAACATAATCCCAGTAGAGACCCATAGTTTCTTCAAGCTGAAATATTTACAGGAGCTGGTAAATCTACTAGTGCATTATCGACAATTTTAAATAAAGGGTGGTTTAGACGTATTGGTTTATTCATTAGTTTATTTGGCGTAAAGGTCCGTTAAATAAATTAGTAATTTTTACTACTACCACTTATGTTAATAATAAATAACTTATTAATATAATAGTTATTTTATTGATTGGAAATTCGTAGATATTTTGTTCCGTCTTGTTGATGTTGATGTTACTGACTGACGTTTGCAGCCCATCAACTAGCAGCACGAGAATCTTCAGCTCATTAGACTTACCAGCACAGTTTCTCAAACCTCTTGTTTAGCTTTAATAAAAACTAGTTTCTTTGTTTGAAAATAACCGAAAAAGGAAAACCGATAGTTTTTTGGAACAATATAAAAGTTTAGTGGTACATCTTTGAAGTTCAGTTCGTTTGCAATTGTCATATCTTGCGCATCTCTTTTTCGTTTTCGTGAAATAACTCTATTCTTTCATTTAATTTTTCGATTCGCTGTTTTTTGAAGTTCGCATTAAATATACTTGAATGTTTAACTAGTTTTCCTACAATAAAGTATTTCGTTCAAAGTTTCGGGGTTTCATTTCATTAAGAAAAAACAGGGTTTAGAGAAAACATATGGTCCTTCGAACCGGATAATGAAAATTAATAGTGAAAAGTGATTTATCGTTTGGTAATGTGAGAATTGTGAAATTGAATTCTGAAGAACTGATAGACAAGTTTACTATTGCGAGTGTTTTATTAAAAGTAATTATTAGTGCGATACGGTAATAGTAAAAAAACGGTTATAGTGAAAAAACTAATTAAATTGAATGCTGCAAGCCGGGGTTAGTCCCATTTATTTCCTTTTTTCTCATGTTCAACTACTGTTGAATATTTTTTCCTTTCATTTACTTGCCTTTCCTTTGGGTTACTATTTTCAATAATATCGGTGAGACGAGCTGCTCTCGTTACGGTAGAGAGAAGAATTGTAAGATCTACACGCAATTCGTGGAAAGAAATATTTGGTCTTAAACATAGTGAAACATAGAACACCGATCAACATTATAATTTGGTCAAGCGGACGGAAATTTATACGGTTATTCCGCCCCAAAATTAGTTTCCGAATTTATACATTGTTGCTAGGTAGCGATCACAGATTAAATAGGGCCATAAAATCGTGAACGAAGCAAGTCTAGGCAAACATTTTGATTAGTTTGACAGTTAACCAAGTTGCGGGTTAGCTATAAAAAAGACTCTGTCGCTCGTAAGACCATTACATATTATGAGAAACCTAGACTGCAGAATATTAACGATGTGTTTAATAATACCATCGTAACCATCAACCAAAACCATCGTAGCATACTATCGTTGTTTAAAGGGGAGGAAAGTGAGCTCACCTTGGACTACTTTTCAAGTGGCTTATACAGCCAGTTTGATGACATGCAATTGAATTTTGTGTCCGAAGCTGAGGAACAGTTAAAAGAAGCAATTAAGAAGCAACAGGAAGCATAAGAGCAAATAGCACGAGCCGTAAATAAAGGAGTCTTGGAGCAACAGTGATCACAACCAGGAGAAAAATCATCTGTGGAAGCCGAAGCACAAGAGAGCGAATCACGTTTTGATGACATTAAGCTACCTCGTATTTTAATTCCAAAATTCGAGGGTGATTAAAATTTGTGGGTCTCGTTTCGCGATTTATTCAAATCGCTCATACACGATCGCGGTAACTTATCAAAGGTGCAAAAATTGCATTATTTAAAAAGTAGTTTGACTGGTGAAGCTGAAAATTTGCTTCGACAATACGCGATCACGGAAGCAAACTATGATATTGCCTGGCGTATTTTGAACGATAGATACGATAATGTCAACATTCTCTTAAACAACCAATTCAAGCGATTGTTCTCCTTACCAAACGCACAGGAGTCTGCTTCGTCTTTAAAAACTTTGCTTGATCAAACGATGGAATGTGCACAAGCAATTGAGAATCTGAGCGTTGAGAATCTGTGGCACACAATGCTGGTGCATGTAATCTCCCAACGCCTGCCCTCATTTACTTAGGCAACTCTGGGAGCAAGAGCAAGTGCAAACTGCTACCCTTCCCTCGTTGAGCCAACTTTCAGAATTTTTGCAGCGTAGATTCCGAGCGTTAGAAGCTGCAGGAGTAGAACAATCACGAGTTCCTCGGACTACTAGTGCATTTCGTTTGCGTAACTTGCAGAATTATTCAAGTCAACTGACTCCAATATGCGCAGTGTGTCAAGCTGGCCATCATATTTGACAGTGTCCTACCTTTGGTAATATGGCGTACGATGCGAAATTCGAATTAGTGAAACGCAATCGACTATGCATCAATTGTCTGGCGCAAGGCTATAGGTTGATAGATTGTCCAAGTCGCAGTAGATGTGCAACATGCAGGAAGTCGCATCACACTTTATTACATAGACAAACAGCCACACCCACAGCAACCATTTCTAGTCCACTGAATGCTGGTGCATTAGAATTTCCATCTCGTCACACATTTTCACCTAACTCATCTCAACTCCTAGCTAACATACAGACTTTGAGTGCTGTTGCATCTCAGCAAGTGCTGTTGGCTACGGCTCACGTAAGAGTAGAATGCTCAAAGGGTAGCTGTATCCTTCGAGCATTACTAGATCAAGGATCCCAAGCGTCATTTGTAAGTGAAAATGCAATGAAGCGACTAAACATAAAAAGAAAACACACAAACACCACTATCAGCGGCATTGGCAAATCGGATCGTTCTCAAGCTAAAAGGATTGTGTGGTTAACATTAAAACTCGGCGACGGACAGCCACTAGAATTTGAAGCATACATCTTAGACCAACTAACCAACTCACTACCAACTTGGAGGGTCACGTCTAATGTTCGAGATCAGTTAAAGGGCTTTGAATTCGGATCCTCACTCTGACATGCTTCTAGGAGCCGATGTCTATGCTCAAGTGATAACGGGTGATATGCACAGACTTTCGATAGGACCAATCATACAAAAAACCAGTTTGGGATGGATTGTTTCCGGGGCGTTGCGTACACCATTACAACACGATCTTCGAAGTTTCAAGGTTGAAATAATTAACCATGATGATTTAAATAATCAACTGAGGAAGTTTTGGGAATTAGAAGACGTCGGTGTAACGCGGCCAGTAACAAAGAAAGAACAATATTGCGAAGAATTTTATTTGAAGACAACTGAACGAGATATAAACGGCAGGTTTGTTACTCGCCTTCCATTTAGAGAAGATGCCAGCAGACAGTCACTGGGAGCGTCAAGAAATATCGCTATTGCTAGTTTGCTCTCATTGGAACGGAAATTTGCAAAAAACCCTGAATTATACAACGAGTATTCAAAGTGCATTCAAGATTACGTAGATTTGAACCACATGCATATATCTAACAACACAATTGATGTACAGCTTAATGAAGACGGTACCGCCGAATGCAAAGCCAATTATCTACCCCATCATGTCATATACAAGGAGAGCAGCAGCACAAGAGCTCGCGTTGTGTTTGATGCATCACGAAAAACGAGTTCAGGATTGTCTTTGAATGACACGTTGTACGCTGGGCCTGCTCTGCAGGGTAGCCTTGATCATCTCGTATTAAAATATAGATTTTTGCAATTTGTTTTTGTCGCAGATATTCAGAAGATGTATCGCAAAATACGTATGCAACCTGAAAATGCCGATCTCCAACGTATCGTTTGGCGCAATAACACTAAGTAACCCAAATGATCCAGTCCAGGATTACACTCTAGATACAGTAACTTTTGGAGTGACCTGTGCTCCATTTCTAGCAATTCGTACCCTTCGAAAGCTCGCTGAGGATCATCAATCATCTCATCGCATGGCACACCACGCAATTTTCAATGAATTTTATGTGGATGATCTTCCTTCAGGTGATACCAGCATAGATCTCGCATTAGCTATAAGAGACGAATTGAAAAATTTATTACGTTCAACAGGTTTCAATTTGAAAAAACTCTAGCGCACCTGAACCGCTAGAAACACTAATGTTCGAAGAACAGTAGAAGAATCGTGCAGGTTTTGAGTGCATATTCCACCACATGTGCTGCTTATTACGGCCAAACTGTTTCAAATGCCACGTTTTACTTTGGTCTCTAGAATGCATTATAACTCATATGGTAGAAGGTTTCAGATATTACCACTGGCATGGGTTTCAAAGTTTATGAAAGAAAAACACTTGTTAATTATATTCGTTATCAGTTGCTTATTTCACCAAACTTTGAAAGCAGCATCTCATATAACATCAATGAAGAAAATGCTCAGTGTCTGCAGCACTGTAACTGAAGTTGGTGTTCGGGGCTGCGATCCGAAAAATTTGCAGAACTTAGGGAATTGAAACATCGGTTATTTATTTTCATTGTAAATGTTTCCGGTATGAATACTAACTGCAAGCATTTATTGATACAAAAGTAGCACAACCGACTCGTGCTGGCAACCTTTCGCCAGTATCAAAGTCAAGAATATATCAAATCTGCTTCACGTTGTTTAATTACATTCGAAGTTATAGGAGTATAAAGAAATTTAGGGTTACCTGCAGCGAGTTTTTTCAAATGATCGAAAGCTTAATATTTGCTGTTTATTGTCACTACAATATCATTATTATTTGAAAATTCTACGATAAAACCGCTTAATAAAGATATTACAATAAAACACAAAACCAACAATAGCTGGCAACCCTATAGTGGCTTTTCAACCAAATTTGGTCTGAATAATGTTTATGACAGGTTTCATTAATTGTATGAAATTCGTATTGATTTCATGACTGCACTAGAAGTTATAGTGCAAAAAGTTTTATTTTCCTGAGCGAATTTTCAAAACCAAAGACACAAAAATTACCATAGCTGGCAGCACCAATAAAATTTTTCAACCAAATTTCCATCAAACAGAGATTAGAGTTAGGTTTAGCTACTGTGTCAATTTCATGAAAATCTGGTAACTTATTCACATTTCATAGGGCAAAAAGCAGTTTTATTTCTTTGTAATTTTTCAAGATGGCACCACTGGCACAGACTTGCCCACAATTCAAAATCGCTTCTATCAAATCTGGTCTTGCTTAAGTCCAATGCGTTCTGTAAATTTTAGCTGTATCTGATTATTGGTTCGTGAGTTTCCGTGAACAGAAGTTTTTGATGCTAAAAATATAGGTTAACTGGGAGAGGGTTACCGTTCTTGTCCGACATGAAATTTATTTAGTTTTATTTTGAACGTGTAGATAAAACATAAGATTTATATACAGATTGGTTTTACTGTAAGAAACGGACATTTTTTTGAATATTCGATGGTTTGAATGTTTTCACTTCCAATTTTTTTTTTTTCAAAATGAAGACACCAAAATTATCATAGCTGGCAGCTCCAACCGAATTTTTCAACCAAACTTCTACCAAACGTGGCTTAAAATAAGATCCAAGAACTGTGTGAGTTTCGTCAAAATCGAACAATTCAATCAGAATTTATAGGGCTAAAAACAGCTATCTTTTTTAGTGGTTTTTCAAGATGGCAACACTGGCACAGAATCGCCCGCATTTCAAAATCACTTCTATCAGACCTGGTCCTATTTAAGGCCAATACATTCTGTGAATTTCAAATAATTCTGCTCATCGGATCGTGAGTTTCCGAGAACAGAAGTTTTTGATGCTAAAAATATAGGTAAATTGGGCAAGGGTTACCAGGCGTGCCCGTTATACAATAACTTTTTTTTTTTTTTGGTTATATAAATAAAGCACAAGATTTACATATGAATGGCTGTTTTTTGAAGAAACGGCATTTTTTCAAGAGAGACGATGATTTGGAGGTTTTCACTTTCAGTGCCTGCCCTAGCTACAGGGTTACCAGCACGCTCATTAAAGGCTACACAAATCTACAACTAAATAATATCAATATGTCCTAAAAATTTCGTAATGATTGAATAACTCTGTCAAAAGTTATCGAAATTTAAAAATTTTCAAATTTTCCCGTCCTCTTTTTAGGCACCCAGCGCACACATTGGGTTAAAAAATTCCAAAGCATTATCCGATTCATATGTAAAACACGTTAGAAATTTATTTCGTTAACTTTATTTTTGCGAAAATCATTTGTGCACGAAATAATAGGTATATTAAAAATATCACTTAAATGGCCGGCGGCGCCAAAAGGTTAACAATAACTGACATTTAAAGAGACCTGGACCTATTCTGCATATACACCAATGTATCCTGAAAATTTCAGCTCAATCGGATAGCGCGTTCCCGAGATTATCTCACTGAAATTTTTTGTACATATATATATATATATATATATATATATATATATATATATATATATATATATATATATATATATATATATATATATAGAAATATGAATTTTTGGCCGAATCGATTTTAATACTAATGTTCTTCGAACATTAGTAAAAATGGGCAGCTAACAACGAACAGCTTTTGGACAACATCCCTATGGAAGATCGCGAAACCCTTCCCACTCTGGACATGAATTTCGAGTCTAGTCTTAAGACGCTTGGCATTATCTGGCGTCCCACTTCGGATGAGTTTGCCTACAAAATAAATATTAATATGACTGATGTTATATACACTAAACGCAAAATATTATCGGACATTGCAAAATTATTTGACCCCCTTGGATGGATTTCACCAGTCATAGTTAAAAATAATGATGCAGTCTCTATGGCTGGATGGTATAGCTTGGGATGACCAGGTTCCAGTTGATATCTCAAAGAGTTGGCATGATTTTAAATCAGAATTACAAACCCTGCGCAACTTACGAATACCTAGATGGTTGAAGATTGGGCCTAATGACATTCTTGAAATACACGGATTTAGTGATGCTTCTCAAAGCGCGTATGCCGCAGTTGTTTACATTATTTCTCGGAGTCAACATCAGTTCAACTCATCCTTACTAGTAGCGAAAACAAAAGTAGCACCAGTGAAAGCCATTTCCATTCCACGTTTAGAGCTTTGCAGAGCGCTCTTGCTGGCTAAAACCATACAGCGAATAACGAATGCATTCAACGTAAATGTGAAACATACATACTTATGGACTGATTCGACAATTGTTTTATCCTGGTTGGCAAAGCACCCACCACACTGGACTACTTTCGTGGCGAACAGAACCACACATATCCATGAAGCAGTAAAAGATATTCCCTGGAGCTATATCCCATCTGAACATAACCCTGCCGATGTCGCTTCACGAGGTGCCTCCCCAAGACAACTAATTGATTCTAAGCTATAGTGGAGAGGTCCTTCATTTTTGAAAAAACCAAAGGAAGAATGGCCTGTAAACCCAAAATTGCCAGTATGCACTACGGAACAAAGGAAACAATCAGTCATATCATTATTAGTATCTAACTCTGAACCTAGCTTTGTAGATGTTTGGCTTAGCAAGTACTCTTCATTGAATCGGCTTATAAGAATAACAGCATATTGTTTCCGTTTTATCGCCTCGTCAAAGGGTAATCGCTCCACACAGTTATATTTGAGTACTTCAGAACTTAACGCAGCTTTACAGTTTGGGGTGAAATATGCACAGCAAATGGATTACATGGAAGAAATTGAAAACCTAAAATAAGGTAAACCTATAGACCAAAAAAGCAGTTTGTTGAAGTTAGATCCTTTCTTAGACAAAAATGGAATACTGCGAGTTGGCGGTCGGCTCAGAAATGCTGATGTTCCATACGATACCAAATACCCAATCATTATTTCGAGAAAAAATAGACTGGTCCCTCTTATATTTTTGAAATATCATACTCTTACTTTGCATGGTGGAGCACAGCTTATCTTGAATAGTATTAGACAAAAATTTTGGATTATTAACGCTAGAAATTTAGCACACCAGTTCACACAACGGTGCATAACATGCTATAAAATGAAAACTCAACCTATGATACAACTCATGGGTAACTTGCCTGAGCCAAGAGTGACTCTCTCCAGACCATTTTCACATTGTGGCATTGATTATTGCGGACCAGTTGACTTAAAGGTTGCTAAAGGCAGAGGATCAAAAACATCCAAGGGATATATAGCTATTTTTGTATGTCTCTCCGTGAAGGCAATACACTTAGAACTAGTAGGGGATTTGACGACCCAATCCTTTTTGGCAGCTTTTCGACGCTTCGTGAGCAGAAGAGGATTACGCAGCGATGTGTATAGCGATTGTGGCACAAATTTTGTAGGCGCCAATAAGGAATTGATACAAAATCTGTCCCAAGAGCTGGCTAATGAAGGCATCACATGGCACTTTAACCCTCCGTCATCGCCACATTTTGGTGGGTTTTGGGACGCTGGTGTGAAGTCCACAAAACATAACCTGAAAAGGATTATAGGAAATGCAGCTTTGACATACGAAGAATTCAACACCATACTGATTAAAGTAGAAGCGTGCTTGAACTCAAAACCTCTTTGTCCTTTGACGAACGACCATAAGGATTTGAACGCTTTAACGCCAGGACATTTTCTTGTTGGAAACACGTTATTAGCAATACCAGAAGACAATCTCATGGATTAACAACTCAACCGTTTGAGTCGTTGGCAATTCACCCAACGGCTAACGCAAGACTTTTGGAAAAGGTGGTCCCTAGAATATATAACAAGATTACAAGAAAGGCCAAAGTGGAATCGTCGTCAGCCTAATATTGAAATAAATGATTTAGTGCTCATTAAGGATGAGCGTTTGCCATCATACAAGTGGCCAATGGGCCGAATTATAAAAACACATCCTGGAACTGACGGATTAGTTCGTGTTGTGGCAGTTCGCACTTCCCATAAGGAACTAGATAGACCAATCACGAAAATTGCATTGCTACCCATCGAAAAACCCCAAAATAACGAGCAACATTCAAATGAATTATTGAAAACCATACATTAGAAGGCAAAACTATCATTACACCACTTGAATTCTGTACTTGAATCTTCGTAACCTAAGTTAATTGCCTAAATTTCCTGATCGTTACTATCCTTCTCCTAACACTTTGTTTACCCCGGACTTATTATTGCAATGGAGATTCCAGCTAGGCGAGCCGAGGCGCCTGAAATCCTCACGTTCCTGGGCAAGGCAGTAGGGTTGCACGGAGGAAATGCCGCGCCTTATTACCATGCCTTCTTCATCTTGCTGAAGCAATATGTTGCAGAACTCTGGTTCAACCAATTGAGAAAAGCTAAAATTTATATTTATTAAGTACCAAAGAAATTCATAAAGTTTACTTCCAGAAAGATATGAGAGCTGCGCCTCATCCGGGGGGAGAATGTTCCGTCTTGTTGATGTTGATGTTACTGACTGACGTTTGCAGCCCGTCAACAGCACAGATTCTCAAACCTCTTGTTAAGCTTTAATAAAAACTAGTTTCTTTGTTTGAAAATAACGGAAAAAGGAAAACCGATAGTTTTTTGGAACAATATAAAAGTTTAGTGGTACATCTTTGAAGTTCAGTTCGTTTGCAATTGTCATATCTTGCGCATCTCTTTTTCGTTTTCGTGAAATAACTCTATTCTTTCATTTAATTTTTCGATTCGCTGTTTTTTGAAGTTCGCATTAAATATACTTGAATGTTTAAATAGTATTCCTACAATAAAGTTTTTTGTTGAAAGTTTCGGGGTTTCATTTCGTTAAGAAAAAACGGGGTTTGGAGAAAACATATTAATTAAGTTAATTCAATTGAGAGGTGTCAAATTTTCTTTAGACATAAAAATTTTTATGTTATCATTTTGAAATAAATTAAAAATTAATGATTTGTCAATAAATATTATTATTAATATAAAAATTCTTATTGTAATAAATCTTATAGCAATGATTTTTACTGAAAATATAAATTTTTCATTAGATGCAATTGCTGTTACATAGGTTAGGTTAGGTTAGTGAAGAAGGCTGCCGGGAACGCGGCCAGCATTAGGCCACCAGTTTGGGCCCATTTGCCACCCTCATAGACAATCACACGTATTCACACTTACAGCCATGGCACTGGCGGAATTCGAACTCGCAGGCCCCGTAGCATGCCGCTTTTCGGTCTGACGTCTTAGCGAGCAGAGCTATCGGGCCCCTTGCTGTTACATAAATAAATAAAGAATATTCCCCCTAAAAATACCAAAAAAAAATTATAAGAATACCAAAATGTATTAAATATTAATCCTGTAAATAAATATGTTAATAATGACTGTGCTAATAACATTGTTCCTATAGCCAAAGGATGAATTATTTGAATAAAAATTATTCTTGATAAAAATATGAGAAATAATATAATCGTTTGAGTAATATCCGAAAATAATTTACTAAAGATATTAATTTTGGAGGTTAACGACAAATACTTCTCTTATTTTCTAAAGTTTCAAAAGAAATAACCTTGTTTTCCGTTTGCAAGACCGATGTTTTTGTTGAACTATTAAAACTAATGTTAATATTAATTAATTGATTTATACCTTTGATATTATTTATTATAGGCATTTTTATTTTTGATTCTAACCGTAAGCATTTATTATCTATACTTTTGGCATTAGAACTTATTGTACTTAGAATATTTTTTTTGGTTTTTACTAATGTTCGAAGAACATTAGTATTAAAATCGCTTCGCCGAAAATTCGTCATATATACATATATATATATATATATATATATATATATATATATATATATATATATATATATATATATATATATATATATATATATATATATATATATATATACATATACATATATATATATATATATATATATATATATATATATATATATATATACATACATATATATATATATATATATATATATATATATATATATATATATATATATATATATATATATACATACATATATATATATATATATATATATATATATATATATATATATATATATATATATCAGCAAAATAGTTAAGAGAAATAATCTCTGGAGTGGCCGATCCGATTAACCCGAACATAGATATAACAAGTAGGTCCATGACTTGCTAGAATTCAGATATCTTAAACCTTTTGGCGACGGCGGGCATTTAAGTGAATTTTCAGGTGCTCCTATTTTTCCAAGCAGTGTACATTTTTGTTCAAAAAAAGTACTAGGAATGAAAACATTATGTTTAAAGTTTGCTTATGATAAAAAAATCAAAATTTTGAGCCTTGTGTAGGCGCTGAGTGCCTAAAAGAAGGCAAGGATTTTTTTTCAAAATTCGATTTGTCATAACTTCTAAGAAAAACAATGAATCATCGTGAAATTTTTAGAGCGTATTGATATAGACTAAAATTTTACACACATGAACTTTCAAGACTGTGTAGGCAACTCTGTAGCTACAGCAGGCTCCTGAACAAAAATCCTTCAAATCATCGATCTTCGTGAAACATTTTTGATTTTTGAAAATAAATTCAAATTATTGATAAATTTTGACTTTTGTCCACCAAGTCAAATAAAATATTTCAAAATTCCGCAGTAAACAAGAACGGCAGCCGGTGATTAAATAACCTCTATTTTCAGCACTCAAAACTTCTGTTCACGAGAACTGACGATCGGATAATACCATCAATATGAAATTTACAGGACATGTTGAAATTTGCTAGGACCAAGTCTGATAGAAGTGATTTTGAAAAACGAGCAACACTGTGGCAGTGGTGCCATTTGGAAAAATCGTTGAGAAAAAAAAATGGTTTTTGGCCTAATGCTTCCGATTTAGCCACCAGATTTTATCAAAATTCACGCAATAGAAGAACTTTACTCTAAGATTGATTTCGTAGAAATTTAGTTGAAAAATTAGTATAGGGGCGCCAGCTACGGCAATTTTCGTCCCCTGTATATTGTAAATGTGCTCTGGAAAATAAAGGTTTTTCCCTTATAGCTTCCGGTGCAGTGTCGAAATCAAAACGAAATTCATGTGAAAAGCATATCTTGTTGCGAATGTAGTTCTGTAGGAATTTTGTTGAAAAACCGTTAAAGGATTGCCAGCTATGATGAATTTGAAATATTGCTTGGTAATATTGCTGGTTAATAGAGTCTTTTTCACATACGAATTATTTGGAGCTAGTTTATAATTTTTAGATTCGAGTCTTCGAGTCGAGTTGTATTATGTAAAAAACAAATTACATTCCGTAATTTATTTACATTGCTTTATCGAGCGATGTTGTCATAAAATTTCCAAATGGGAATGATCCTGCAATGATAATTAGCAACAAATATTTAAGTTTCAAAAATTTAAAAAGTTTGGACGATGGTAACCCTAAAATTTAATTCACTCCTATAACTTACAGCGCAGCCATTCAATCGAAACGAAATTCATAGGCTGGGTTTAACACAACGTGAAGCAGCTATGGTGCTAGCACATGATTGCCAGCACCGGACAATTTCCTAAATATCGCACCAACAGATGCTTCCATTTCCTATTCATAAGCAAACCATTTACAATGAAATAAGCAACCGATAGTTAAATGTTCCGAGTTTTGGAAATTTTATTGTTTGTTACTTGAATATATAACCAAGTTTATTAGCTTATTCATCTGAATCATCCCCCTTCTATGGTAAGCATAATTTATGACAAACTACTTCGATTATAAAAAAGCACTAAAATATTATATAAAAGCAAAGCATCTAAGTTATATATCTGTATGCTTTCAAAGTCGTCAAAAATTGGTGCAACTGCACCAAGTTGTTTATATAATGTTATTTAATTTTAATAAAGCTCTTTGCCCTATAGCCTCCAGTACAGTCTTGGTATCATAACGAAATCCACATGGCAACTTTAAATTATTGTAGACAAAATTCAGTAGAAATCTAGTTTGAAAAACAATGATAGGGTTGCCAGCTATGATTGTTTTTGTATTTTTTGGCATAGCTTTAGTAAGCAATTTTATCATAAAGTTTTCAAATCGTAGTGGTCTTGTAGTGAAAATACACACCAAATACTAAGATCTAGAAAGTTTGAAATCTCTTGCAAATGGTTACCTTAAAAATCTTTTTATCCCTATAACTTCCAATGCAGTTATCGGATCAATACGAAATTCGCAGAGCAGGTTGACTTCAACGTGAGGCAGATATGACTTATTTTTGGTTTCGGTGCTAGCAAAGGACTGCTAGCACGAGATGTTTTTGTTATTTTCGTACCAATAAATGCTTGCATTAAGTATTCACATCGCGAATATACAATACATAACAATATATATGACAAAACATACAATATATAATTTATAAGACAATAACAACAATATAACAACAATATATAACAATACACTCAAAATCTGCACAAATCCTTTACTGTTCTTCGAACATTAATGTTTCTAGCGATTTTGATGCGTTAGGATTTTTGTTTTTTTAAACTATTTTAGTAAAGAAATGTATTTTAGTATAATATTTTTGACATTTAGAGTTTGTGATGGAGTTTTGGGACTTTCTTTATTGGTAAGAATAATACGTTCACATGGTAATAAATATTTTAATTCTTTTAATATTTTACAATGCTAAAATATATTTTTTTTTGTGTTTTTTTGATACCATTAAGTTTTAAAAGTCAATATTTTGAATAGTGCAGATTTTATTATTTTTTATAGAATTTTTTTACATTTGTATAATTTTTTTTTGGTTTTTATTGAATGAATTTAAGATATTTTTTAGGTTTTGATATAATATCTTATGGGCTGATTTTGTTAAGAATTTGAATTAAAGCTTTAATATTATGTGCTAGAAGATTAATTTATAATTATAATAATTATAAAAATTTATTTGTTTTTAATATTTTAGTTCTTTTGTTATTTTTAATTATTACATTTAGAAGTATAAATATTTATTACATTTTATTTATGTTTTGAGAGTAGTTTAATTCTTACTTTATTTTTAATTTTAGGGTGGGGCTACCAGCCTGAACGTCTTCAAGCTGGAATTTATATATTATTTTGTACTGTATTGGCTTCTTTACCTATACTTATATTTATAGTTCATTTATGATTACCTAAAGCTCAGGTTGAGGCCCCTGTTTCTGGTTCAATGATTTTGGCAGGAATTTTATTAAAATTGGGGGGCTATGATTTACTACGGGTTTTTAGTTTTCCTACTAATTAAGGAATTATTTATACTCTTATTTGAATTACAATTAGATTAGTTGATGAGTTTGTTGTTAGGTTAATTTGTTTGCGCCAAACTGATTTAAAATCATTAATTGCTTATTCTTCTGTGGCTCATATGGGTATTGTTTTGAGTGGGTTATTAACTAAAACTTATTGGGGTGTATCAAGTTCCTACACTTTGTTAATTGCTCATGGAATTTTTTTTGGATTATTTTGTTGGAATTTTTTTTTGGATTATTTTGTTGGAATTTTTTTTTGGATTATTTTGTTAAGCTTATTTATCATATGAACCATTAGGAAAACGGAGAATGTTAATTAATCGAGGTTTGTTAAATTTTATACCTAGAATATTTTTATGATGATTTTTATTGAGATCTGCAAATATGGCAGCTCCTCCTACATTAAATTTATTAGGTGAAATTAGTTTATTAAATAGAATTGTAGGTTGATCTTGGTTTACGATATTTGTAATTGCTTTTATTTCTTTTTTTAGAGCTGCCTACACTTTATATTTATATTCTTATAGTCAACATGGAAAATTACATTGGAGGGTGTATAGAAGTAGAAACGGGTCTGTTCGTGAATTATTGATTCTATTTTTACATCGATTTCCTTTAAATTTATTGATTGTAAAGTCTGAATATTGTTTTTTATGAGTATAATTTAAATAGTTTAATTAAAAATATTGATTTGTGGTATCAATGATATCAGTTTTTTAATTTGACTATCTTGATCATAGTCGGTGCTAATTTCGAACTTGTGCTTTCTTTAACTTTATCGAAGCTTTTACATTTTCGACATTTCATACATATCATCCGCAAGGAGTGCGCGCTTGGTCAAAGTTCGTGCTAATGTACTATACTCTTCGCGAAACGAATTCAACGGTCAAATCCCGTACAAAAAGAGCTTTACTGACGAATTAAAAAGCTCTTTTTGTATGGGATTCGACCGTTGAATTCGTTTCGCGAAGAGTATAGTACTAGGCATAATTGCGAACTTGTGATTTTTTTTAACATTATCGAAGCTTCAATTCATCTACTGCTTTCGGACAATTTAAACATTTGGACAATTGAAACTTTTGGTCATTTAGTCAATTCATTCTTAACCCTTCGCGTGTAGCGTGTGTGAAATATTGACACTTTTCATTCGTGGTGTGGTAAATACATTAACAATTAATTGAACATTATGGCACACTGTGATGCTGCTTGCTGCATGGACAAGGAGGATACCTCACCCATGGTGACGTGTGCTGGCTTTTGTTCACTGATGTTCCATTCCAAATGTGCTTCGCTGCCGGGAAAGTGCACTGATGTGATCTCTAATCGAGACTCGGGGGTGTACTAGTTCTGCGTGAAATGCAGAAAGCACTCTATGGCGTCCGTTGCTAAGCGTCTTCGTTCTGCTAAGCCGGCCATCAATATGCTAGCTAGATCTCTTGCTAAATTATCGGACGATTTTCATTCCACCAGCAAGGAGGTTGATCTGCTGGTCCGTGTTGCCAACGTTAAGCAACCTTTAACATCTTCACCCGGAGGGCTGAATAATGACTGTGTTTTACCGAGCGCACCTGGTTTCCCGAAAGCTATGCGTACTTGTTCGCGGGTTCAATCTACTGCTTCGAAGCCTCGGTTGCTGCTTCAGCTGCAGCCATTGCAATCATACCTTCATCTACCGGGTTCAACACACAGGAGTGTCTGCAGCCTGAGAGCCGTGAAAAGTTTCCGACCGTGCCTACTAACGATATTGTGGTGTGCTCACCGACTAAATCCGCAAGTGCTAAGAAAAGCGCGAGTCAGCCATCGGCCATCACACCGGTTCCGGTGAATTATCTTTCCCGCGCCGCGCCTTTATTAACAGTTGTGCGTCCACCGTAACAAATATTTGTATTGCGGGTCGCATACTCTACAACAGCTGAAGACTTTAAATCGTATATTTTGGTGAGGCTGGGCCACGTTCCTTCGCTTCTTACGTGTGCGAAATTGACAAAAGACAATCTGGATAACCAAAACGTCACTTCGTTTCAAATCACTTTGCCTCCTGGCTCGGAAAAGTCTCTTCAAATAAATTTCTGGCGTCCAGGCACCTTAGTTAAGGAGTTCATTCCAAGACCTCGGAAAAACTTTCGCAAGAATTCTTCGTGGAGCTTTCAAAACTAGACTCATCAACAAGCAGAGCTTGAACTGACCTCTTAAAATTTGCTGCCAAAACGTTCTTGGTCTGAGGACCAAGGTTAATTGTGTAAAGATCTTCTCGGTAATCGCGTCCGATGACATTATCTGTCTTACAGGGACCTGGTTGTCTGGGGATATATACAGCAATGAAATCTTTCCACTTCACACTGTTTTTCGTAGAGATCGGAATCGATCTGCAAGTAATATTTCAGTAGGAGGTGGTGTTTTATTAGGTATTCACAAATCTCTGAATGGAATGATCTGCAGTGACTTCATTCCCTCCGTCCCGGTCGAATGTGTTATTGTCCGTATTTCTCCTTCATCATCTACAGTGCTGCTTGTTTCCTCTATCTACATCCCTTGTAGTAGCCCCGTACTAGTATATGAACGTTTCTTTGCGGAACTCTCGTCCTACCTTAATAACCGCTTCCCTTCTGCTTCCTTACTTTTATGTGGTGTTTTAATATGCCATCGCTTGTTTGGGATGATATTTTCTCAAATATTTTGTCTTCTAGCAATATTTCTCTCGCTATTTCTTCCTTAATGTCCCTGTGCTTTATTTCCCAATTTAACAACGTACCGAATACTAGCAACAAGATTCGGGATTTATATTATTGGATTATTAATAATTTTTAACATTAGCATCTCCACCGGTACCTTTCCTGCCCTTTGGAAATTCGCGGACATATATCCCATTCATAAAGTTGGTGATGCTTCTATCACCCCTAATTACCGTCCTATATCCCTCTTTTATGTTTTAGTAAGCTCCTCGAAAGAGAAGTTTACAATAGAGTGTACCCTTTTATTCTGCCTTTGCTGGCCAGTGAACAGCATGGATTCGTTAAAAGTAAGTCAACGGTTAAAAACTAATTGTCTTTTACAAACACCGTTGCTTCGGCAATCGACAAGCAACAGCAAGTAGACGTCTTACATACAGACTTTGCCAAGGCTTTCGCATCTGTGAACTATGTTATTCTTCTGTCAAAGTTAGCAAGGTTTGGTCTCTCTGGTGTCCTCTTTTCTTGGTTCTCCTCCTACGTTTGTGATCATTCTTGTGTGGTGATTGTTAGCTTTTGCTTTTTTAAACTCTTTTTTGCTACCTCAGGAGTTCCGCAAGGATCTATTTTCGGTCCTTTATTGTTCCTTTTGTTTGTTAACGATCTTTTTTCCTCTTTAACTCACCCTGTCTTTTGTAAGCTGATGATCTCAAAACTTTCAGAGTGATAGAATCCGCTAGTGACTGTTCCTTAGTGCAGAAAGATTTGGGTACTTTGGCTACCTGGTGCGCAGCAAATTTTCTAACTTTGAAAGTTTCGAAGTGTCACCAAATGTCTTTCACCAACAAAATATCCCCTCTTCTCTTCTTCTATTCTATCCATGGCTCCCCTCTCAATGTTGTTGCTAATTTCAAGGACCTTGGCATGATTCTCGATTCCAAGTTGAAGTTCGATTTACATATTTTACACGTCACTGCCAAGGCTTCTCGTTTTTCCGGCTTCATCATTAGATTCTCTAAACGTTTTGTTAAGCTTTCCATTTCTTTATTCCTTTTTTTTTCTTCGTTCGTAGTGTTCTTGAATACTGTACCCAAATTTGGTGTCAACATTATGCATACTTGATTGCTGCGGTTAAATACGTGCAATGCAGATTCACCCACTCATTGTTCTATAAGTTCAATATTCCGTATTGCAATCACAGTATGCGCCTCTCCATCCTTCAAATTCCTTCCTTTAAGTCACGAAAAGTGTTCCTCGACGAGTGCTTCCTCTTTAAATTTTTCAACGGCTGCATATTGGTGGACCCCAGCATTCACTTTTTTGTCAGAGATTCAGGCCGTCCTAAAAGAACATTTTTCAAATTTAATGTTACATTTGCCCGTACCGACACCTATTTCTTTTCTCCCCTTTTGCGTTTGCCTCGTCAGCATAATAGCCTTAACGTTGGTCCTTTGCCTCGCACGTTAGCTGTGTTTAGACAAATTTTAAAAAATAACGTTCTGTTAGGTATATGAAATATGACATAATTTAGTCTTTTGTTGTATCCTTTTTTTCCGTCGATTTTGCTTTTGATAACTTTTCCTTTCTGAATTTCATTAATTTTAAGTTTTCTTTTTGTCTTTCATTTCGTTTTTTCTTTTTTTCACTCTTTTATTAATATAATATAATTTTTATTGCAGATATTCATTTTACAAACATGATACAAATATTTAATATGAGACATACATAGCTCGCTCGTCGCAAAAGTAAGAGTATTTGTGCACGAGTGCGGGGACCTAATACGAACTACTGCATTCAAATATATGAGAAGCTGTGATCAACTATATTAAACGTTTACATAAAATTCAAATTAAAATTCAAATTAAAACAAAAAAACTCTAGCGCACCTGAACCGCTAGAAACACTAATGTTCGAAGAACAGTGGAAGAATCGTGCAGGTTTTGAGTGCATATTCCACCACATGAGCTGCTTATTACGGCCAAACTGTTTCAAACGCCACGTTCTACTTTGGTCTCAAGAATACATTATAACTCATGGTGGAAGGTTTCAGATATTACCACTGGCATGAATTTCAACGTTTATTAGAGCAAACCACGGGTTAATTATATTCGTTATCAGTTGCTTATTTCACAAAATTTCGAAAGCCGCATCTCATATAACATCAATGAAGAAAATGCTCAGTGCCTGCAGCACTGTAACTGAAGTTGGTGTTTGGGGCTGCGATCCGAAAAAATTTGCAGAACTTGCGGAATTGAAACATCGGTTATTTATTTTCATTGTAAATGTTTCCGGTATGAATACTAACTGCAAGCATTTATTGAAACAAAAGTAGCACTACCGACTCGTGCTGGCAACCTTTCGCCAGTATCAAAGCCAAAAATATATCACATCTGCTTCACGTTGTTATATTACATTCGAAGTTATAGGAGTATAAAGAAATTTAGGACTACCTGCAGCGAGTTTTTTCAAATAATCGAAAGCTTAATATTTGCTGTTTATTGTCACTACAATATCATTACCAATTGAAAATTCTACGATAAAACCGCTTTATAAAGATATTGCAAACAAACACAAAACCAACAATAGCTGGCAACCCTATCATGGCTTTTCAACCAAATTTGGCCTGAATAATGTTTATAGTAGGTTCCATTAATTGTATGAAATTCGTTTTTATTTCATGACTGCACTGGAACTTATAGGGCGAAAAGTTTTATTTTCCTGAGCGAATTTTCAAATCCAAAGACACAAAAATTACCATGGCTGGCAGCACCAATCGAATTTTTCAACCAAATTTCTATCAGACAGAGTTTAAAGTAAGGTTCAGCTACTGTGTCATTTTCATGAAAATCTGGTAACTTATTCACATTTCATAGGGCAAAAAGCAGTTTTTTTTTTTTTTGTAATTTTTCAAGATGGCACCACTGGCACGGAGCTGCCCACAATTCAAAATCGCTTCTATCAGACCTGGTCCTACTTAAGTCCAATGCATTCTGTAAATTTCAATGGTATCTGATTATTGATTCGTGAGTTCTCGTGAACAGAAGTTTTTGATGCTAAAAATATAGGTTGACTGGGAAAGGGTTACCGTTCTTGTCCGACATGAAATTTGCAAAGTTTTTCTTTGAACGTGTAGATAAAACATAAGATTTGTAAACAGATTGGTTTTATTGTAAGAAACGGACAGTTTTCGGAAATTCGATGGTTTAATATTTTCACTTCCAAATTTTTATTTTTTCAAATTTAAGACACCAAAATTATCATAGCTGGCAGCTCCAACCGAATTTTTCGACCAAATTTCTACCAAACGTGGCTTTATATAAAGTTCAGCTATTGTGTGAATTTCGTCAATATCGAACGATTCAATCAGAATTTATAGGGCTAAAAGCAGTTATCTTTTTTAGTGATTTTTCAAGATGGCACCACTGGCACAGAATCGCCCGCATTTCAAAATCACTTCTATCAGACCTGGTCCTATATAAAACCAATACATTCTGCAAATTTCAATTAATTCTGCTCATTGGATCGTGAGTTTCCGTGAACAGAAGTTTTTGATGCTAAAAATATAGGTTAATTGGGCAAGGGTTACCAGGCGTGTCCGTTATACCATATCAAATTTTATTTTTTGTTTATGTAAACAAAGCACAAAATTTACATATGAGTGGCTTTTTTTTGAAGAAGCGGCAGTTTTTCAAGAGAGACGATGATTTGGAGGTTTTCACTTTCAGTGCCTGCCCTAGCTACAGGGTTGCCAGCACGCTCATCAAAAGCTACAAAAATCTACAACTAAATATTTAAAATATGTTCTAAAAATTTTGTAGTGATTGAATATTTCTGTCAAAAGTAATCGCAATTTAAAAATTTTCAAGTTTTCCCGTTCTGTTTTTAGGCACCCAGCGCACACATGGGGTTAAAAAAATTCCAGAACATTATCCGATTCACATGTAAAACACGTTCAAAATTTATTTCGTCAACTTAATTTTTGCAAAACTTATTTGTGTACGGAATAATAGGTATATTAAAAATATCACTAAAATGGCCGCCGGCGCCAAAGGGTTAAAGATTTTTAACTTTTTCTGAGACCTGGCACTATTCTGCATTAACACCAATGTGTCCTGAAAATTTCAGCTCAATCGGATGGCGCGTTCCTGAGATTTTTTCACTGAAATTTTTTGATGATATATATATATATATATATATATATATATATATATATATATATATATATATATATATATATATATATATATATAGAAATATGAATTTTTGGCCAAAGTGATTTTAATACTAATGTTCTTCTTCGAACATTAGTAACAATACAAGCTTGAATTAAAAACTAAGAACTAAAAGCTAAAATTGGACAAAACGGAAAACGCACTATATTGGAAAGCTGACAAAGGGTGAAGATAGCATAAAAACTGTAAAGCGAAACGAAAACATTAAGGCTAGAAGTATACTTTACATCTTAATGGCTTAGAAGTTAAACACAGAATCAAAACATTGGCTTCCACTTTGAACAAACCGTTTTAATATTGACTTGAAATTAAGATCATCTAGCGAAAGTTTTATCTCTTGAGGGATTTTGTTGTACAGTTTAGGTCCTGAGACACTTAGGTGCCTCGCGGTTTTAGATTTTCTACATCGAGTTGTTAAGATGGGAATTGTCAATTGCCTTCTTGTTCGGTAGCCAGTAGTATGGATATTGAAATGGCTGACGTTCAGGTACATAAATTTTAAAGCCGCATATAAATAAAGCTGACGAATATTCATCACACAAAATTCCTCGTATGCTTTAGTTGTTGATGAGAATATTGATTTTTTCAAACATATCTTAACAATTTTAGTCTGCAAACTTTGAAGAGGGGTAGTATGGGATGAAAGCGCTGCATCCCAAACAATGATAGCATACTGGATAACACTCTGAGCGATTGCAAAATAAACTAGCTTTATTGCGTTAAGATTGGTGTTATATCTAAGCCTCATAAACGCATAAAGTGTTCGACGTACCTTACGTATGATATTATGAATGTGGCTTTTCCAGCTGAGATCTTCGTCAATTATAACGCCTAAATAATTTATTTCTTTGAACTTCTTTATTTTAGCATTATTCATCGAAATATTTGAATTCAGATCACTCAAATTATTTTTGGACCCGAATGCTAAAAAACAAGTTTTTTCGATGTTTAACAAAAGTTTGTGTGCGCTTAGCCAGTTGTAAATTGTTTGACAGCCTTTATTTGCTTGAAAGAAGACCCTATTCCAAGTACTAACCCTAAAGATTAAAATAGTGTCATCCGCGTATGCAATTATCTGGCCATTAAAGTCTGGATTATTCAAATGTAGGTTACAAAGATCAGTTATGTACAAGTTGAAAAGAAATGGGCCAAGTATAGATCCTTGAGAAATACCGCATTTAATTTCCAAAGTACCGCTGACATCTGGCCCTATTTTAACTTTTTGTTTACGACCATAAGAATGACTATAAGAATGGAAAAGATTGCATACATTATCCGAGAGCCCAAGTTCCCGAATTTTACGTAGCAATATAGAATGGTTGACTGTATCAAAAACCTTTTTTAGGTCTGGAAAAACTGCGATTGTTTTATCATTACTGTCAATAGATTGGTTAATAAAGTTGGTTACACAGTAAAGAGCGTCGACAGTACTAGTACCCTCATGAAAACCAAATTAGTTTGGTGCAATTTTATGGCGCACAGCTAGGAGTTCACCAAGTCTAGTCTTTAGGCACTTCTCAAAGACTTGAGCCAAAATTGAAATCAATGATATCGGTGTGTAGTTATTCAGATACTTTTTGTCCTGTGTTTTGAAAACGGGAATGACGACAGCTGTTTTGAAACGGTCCAGAAACTGACGAGCCTGTAGGCAGGCATTATAGATATGTTGAAGAGGTGCTAAAATTGTTCCTGCTAGTTTTTTAATCACTTTGGCGGTTATTAAATCTTCTCCAGGTGATTTATTCTCATTCATAGAGTTAATATGATACAGTATTTCTTCCTTGGTTATTGCTTTGAAATCAAATGGCTCGAGCTGGTCTGCTATTGGAGGTGGAGGTAGAGTAGTTTGAGGGACCGAATTAGATATACTTTCATCAATTGTTGAAAAGTAGTAGTTGAATTCGTTAGCAATATCACTGGCAGATTTCAACAAAGTTCCGTCTCTAGCTAAGATTTCAGTTATGGATTGATATTTCTAAAAATTTGAATCCACGCTTCAGTTCCAGGTTAAACGGTTGATTAGTCAATATCTTTGCAATTCGGCTTTTATGACGTATTGACACAACAATTCCTTTGGTTCACCAAGGTTTCAACGGCATCATTTTTTCCTAAGCGTATACTCAGATATAGTGGCTGATTTGTCTACAAGATCGTTAACAAAACTTAAAAGACTATTTACCGCCTCATCGAGCATTTGATATTACATACCACATTCCAGTCTAACTGTTAGGCCCTTTCAACTAAAATATCATAATTGATTTTTGTTACTTGAACCGTTTTATTATTGCTATTAGCTGTTTTGGAATTTTTATAGGTCATAGTACAGTAGTGATCAGTAATATGGGTTTGAAGAATAGTTGGTTCAAAAATGAGGTTGCTAGTTTCTTTGAAAAATACGTGGTCAATACATGACCCACTTTTTGCTCGAGTAATACCGTGGAGATGTTTGTTGAAACCAAATTTACCTAAAGCATTGAGGTAATCTTGTGCAATGCAAGAAATTTTACTACCATATATGTTTATATTAATATCCCCGATTATTATATGGTGGTTATGGTTTTTAAAAGTTTCCAAATATACATCCAAAGCTTGGATGAAGCTACTGGGCTCAAGACTAGGAGAACGGTAAAAACAGGAAATAAGTAGGTTTGAACTGTTAGGTAATGATAAAGTGAAGTGCAACGAGTTAGCATGGTCAAACATGACATCTATTTGGTTGACAGAGTAATCATTTTTAATATAAACAAGTAACCCATCACATTTATTAAATAAATTTGGTTTGACTATGCTGTAGTACCCATTTATATCAAAGCCAATAGCATTCGGAAGCCATGTTTCCGTTAAAACGATGACATCGAAAACATATAACATACTATTCATTGTCAAAACTAGCTCGTCAAAGTTTCTAGCAATACTTCTGATATTCATGTGAAGTATTCTAAATGTAAGTATGTTGTTACTATAGGTAAACTTATGAAACTCCCCTATATCAGCAAAGATCGATGTACATTGATTGCTACTATTTCCGATTTCCGACACTTAAATGATGATTAACGGCAAATGATCATTTAGGCTGCGTTGTCTGTCTAGGCTCTAAAACTGGCCAATTACATTGATATCATCAGCGGAATTGATGAATACGGGTTTGTCACCTTCTGTTTTAAGAACGCACTCTTTTCCATATTTCGCCCAAATGAATTTAAAGCTCCGCAAACTTGTTTTTGCTTAGTAAAGCAACGCAGCTGTTGTCGGAGTTAAGTGATCTCCTATGAACACTCTACTGTTGTCTAAACTTTTATGAATTAAATTGGAACTGGAAGCCCTGCACCGTCGTTTCGCCTTCTCACAGCTGATTTGTATCCGCCAAAGAAAGAATCTCAATCAGTTTTATTTGCAAGTTTAATAACTATTTTACTTGAGCGTGATTGTGATTGTTTCGGTCTGAAAACTTCGCTGGGTCGATACCGATCGACACCGATGTTAGCTTAACGATTTCGCGCAGGTTTTCATTAGTCGTTTGCTTGATGCCACTTAAAACAACGTTGCTCGCTCTCAATTCAGTTGCGAGGCTGTTCTTTTCAATTTTTAGTTTATTAATTTCCGATTTGATAGTAACATTATCCTTGTTAAGTTTTATGACTTGACTAATCAGATCGTTCGTTTTAGCCGAATAATCATCAAATTTAGATGACATGAACTCAATAGCTTTTCTCATTTCACCAAGTTCGCTATTGGAGTTGTTATACTTTGAAAAAATTTCGTTTTTGAAACTAGCAAACATTTCTCGTAGAGTAACTTCAAAGCACTGATCGGATTTTTCAACAGTTTTTGAGGGATCACACTGAACACAGCACCATTTCTCACGACGCCGACCCAGTTTACGCACATCGTCGGGGGTTTTTAAGCCGAAACAATGGGAGTGAAAATAAATTTTGCAGGATGCACAAGTAGTGACATCTTAAGGGTCCACGAAAATTTCTTCACAGGATCGACACTGCACATCACTGTTCGGCATTTTGAAATTTAGATAAATTTCAAAAAACAAAAATGAAACAAAAATGAAATAAAAATTTAAAAAAAAACTCTTCCGCACCTGAACCGCTAGAAACACTAATGTTTGAAGAGCAGTAGAAGAATCGTGCAGGTTTTGAGTGCATATTCCACCAAATGAGCTGCTTATTACGGCCAAACTGTTTCAAATGCCACGTTTTACTTTGGTCTCAAGAATGCATTATAACTCATATGGTAGAAGGTTTCAGATATTACCACTGGCATGAAATTCAACGTTTATGAGAGCAAAACACGGGTTAATTATATTTGTTATCAGTTGCTTATTTCACAAAATTTAGAAAGCAGCATTTCATATAACATCGATGAAAAAAATGCTCAGTGCCTGCAGCACTGTAATTGAAGTTGGTGTTTGAGGCTGCGATCCGAAAAATTTGCAGAACTTTGGGATTTGAAATATCGGTTATTTATTTTCATTGTAAATGTTTCCGGTAAGTATACTAACTGTAAGCATTTATTGATACAAAAGTACCACAACCGACTCGTGCTGGCAACCTTTCGCCAGTATCAAAGCCAAGAGTATATCACATCTGCTTCACGTTGTTATATTACATTCAAAGTTAAAGGACTATAAAGAAATTTAGGGTTACCTGCAGCGAGTTTTTTCAAATAATCGAATATTTAATATTTGCTATTTATTGTCACTACAATATCATTACCAATTGAAAATTCTACAATAAAACCGCTTAATAAAGATATTGCAAACAAACACGAAACCAACACTAGCAGGCAGCCCTTTCGTGGCTTTTCAAATTTGGCCTGAAAAATGCTTATAATAAGTTCCATTAATTGTATGAAATTCGTATTGATTTCATGACTGCACTGGAAGTCATAGGGCAAAAAGTTTTATTTTCCTGATCGAATTTTCAAAACCAAAGACACAAAAATTACCATGGCTGGCAGCACCAATCGAATTTTTCAACCAAATTTCTATCAAACAGAGCCTAGAGTAAGGTGCAGCTACTGTGTCAATTTCATCAAAATCTTATAACTTATTCACATTTCATAGGGCAAAAAAGCAGTTTTTTTCTTTGTAATTTTTCAAGATGGCACCACTGGCACAGAGTTGCTGACAATTCAAAATCGCTTCTACCAGATCTGTTCCTACTTAATTCCAATGCATTCTGTAAGTTTCAATTGCATCTGATTATTGATTCGTGAGTTCCCGTGAACAGAAATTTTTGATGCTTAAAATATAAATTAACTGTGAGAGGGTTACCATTCTTTTCCGACATGAAATTT